>CM075022.1:5863775-5875869 GCA_037576675.1 Pangasius sanitwongsei | reverse complement strand
CAGGCCAAGTGATTAGGACACCTGATTCTGATCATTTGGATGGGTGACCGAATACTTTTGGTAATATAGTGTAGCACTTGATCCAGCATATCCTATTATTTTGCATTTTATTTTTTATATTGTGCTCCAACCGTTAATTGTGCGCACAACTAACTGAAGGCACAAGATACTGAATCGAGATTGTGAAATCGCAAGGTTTGCGCAGTTTATAGGCTATTTTATCAACCGTTTTTTTCCAAAAACAATTCAGACCTCGAGATAAGCAATGTCTCCGATTAAGATCCGATGTCGTCCATGCGAAAATAACTTTCTGTTGAATTTAAAGGGATGATACTATTAATTAATTACGTCATATTTATGTATTTAATATTGGGCTCAAAAAGCATTCCATAGGTTATGGTGAGTGTATTTAAAGTCTGAAACATAAATACCACCATGACATACTGTGGTTACAAACCGTCAACTCTGAATACAGCCCTAGAGCACTAAGGGACCATGTGTGCATAGGATGACTAGAACTACATACGCGGCAGCTTTCCAAGCTACGGTCAGCATCACTTTTACTTGATAGGCACCTAGGCATATTCACCACTTCTTGACGTCTAGTGAACTTTGGTGCTCCGACGGGTTAAAACTGCACTCCAACTTTTCTTCAAGCCACTCCAGTTCACAGTATACACTCAGAATGTGAAGAAGTCTTAGTCAGCGGCTAAGCAGTTCAAGAATACAGCCTGCCAAGCTGCTGCTCTGGCGCTGACTGCTCTAACATTTCTCCTTTCTCCCAACGGTCAAGCTGTGCAGTTCACCATCATCCATGTCTGGATCTGAAGCGAACCAAACCAAACTGAATGTGCTGTATAGTGACCATGCACTTCCTTCCCGCCATGAGCCCATCCAATAAGAAAAAAATGACAATACTTCAGCTGTTTGGATTTTCCAACACAGGCTCCCACTGGGCCATGCTTCGGAGATGACTTGTGGAAAACTGATGGTTCTCCAGGCTGTGAAACATGGGCTTCTGAGAGGAAAAGGGATGCTATTTTATCTTCTGGGTCTCATGAAATCCTTCACTGTTGGATTTTTGTTACAGAGCAGCCCTGAGAACTAAACCATTCAGTGTGTTACTTGAAAATGTGTAAAATGTATTGTTTCACTCATGCTATCATGCATACAGGAGATCTAGCACATAAGACTTTATTTTCATCAATTCTCTTGATGAACATAAGCATTGACTCGCAGTTCAATCATACATAAATCTACTTTGACAGTGTTTATTGGATTGGATGAGTTCCAGGCTCTGAAACACACCCATGCACATTTTTCCTTCAGCATTCTTGCTCAAATAACTGGAATGAAAAACTGAACTACATTGCCCAAAAAGCCTAAGCATACACTAATGCCATTCTTTTCTATTCATAAGTAACATTCTTTCCCTAAATTTAATGATTGTCTTGCTTGAACTTATTTTTTATTTCACTACAATACCTTATAAATTGCGGAAATATCAAATGTATGAATAATATAAAGAGAGCCAAGCATCCCCCATTGGTCCTTAGTGGAAAAAGCATTGCTGAGAACCATCATTACTGCTGTTATTAATGGCACAGCTGAAGCTGGACATATTTTCAGGTGTCATTTTAGCTCTAGGGTAATAAAGAGACACTCCGGAAGCTGGGAGAAGGATACGCATACATGCACATTCACACTGAGAGAGTCTGAGTTATGACAGAAAAATCTGAACTGACCCATTAAACTGAATGTACACAAAAAGTACATACGTTCAAAATAGTTGGTGGTTAGTTCATGGATTGTCCGAATGGCAAGTCAACTAACTCAGTGGGTCCCAACCTTTTTTCCTTGGGCCCCCACCACACAAAAATTATATATATATATGACAGTCTGAGCCCCCCCAACCCTCAAATGTGTATATATGATATATATGTATATATATATGTATGTATATATTAACGCTACTCACACATGTACACGTATACAGTATATAGTTAATATAAATAAATAGTTAATAAATAATTACAGAATACTGAACATTATGAAAGAAATGTTAATCATTAACGTTAGAATGTTGTTATAGCATGCACAGATGTAGGCTACTCTCAATTACACTGCTTATTTTTACAAGGCTAATCACATACACAGAACATTTTCTTCTCTCTATTTTCAGGTTATTGTATGAACATACAGAATACTGAACATTATGAAAGAAATGTTAAACATTGACGTTAGAATACTGTTATGTACTTGCATGGACAGATGTGTAAAAGAGAATCGTTAATAATATTTTATATAAGAGATAATTGTTTTTTGACTGCCTTATTGTAAGCACATGATTTTTTAAAAACATACAAAAATATTTTCATATAAAACTATTAGTGGAGCATTTTATGCATCTTTATTTGACCTCAAATCATATCAGCTCCCGCGACCCTTCTGTGAACTCTGCGGACCCCAGGTTGGGAACCACTGAACTAACTGACCTAACGAAACCCCTGAATAGCCATGTATAATTGTCATGGCTTCACTTGATGTGCTTGCCTATTAATCAAATAAAGTAGGTTTATTCCTTAACACCACAGCTCTGTCGAATTCTTGATTCTGATTGGTCCGAAGGTGTTGATTAATTTTCTGTAACAGCAACTCAGACAATACTTCCACCTGAGAGGTTTATATTTATGAGCTCATTCTAATATATTGTTTCTATAGTAACAACAGGGATGTGTACGGCAGATGCTCCATATAAACGGATTTTTAAAAAATCAGGTATATGTTGATATGATGAGGATTTCTGTGAGGAGACATTTTTTAAAAATATTTTTGGAAGGAGTCTCCAGTGTTGTGTTTACATCAAATTGGGCTAGTTTAAAAGTATTCAGCAGCCACCAAGATCTTGTTGTATAGTAAATACTCAAAATTAAATCTAATGAATGTTCTCAAACAAAGGCAAAGTGTATGTGCAGAGAGTGTCTATGATTCATAGAATCATTCTGGGGCAGATATTACGCTGCCCCATGCTCATTCAGGAAACATTTTCAGTGGAGGAGGAGAGGAGTGAACAGGAGAGTTAATGACAGGGTTGCCATTGTCACGGTTTTTACATTAAATTGGATTAGTTTATAAATATTAAACGGCCACCAAGATCTTGTTTAATAGCAAATATTTGGAATTAAAGCTAATTCCACAAACAAAGGGAAAGTGAAAGTGCAGACAGTGTGTCTTTTACTTGTAGAACCATTTCTATTGTAAGACACTGCAATGATTAGTAGAGGGAGATGGGGGATTATGGAGTGGACCTTGTTTGGGGGATTATGGAGTGGACCTTGTTTCTCATGCAAAGGCTGATAGAAAGAAGAAAAACATGTCTCCCTTTTACAGGGCTAAATTTTCAGGCTAGTTTCAGGTCTTTCCTTACACCTGGCAACTCTGGTTAATTATATTAGCTCTTACTGCTTCGCCCACTCTAAGAATGGCGATGGTGATTGGAAACACACCTGCTGTATCAAACACAGTTAAAAAAAAAGGTTCGCCTACTGCAACTGCTCAAATGAGCTGCTAGATGCTGGATGACTGTAAAAATAGTTGGATGATAGCAAAAAATAGATTAGCAGGTAGATTTAAAAAAAAATCTTGCTCTTCAAAACTCATTAATTGATTAGTTGGCTTTTGGATGGCTAATCGATGTTGGGTGGCTAGCTGATCATTTTGACCTAATTACTCCTAATGGAATGAGAAGGGGAGAGAGAAAGAAAGAGTGAGCACCTCCGTCAATACCATTACACCACTCTCTGACACATACTTACTGAACATTTTGAAATTAAGACAAAGCAGCTCAGCCAGAATGGATCTGTCACTACAATCAGTGCTGAGCATTAGTCATCGAAACTGATCCATCAAGAAGACTTTGTTAGGCTGTCAAAACACACAAAGTTTCTGTCCCTTTTAATAACCCTTACATGTACTATATGCATAATTGATCCAGTTTTGGCATGACATTTTATTTGAAAAGTCCTTGAAAAGGCATAAACCACATAAATGACCACATAAAAGCATTTAAGTAGACGATTAGAGAAAATATTTCAGGATTTCTGCAGAAGCCTCTTGGGCTACAGTTTGTGAGCTTTTCACATTAGTAAGTAAAATATCACTAAGCTGACACATTCAGATGTGCGCCACATGTTGCCTATTTAGCCTTCTTCATATTTCACTGATACATTTGTGGCCAAAAAGCAACAACAAAGGAAACACTGCTCAGGCCTACATGCAATATGGCTGCACTCTAAACAGCAACATATTTCACTGATGCAGCGCTGCCAGAAGACCCAAGACCGGCAGTGAGAACAGCTTGACAAGCAAACCCAGTCATTTTGGGTTTTGGGAACTGAAAATATTCTCTCTACCATGCTGCCAGTCTCTCTAACCAACTTCCCTAAGGCTTCTTGGTCATGCTAAAAATGTGCAAATGTGACGTAAGTTAACGTTCCAACATTCTGAAAAGCCTGGGGGTTTTCAGAGGGATTTTAGACAAAATTCTTTCATAGGAACTTTGGATCTTCGGGCTGTCTTGTGATTTACATAGAAATAGCGATTAAAGTAAACTTATAGGCAATTTGTAGACAGCAAGCATGAATAAACAGCTCCAGATGGTGAATGGACACTGCTCTGGGTTTGGAGAATGAGTCATGGATGAACTATATACATGCACGTATTTCAGACTGAAACTTCAAATCTAGCAGCCAGTGACCAAGATTAAAACCTCTTAGAGGTCAAAAAACGCAATGGAGCATTTATCAAGAGTACTAATTGGACATGACATGGACGACCACACAGGAGTAATGCATCAACTGCAAACAGCCTAGACAAAACAATATTATTAATGTCAGTAATAATGTTATCCAAACAGCCATATTGAATAGCTGATAAAACCTGAGCTTGCCAGATTTTTTTCAACTCCACCAACAGGCCATTCAAGAACTTTCTTCCTGGACTCTTGAAGAGCAGATCATCACTGTTTGAATAAAAGCAGTCTATCATTTCAGAAGGCTATTAGCAGACTGCTTTGGGTTTAAAACTGAAACACATCAAACCAATATGAGCCAAGAAAACATGCTTTTCTCTTTTTCTGTTTTTATTCAATGACCAAATGCAGCGTTCGCAAAGATGAATCACGAGTCCAGCATCCTCTTATAAGATGAGTCCTCTTAAAAAAAAAAAGAGACCAAATCCTTCATAACCGTAATGGACGAAGCTTCCATTCTGAACAGCAACTCCATAGATGAAGGCCTGATTCTTCTCAGAGGATATTAAAACCCATCAATATGAGACCTCTGAACTTTGAAATGACCTCATCTCAGAATACAAACACATTATCCCCAGAGAGCTGTGAGATTGCATTTGTTTTCAGGAAGCATACTGAGCAAAAAACATGCTATCACGCTTATCCTCTGTGTTTGCTGAAAAACACGTGCTAAAACAAGATACTGCATTTTCAATTGCTGTCAGATTCAAGTATCAGATTATTATTGAAATTTCAACACAATTATGATTTTCAGAGAGAGTGGGTTAAAATCTAATATCTATCAGTAGCTTGAATGGCATTATATAACAAGGTCTCATCAATGGCAATATGGGTGAACTATTGCACACACACACATTTAATGCAGATAGGCAGCCGCATTTGTGATTCCTAATTTAAGTGTCTGTAATGCCCGACTGAGTTCAAGCCGCATTTCCTCTGCACACCAAACATGCTAAACAGAAAAGTCATAACTCTTTCACTGAAACCAAAAACATTAAACTTACATTTCTGTCATCTGTCATTTTGTATAATTTGTTCTTTGACTGAAATACTTTTAGTTTCTCCTCCGAAGGTATTTTGAGAAAAAAGATGATAGATTGAATAATCTTCTGTGTTCACGCTCTTTACCCCGTGACTGTATTTCAAATGTGTCTTCTCAGTCATTGCTGATTCCATGTTATGCATGTGTTAGAGAAGCATGGTGAACAATATCAACCGAAAAGAAAGACATTTCACTCTGTGTGATCACCTAACATGACTGTCACTGAAAGGTTGCATGAATCTACAGTCTGGGCTAGAATAAAATCAGCCCCAGACTCGCTCTTTCATACCATTCTATGTATTTGTTCTAAAGAGCAATGGTGGTGCAATTGTGCTTTGTGCCACAAAAATCCAAAATGATCCACCTTTAGACATTTGTTACCAGAAAGTAATCTGGAAGCCAAAAATAAAACCCTATAGTGATGTCTTTTTGTCTTTGAAAAACAGAGGGAGTGACCCCTGCTAGCACACTTACACCAGCCACCCCTGTCCATAATGAATTACAGCAAATTCCAAACTGAAGCCATCAATAACAGTGTGTCTTCTTCAACAATGAGCCTTTTAGTAAGAAGATATGGTCATATGATAAAGAATAGATGAGCTCATTCAACACACGCCTGTAGTATGATTCACCTGACAAGCAGTTTTTATATATATATATATATATATATAAAGCACAGTCCTCTGATGTTGTGTGGGAGAGGAGACACAAACGCCCTACCCACATACAATCCACACTTTTAGTCTGGAGAAATGCAGGGATTACCGTGTTATAACAGCCGAAGCTTAGAGATGCTGACATCATGAGCCGACTATTCCGGTTTCTCTGTGTTTTCTTAAGGGTCTACATGAAATACACAGAGCTGGTATTGTTTAGCTAAAGCTGTGAGATTTGTGTGAGGTAGCATGTTGCAATGAGTGGCTCCAGGCCAGGCGTCAAGTCTCGCTGGATATTTGTGCTTCCTGAACTGTTTTCCAGTCCATATATGTTACGTCAACATTACACAAGAACGTGCGTGAATGCTGGGTTCCTGCTCCTCTTAACGCTCTCTGCTTTACAAAAACCAGGGATCTCATTAAAAAGATTTGCGTACAATATTTTCCCTGAAAGTTTCTTAGAAGGAAGATATCTTCCCACCAAAATATTAAAGCGTATTATTCAGTAACTACTATTAATTATTAAGTAATTATACTGAAACTAGTGACAAAAGGTATGTAATTATGAAAGTGAGCCACAGATTCCTGGGAGTTTCCTGGGTTAATCATCGTAATATCATGTGCATGTGAGTCCAAGTCCAACGATTCCACAAAGAAAACACTCCCAAATCTTCGTATATGGTGCGACACAAGCAATAGTAGTGGTTAATTAACTTATTAGTCATTAAAATTTCTCCAAATGGATACCTATGAATATAATTATAATGTGCATGGGTAAGCATTTGCAGGCATACCTTTTCCAGATTTCTGTCCATATATAATTAATTTAGTACTTAAATTAGTAATTTTATTAATTAATATTATTTTATTAGTGATTAGTGACATTAGACCAACAAGTTGAAAGTCATCTTGTAGATTAATTTCAAGTTTTCAAGCATTTGATGTTTTGCAGCAAGATAAAATATACTGATTTATATATATATACATACATATATGTACATATATATATATATATATATATATATATATATGTATATGTATATATATATGCATGTGTGTGCACTAGCGTAAATTTGAGTTTGGGTATGTATAAAAACATCTTCATATCAGTCTCAGTGTTCATAAATTCCAATGTGCATGTCAATCTTAATGTAAGATCCAATCGATGGAATTTAAGATCAAATCCGATCATTTTATAAATAAATTCAGAGTTTTCCCATAAAGCATCATTCGACCACGAGAGAAGGCAGACTGAGATACTGAGGTCTAAATAGGGAATGAAGTACAGGTGACTCAATGTAGTGACTGTGAGCGAACACTAACTGCACATAAGTGAACTAACACCCAAAACTGAAACACCAAAAAGCTAAATACTGCTATTCCTTCATCATGATATCATCAGCCTTGATAGATTATATGCCGAGTGACACATTTCTTGTGATGCTTTGAAGTTCTTAAATGGTGTCAACATGAAAGAGGATTCCCTGACGTTCACAGCATGCGCTGGAAGGCATGATGCCCCGTGTTTACAGAGAGGAGAACATATATTTTAACATGAAAGTCTTTCATTTGAATTCATTAAGAGACTTTTTTTGCTTTTAAGTGTGATTGTTTTTGTGATGACTGATATATTGCTGAGAAATAAATATTGATCTTATGGCCTTCCAACCTTTCTCTAGCAGATAGTTTACAACAATGCAATCAAGAGATATTACTTGTGTGCTTTCTGTAGAATCTGATTGTGTCATTGTGTTTGTGGAAATCACTAGTCGTTGCAATGCTTAACGAATGCACACACACACTCATGGACAAGCTTTCACACACAGTGGAGGCAGGCATCCACCTCCGACCCAGGAAGCCTGTTGCCATGGCTGCCGGTGATGACAAATCTACTATCGTAGGTAAAAACCTCATTCTGCCAGGCTTTTCATTGGAAGCTGGGTGATTTGTTCCAAAAAAAAAAGGGTCATCCTGATATGACAGACGGCTGAATTAACTGAATGAACTGAAAATTAACTGAATTTCCTTTCTGGACTTCCTAAAATATGACGATGTGGACAAACAGCCTTCCAAGGACTAATTTTCAGAAGAAAGACATTGATGGATCTATAAAGCAATGATCTTCAGGAACATAAATTCGAAGTCACAGTCAATACACAGTGACAGCATATGTAATATATCATGTTCTCTGGTCCAACAAGGAATCATCGCATATATATATATATATATATATATATATATATATATATACACAGTACTACACACTATATATACTACTATACATACATACATATACTATACATTCCTCTTGTGCTTTCCAGCGTGCCGTTTAAGCAAGAACATCCATTAGAAACACATGTTGCGTTCCAGGGTCATGACCCTGTATCTGTCTGTTTCTCTGCACTGAGGCTGACTGGGAATATGTAAAGTGGTAATTTCCTGTAACCAGGGCAACCAAACAGAAAGTATACAGTCAACAGGGCTGGTTAGTGAAAGCCTCGAGCGAAAACATAAGAATGACAAGGAACGCTTTCACTTTGCTTTGACTAGAGAAGCCTGTTTGATCGGGTGTGCTTGCTATGAGTTCATCAGATCTCTGTGAGGAAATCTTGCCTGTAGAGATGTAGGCAGTACAAGGTCAGGTGATGAATATCAGCTTTAGGTGGCATTGTGAAGTGTAAAAGTCGCATTAAGGAGAACAGATTATGAAAATGCATTCAAGGAGGACTGACTAGGCTCGGGTTGCGACTCTTTGTGAAGGCAGTAAAACACTGGCTTGGCTGCTTTTGTTGGAGGAGAGGCTGCTGAAGGTCGTGGGGTTGAAGGCTGAATAGGTGATTTATGAGAGAAACGTGTGTTTGGTGAGTGTGTGTGTAAGTGCTTGAGTGAGAGAAATGGAGGAGAAATGGAGCCTAATGAAAAGGTCATGTGGCAGTCTATCTTTGCCATACACTGTAGTTCATTTACATAACTGAAGAAAGGCAGCACGACAAAAGCACCACTGTGCTCGTGAATCATTAGGAAGGTTGTGTGAAGGATAGAGCAATTGGAACAAATATATATGAATGCTAAAAAACGTAAAAGGTAATACAGTGCCATAACGTTACACCACCCCTAACACAACCACTTGCTATCTGGTTGGTGTAAAAACAAACAAACAAACAAAAAAAAAACCACACGAAGTCATCATGATAATAAAATCAGCCTTGCCATCTGGACCAACCCATGCTCAGTGACTATCAGAGTTCAGTAATACAATAAACAGCAAACTCTTGTCTGCTTGCTATTCTGTATAACTGTCACATTTCACCCTGCCACTGTTTCGCTTCCTTTGCTACACTTTACAGGCTCAGACCTGCAGGTAGAACTTACACCTCAAGCAGTTCAGGTAACAAGAAGTGAGTGGGAAAAAATCTTCCAGAACCACCTCCGTCTCATTGCCCAATCGTAGAACATTACAACAGCCCGAGGAGCCTGTCTGTCTGTCATGTTCCCACAAAAAAATCTCGAAAGGTATTACTGGAACTATTTGGGTGGAACATTTTACCATCGTTGTCCAGATCTTGGGTTTTGTCCAGCTGTAAATACAGTACAATCCATCCTACTCTCTGCACACAGTCTAATATTTTAATTCTCATTAGACTGTGACACAAGGATGAACTTATGTGTCATGTGTAATGGTTATGAAAAGAGAGGAAGCAGAAATGTAAATATTCCTCTCGTGATGCTTCCTCCTCATAAGTGATAGCAGACACTTAGGTAAAGCTGCCAAGAGTGAATGTCTAGGGCTGTATGGCATTGTGAAGTAGCACAGAAAGAAAGTGCTGGTTTGTGTGTGGTCTTTTATCCAGAAACAGTTGTGAAGGAACACTAAGGAAAGAGCTTTTCCATTAAAGACACAAACTTGTAGGTTCATGTCAGTGAAACAGCCAAAGCATGCAAGCTGTGGCGTCACGGACGTGATTGCAATTCATCCTAATGGTGACTCTGTGGCAATGTCTTTCGCTTATAATGTGACCAGACTGGAGTCACCCATCTAGTCTCTGGTTTGTGTTATTTATGCATCAGAAGAACAGCATGTTCTGGAGCTCAGCCCAGAATGAGCACCTTCTCATGGAGAGTCCCATGTACATGACCTCCCTCGCCTGGCCTTCAAAGAGCTGCAGGGGGGAAGGTCACGCTTCCGGACATCACTCACTACCCCGAGAGATAGATGTAGACGGCACCGAAGTCCCAATGTGCTTCAGTCACAGGATATAAATTGCACTTAAATCACTGCTAGAGAAGCGAATCAGAAACGCAACCAGTGTTTGATGGACTTTGTTATGGCATGCTGAAAAAACTGCCGCAAAAACACTGATATTTGAGAGCTGTACGCCAATATATCCATCTTTACAACTGCAATCATGGGAAATGATGAAGAACCACCTTCCATTCTCTACACTTATAAGGACGTAAGAGGCGAATGCTGTTCCTAGATCACTATTCTGACTCTCAAAGATTTCCTAAACAAAACAAGTGTCTGGGAAATATGAGCCAAGTAACTCATTCTAGTTTGGTAATGCTCTCAGCTCAGACCCTGCATGATGCAATCACGAGAGGAAACAGTTATGAAGTAAAGTGTTTGCTGTTAAATTAAACTACAGTTAGCAGTGAAAGTGTCATTATCCCTATGAGAAAGACATGATTACGGTTAGTATATGGCCCTCTGCATGACAGACATCAGTAGAAATATCAGCTTTACAGTCTTTAAGTGGATGTGATGATTAACAGAACTTGCCTCTATCATATTCTACATTAAATCCAATCAAACTGTCTTGTTATAACATTGTAATAAAGAGTAAACTGATAGTATTAGTTTCATTTCAACTCACAGTGATCCGCAGTTTCTGACGTCATCAAACAGACCACGCCCTTTAAACGTATTCAAAAATACAAGCCACGCCCCCTGGATGAATTCAGTTAAATGTAGTGCTTTTGCAAGACAGGGACATGTCACAAATCTGACAATAAGATTTGTTTCAGTACTATCTGATCTTCGTGTTCTATTTATTTATATTAATATAAATAATCTATTACATATAATATATGAAAAAATATAATAATATTATATTATATTATTATAATAATATAATATAATATCAATACTATAATAAGATACATAATATAAATAATATATTAAAATATAAAATAGTTTACTGAAATGTTCATATTAGTGAATTTAATTTTAATTTAAACATGCAGGACTTGTTCTTTTTTAATAAACGCACCAGCATCAGTGAGTGCTTATACACAGTTGAAACCAATACACTGAGTGAAGATCAAGAATGAGAAAATGTAAAAAATAATAATAATAAATAATAATAATAATAATAATAATAATAATAATAATAATAATATCACAGTGTGAATTTTCAGCCATGGTGAAATGGCCATAAACTTACTCTGTTTTATGAAAATGGCTGTGATTTCCAGACTGAATTAGAAAATAAACACACACACATGTATATATATATATATATATATATATATATATATATATATATATATATATATATATATATATATAGATAAAAACACACACAC
>CM075022.1:5850917-5863675 GCA_037576675.1 Pangasius sanitwongsei | reverse complement strand
GGTCGGTTTAGCCTGCTTGTCTGCTCCCTGGCCTTGGATTGTCACCAATTAACTAGGTCTGTTTTGAGACTATGCTGCAAGATACGAGAGCAGCTCCTTCCCGAGTGGGATGGATACTGTCCCGCCCTAACAGGCCAGCCTTGCCCTCAAAACTACTCCAATTATCTATAAAGCCCACATTGTTTTCGGAGCACCACCTGGACATCCAGCAGGATTGCTATCTCCACCTAAGATATCCAGACTTTCCCCTACAGAAACTACGCTGCACTCACTCTCACTAACCCTATATATATATATATATATATATATATATATATATATATGTATATACATACATACAGACACGTGTGTGTGTATAAATAAGCCGTTTCTAGAATAAGCAGTGATTCAGTGTGTAACAGGCTTGAGCTGCAGAGGTTTACTTTAGTGAACTGACTCTGTCTCTTACCTGAACCGGGGCGAGTCTTTAATACACTCCTCAAAATCCACCGTCATGTTGCCTTTTTAATCCGGATTCAGTCAGAAATGTAAAAAACACATCGCACACGCTGGTGTCCTTCACACAGATCCTGTGAATTGGTGAACTCCGAGCCTCTGTAGTCCTGACACTGACACACACACATGCGCGCGCACACACACCCGCACACACACACACACACGCGCGCGCGCTCGAGCACACTGCTGCTCTGAATCAATACGGTTCAATTTGTATCACTAGCAGCCGCTGGGCTGAGCTAAGGGACCGTCGCCAAAGTGCTCTCACAAATCAAAACGATTACAAGTTTCTCAAACGCTTTCCTGTCAATATATCTCTGTACGTGCTTACTGAGCGTTCTTACTAAGCCTGTAGCCTGGACTGGTTCAATAAATATGTTCTTGTGTGTAAAAAAAAAAAATCTCTCCTGTTCTCTGGATAGACAGTTAGGCTTTTTAATAAGAAACTGTGCCCTAGCTAGAATGATGTATAACGACAATGCTTGGAAACAAAGATGTTGTTTAATAACTTTTACAATGAAAGAATGTCTGTATTTTAAAAAATGATGTTTACATGGACTACTGTCTGGCCAAATTTAAGAGATTTGTAGTAAGTAGTAAGTAATAAAGTAAATCATTGGTACTTGACACATGGTTTCATATTAGTTCAGTTAAAAGTGATCTCAATTTGTAAATGGGCTCAGTGCCAAAATATAAATTCAGTTATACCTCAATGCTGTTGAATTCTCTATTCTGATTGGCCAGAAGGTGTTGATTAATTTTCTATAACAGCAGCTCTGAGAATAGTGCCAACGACAAGACACATCACAGATTGACATCAGTGCGCTTGTTCTGATACGTTACCATGTCTGTAGTAAACTTACACAACGTACACAGGGACTAGTACGGCAGATGCTTGACATAATCAAAGACTAGCAATAGACAGATTTCTACATTTTAAATATAACAAAAGTATATAATTACTGATGTGTTAAAGCTCTCTATAATCAGATGGTTATTTAATATTTATGGAAGGAGTCTCCAGTTTCAGCGTTTTATAATTGCCAGTATGTTTTCTTTCTTGGGAACAACTTCAGGACAGAGGAGTTTGCAGCTCGCCGTTCCTCAGTAACATGACAAAAAAAGGAAGAAAAGAGAGACAAAAAAAGAGAGATTGGTGAAGGAATGTATAAAATAAGAGATAACAGGAAATAACTTGCCTCATGGATGTTCCACAACATTAAATGTAGCTAGAAATGGTTAAAGACTGTGTTGTTGTGATATGTTGTTTATTAATTTACCTTTACATTAATATCTGTTCTAATCAGTAAAGATTTTTGGGTTTTTGGGTGTGGCCAATCATGTGACTCACAACTGGAAGAGAAACCCCTGTCTTCTGCATATATTTTACATGCAGGCTATGAATAATGCACACAAATTGCTGCATTTTTTTTTTTTTTTTTTTGCATTCACAAACAAGCCAGAAGATCTTGAAGAAAATGTCATGGATTAGAAAAAGTCAAACCTTAGACTTATCCCTCACTTGGCTAATAATTCAAGTGGCATCATCAATTTTCAAAGTCTTGACTACTGAGTGATGAAGAATTATATCAGATCTATTGTAGACAAGGTCATCAAGCTACTATATGAGCACTTATAAAGCAAGGAGTATATACAAAAAAAAAAAAAATTATTAAAGAGGCATACTGGAATATGCAGAGCCCTCTGCTGCCTGCAAAGTGAACTGCAAATGCAGTACGATTCACATATTCACAGGATTTACGTTTTACATTTATGGCATTTGGCAGACGCCCTCATCCAGAGCGACTTACAATAGTGCATTGAAACACTTAATACACTTAATATTTACAGACAGCTTCTTTAAAACCAGAGGCACAAATCCAAGGAGGGAAAAATAGAGATTTTTGAGGCCCCTCATAGCATTAGCAGTTTTCAAAAAATTATATAATGTCCATATATTCATTAAGAGAATCCTTAAAAACAGGAGTGTAAGCTTAACAACTGGTGAATATGGACCTGGTATTTATTCTCTCTTCAATAATCAAGCATACAGAAGAAGACATATTTTAAGCAAAACAGGATTTTTAATAACTGTGGAAATGTGTCGGAGGAAAAGCTAAAAAATAAACACAAACAAACAAACATCAGTGTAATATCAGTGCAAAGGGCTTGTATTGGGTTTTGCTTAAAACACATTTATTTACAGCTTTAAAAATATAAAAATGCTCTAAAGTATCAAAAGCTTTGTAAAAAAAAAAACTCACATTTGGTTTATACACTCATGGTAATCTATAAATTTGTAATAGATGGCTAATTAGTTATTATTCAATTACGCCTATTAGAATAGCACTACATTACCCATGAGCATCGCTGATAGAGGGGTCCTGACTGGCGACGGTGTCAACGCCATTAAAGTGCCTTTTGTTTCTTTGTTGTTTATTGAGTAAGATTTACAATTGCAAATACAGTGAGCAGATAATATTTACTTATCTTGTTAATCTGTGTATTGTTTTGTGCTTTTTTTTTTTTTTTGGACAAAAATGTAAATGCGCGTCTTCTTTTGTACAGGCACTGCACCGGACGTCAAACTCTCAGAGAGCGGAAGTGGTTTGAATTTATTATCCGCACATGTGCTGCTCCTTCGTCATTCTGTGCCGCACAACATACAGCATCGTTAAAAGTTGTCTTTCAGCGTCGAAGTTTGCTTGGTTCTTTCTTCCCTGTTGTGCTTGTGTTAATCATGGAGCTTTATAAAGCTGAAATGTTGTTTATGTGCTTTATTAAACCTGTTCACTCTCGGTAGAGCTGATAACATAGTAACACATCAGCCAGCAGTCATGCAGCAAAGCAGTACTGTTGCTCGCTACCTCATCTTCTTTCAGTACCTCGGAACCAAATACAGGTGTGACAGCTTACATTCGTGTCTTTGATGAATGCATTGCTGTGTTAGAAGGCATAGTAATGTGAGATTGCTCTGTGATTACAGTGGGGTGATGAAGGCTCCAGCACATCAGCCGCTGCAGGGAGTGCAGAACCACTTAGAGGTCAGTGTCAGTGATTATTATTATTATTATTATTATTATTATTATTATTATTATTGCACCCATCTTATTGCTGCACATACAGAAAGAGGGATACATTACACAAACACTAAGTACACTCCTGGGCAAGAAAAAAATGGGCCAAGCCCAAAATGGCAAAATATTAAGCTTTTAATGGTCTTAACAACAAATTATTGGTCAGGAAATTAGCAAGAATTAAACAAATAGATAAGGGAAGTTATTATGGGATAACTTTTCCCTTTGGTTTCTTTAAATGTTTAAGCCTTGTGGTTCTTGATGAGCTGCATCAGGTGTGGCAGATACCCAAAAAATGTCTAAACTATTAAGAAAAAAAACACACCAGAAGATATTTTTGGAAAGTGTTATACACCCAGACATGTGTTAGTTTGAATTTTACATCAAAAATTTTAATCATAATCATGATTTTATCTTTACATACAAAAAAACTATGTAAGTGAATTTCCCTGTTTCTAGCTTTTCCCCAAACAGCAAAAGTAAACCAGCAAATGGTGGCATTTGTTTCATTCTTGCTAATTTTCTGACCAGTGATTTGTTGTTAAAAGCTTCATATTTGCCATTTTAGGCTTGGACACCCCCCCCCCCCCCTTTTATTTGCCCAGGAGTGTATAATAATTATAATAATTAATAATAATAATAACAACAAAAGTAGTAATAAAATAACTTTTTACAAAAGCCTCCATATTTCAATAATCTGTTATTTTTATGTTACTGATGAGATTGAGAGGTTTAAGTATATAAACAATTTCTACCATCAAAATGTTACATTTAGGAGCAATTTTGCTAAATTTACTCTTATATATGAAGTATTTGGTGAGCAGAATTTTTTTTAAAAAGTTACATGTTCCTGAATATGGGCTTTTCTGAAGAAATAGCAAATTACATCTTTAAGAGAAAGGGCCAGAATAGATTTTATAAGTATGTGCACAGACATTTTTACATTTATAAAAGTGCACTATAGTTTCTTTTTTCTAATTCAGACAATATGCACAAGTCGGGTACATCCATAAAGAATGAAACAGTTGCTTTTCTGTGACAAGGGTACATCTTATGTAGTACTTTGAAATGAAGCACTTTTTATCTTTTTGGGAATGCAGTATTTATAAGGAAGTAACCAGGCTTTTATTCCCCAGTACATCTCTTCCATAAGGGTGTTCCAGGAAAATTTTTCCTTTAGGAGAAATAGTCTTTTTGCTATATAGTAATTATCTTACAAATTGATCACAATTTTTGCCTGCCAAGCCGCTACCATCCAGCAGGAGGTCTGCTAAAGCCTGCATCTTCTCACTAAAACTGAAAGGAAATCCTCATAATGATTAAATTACCATCATTTCTGAATAAATCAAGAACAAAAATAATACCTCTTTGAACAGACCATTTGACAAGAAATTAGGATTTATTACTTTTACTTATGCTAAGATGATTTCAGAGGATTGCATTGTGAGGAGAAAAGTTATGCACATAACACAACTTCCAAAATAGGTTTTGGACTTGTGATCAGTTTACAGGTAATTTAGAAGGCACATAATTACATTTTAGCAAGAACTCCACACTTCTTGCTGTTGTTTTATCCACAACAGCATTAGGGAGCTCAGTGTCAGTTTTCTCTCACTATAGTACCCTTGGTTAAGTGCAATTCCATGAAGTTTAGGCTGCTTCTCCGTGACTGGACAAATCACATGCTTGTCACTCTGCATTAGACACACACTATCAGATGTTGGCATGAAGGTCTGACCATCTGCAGTCTTATTCATTACAAAGCCATTAAGCATAAATGCAATTCCTTTGGAGTGAAACACCATCTTCTGGTCAGACGCGTAAGCAGCACTTTTCCTGTTGGTGAAGCCGTCGGTTTCTTTCACGTTGTCTGTTGGATTGTCTCGTAAAATTTGCACGTGACTCAGAGTTTTGCCAATCGTATTAAATGATTGTGGGATAGAAATATCAGAAATATCCTTGTCACCACCTCAAAGTGACTCCAGAATGTACTTTAGTATGAAAATGAGGATGCCGCTGAATGTGATATGGGTACAGAACACTGTTATTCAGCTGAATGTGCAGTACAAATCTTACAGAAAGCTCTAGCACTTCTGAGATTTTTACTACTACTTGTATTCTTTTAACCAAGCAGTTTAAAGATTCATGTAATTTATAGTTCAGATAAAGAAGCTGCACGCTTTGTGTGTCAAATGACAACTCAGTATAAAGCAGTTACTGTTAGTTTTGAGGGTGAGAGAATTCAAAATAGCAAAAACACCAGCAGGCAGAGAAATATGGGGTGGGCAATACATCCGGAATATCATCACAATATGTGATAAAGCAAGCACAAGATGTCAGGATATTTAATTCTTGCTAAAATAAAATAAAAAAGTGGGACTGAAACAGAACATTAAAAAAGTCACATTAAAATGATTGTAAAAATCTAAAAATATTTTGAAGTAGTTTACTTTAACATCAAATCACTTGCTTCCTGGGTTTGTAATATTTAAAAAAAAAAAAAAAAAATTATATTGCTGTAATGGCTCAGAAACATGTACTGTGACTTAAACTGATGTCAGTTTCCTTTCTCCTTTATGGACTCTTTTCTCATTAGAGCGCAGTGCGAAGGCTGAAGCCTGTAAACGAAGTGTCGGTGTCCATCTCCAGTCGAACAGACACCGGTGTGCATGCGCTCTGTAACTCTGCACATCTAGACATCCAGCGTAGAGGAGACAAACCTCCGTTCACTGAACGAGTCCTGACTGACGCCTTAAACTTCTTTTTAAAACCCGAGCCCATCAGGTAAGAGGCCCGCTGAGCTGCTGATTCTGCATTTGTCTTGTCGAAGATTAAAAGTTCTTCATTTCTTAAAAGTCATACCACTGTGATGTTATTGTGATTCTCGATTCTGATTGGTCAACAGCAGCTCTGACAGTAATGCCTTGGGTTGATATTAATATATGTTCTCATTTCACACTAACAGGGACTTGTATGGTAGACGCTTCACCTAACCGAAGGCTAATAATAAGCAGATTTTTAAAAGCATATTATTCTTTAACAAGGAAAAAACATCGTTGTTAATATAGTGAAGCCTTCTGTAAGGAGATTTGTTCAACATTTATGGAAGGAGTCTACAGTGTCAGCGCTTTGTAACAGGAAGTTTTCCGACATGTTAAAGAGGTTAGGACAGAGAACTTTATGGTTTCTCAGGAACATGACACGCTGTGTGTCTTCAAGAACGAGAAAGAACGAGAGGCTGGTGAGGGAATGACGTTTTATATATGTGATAACAGGAACTAACTTGTTTTGCGGATGTACAGTACATTGAAGGATAAACAGATAAAAGGTATGCTGTGGTGCTATAAGAGGAATAAAACACTTCCTGTTATTGGAAAATAATCAGCTTTGGGGTGGAAACAGTAACTCCGCTTGATCACACCACCCTGTCCTCGATTCTTTTCCTGTAACAGCGTGTGTGTTGTTTTATTCCTTACTGTGAGATTCTTTCGATTGCGTGGAGAATAAGGAATCGGGACGCAGGCTTGGGATAACTTAAACAGCTCTTTATTTTCCTTTCTTTCTTTTCAAGAGCTTCCTAACTCGCAGTCTTGCACAGAGGCGAGCACAAACACAGTTCAGCTCGTCTCTCACCCCCTCGCTTGTGTGCCACTTCTGCCATTTATCTCCTCGCTGGTTCTCACTGAAACACAGAACACTTACTAGTGTTTTTAAACAGGGTTGTTGCACCCAGGACACCATGTTACATATCAGTACTGCGTCTAGGACACCGTGTTACATATCAGTACTGCGCCTAGGACACTGTGTTACATATCAGTACTGCGTCTAGGACACCGTGTTACATATCAGTACTGAGTCTAGGACAACGTGTTACATATCAGTACTGCGTCTAGGACACCGTGTTACATATCAGTACTGTGTCTAGGACACCGTGTTACATATCAGTACTGCGCCTAGGACACCGTGTTACATATCAGTACTGCGCCTAGGACACCGTGTTACATATCGGTACTGCGTCTAGGGCACCGTGTTACATATCGGTACTGCGCCTAGGACACAGTGTTACATATCGGTACTGAGTCTAGGACACCGTGTTACATATCGGTACTGAGTCTAGGACACCGTGTTACATATCGGTACTGTGTCTAGGGCATCATGTTACATATCAGTACTGCGTCTAGGACACCATGTAACATATCAGTACTGAGTCTAGGGCACCGTGTTACATATCGGTACTGAACCTATGGCACCGTGTTATATATCAGTACTGCACCTAGGACACCGTGTTACATATCAGTATTGTGTCTAGGGTACCGTGTTATATATCAGTACTGCGCCTAGGGCACCGTGTTACATATCAGTACTGCGCCTAGGGCACCGTGTTATATATCAGTACTGCGCCTAGGACACCGTGTTATATATCAGTACTGCGCCTAGGGCACCGTGTTACATATCAGTACTGCGCCTAGGGCACCGTGTTACATATCAGTACTGCGCCTAGGACACCGTGTTACATATCAGTACTGCGCCTAGGACACCGTGTTACATATCAGTACTGCGCCTAGGACACCGTGTTACATATCAGTACTGCAACCAGGATGATTATACTCTGTTTTCAGCCCTGGAGGAGCAGGGTACTGAACAATGTAGACCAGTGATGTCAGGCTCCACTGCTGTAAGACTACAGCAGTGCAGAGTTTGGCATTCTGCATCATTTAACACTCCTGATTTATTCATCAGCTCAATCTCACAGCCTTTATTTATGAGCTGTTAGAAGAGGGAAAACACAAATCTCATTATGATTCTGGCCCTCCAGCACATGATTTTGGCAATAATAAGCTGTCAATTCGTCTCATCTGTATTTTAATGACAAAACTGAGATTAATACTTTTTAGTAAGCCTTTTACACAGCAAGAACACTTTGGAATACTAATTTATTGGGATGGATTTTATGTTATTTTATATGGTCAGTTGTCCACATACATTTGTAGCTGATCCAGGATCATGGGCTATTTTGTTTGGGTTCTGAAACTGCATGAAGAGTATAAATGTACTGTTATTGTGTATAACTAAGAAAAGAGTTTCTTTAATCAGAAACAATCCTACCAGCATATATAGACACGGGCATTTTCACATTTACAGTGTGTGCTCTCACAGCATATTCAGACCATTGCTACAGTCTTGATGCTATAGTGTGATGGTAAGTGTCGGATTTCATAACACATCTCAACTTAAAAATCCCTATCTTTGAGCTGCGTGTGTGCTGGCAAATGTACAGTATGACTCAGTAACTGAAATATGTTTTAACTGCTGTAATGGTCATATTTCATCCCAGTGCTGCTTTTAAAAGCTATACTTAGACTTTCTCATGTCAGATTTTTCTCTCTCATTCTCTCTGCTCCCCTTCATTCTTGGATCCTGTTCCTATCGTTTCTGCATCTCCTGAAAACAAGCCTTTTCTCAGATAGCAGTACAATTAGCGGGAGTATTTACTTTATTTTGGCAAGCACGTTGTGTCATGTAATTCATTTACTGCACCGACACAAATATTTAGCCTAGACTTAAGTCGGAATGCTGTTTGGGATTTACCATGGAAAGGAGTCTTATTTGTTAAATAACAGTCATCTAAAATGGTGTTCAGACAATCAGGACTTGAATAAGTGCTTTGTTCTACATTTGAAAAGGAAATTTAGGAATAGGAAGTTGTTATGCCTTACAGAATGGATATCTGTAGACTAGAACTGCTGGAACGAATGATTTTATAGTGTCAAAGATGGACATCATTTTGGGATTTTTAGATACTGTTTTTTTTTGTTTTTTTTTTTCTGGATTGCTCCTGTAACTCAAAAAAAGTAGTGAAAGACAATGCAAATAAACATGCATGGTTGACCATTTGATTTTCAGGGATTCTGCTCAGGTTCGTAGAAGTCATCTGTTGAGAGCGATTTGTTTGAGAGGGCCATTGACCTCTAAACTGAACATGAAAACTCAATGCAGGGTCTAAAGGAGCGTTAAACTTTATTGATGCTTTGCATTTGCCTTCAGTTAGGCTTTATTTCAGCTCCATTATAATCCAAGATTTATTGGGATTATCCTTCTAGAAAAGCTAGAGTTCAAAACGCACGTGAGGTTTTAGTCGAAGCATGCAGCCGGTTGGATTGTGTGTTGTTACGGATGTTATCTGTGTCGCAGAATAACGGGATAAGGAAAGCTGGAATAGTTATATAGTTAACCTTATACTAAACCTGTGTAAATAATAATAACGTGTCCCTTGACACATTACGTGCTGTAGGATTTTCAAAACCAGGTCCGTGAAGTAAAAACAGGTTTTAAACCAGGTTTGTGATCAACTATAAATCTTAAATCAGTTAAACTAATAATCTATAGCTGTTTATTCAACCAAAAAAATTAAACACTTTCACTGGCACTGCAATGTTGTATTATTTAATATCTTTCACCTAAAATTAAATTTGTAAGCCTATTGCTGTTATGCAGCAATTTTTTTTTTATATATATATATAAAATTTGTGCTTTGTGCTGCAAATATGATTTGATTTTCAGGCTCAAACATGTGGTTAATGAATCAGACGTGAAAAGCTTTTCCCTGTATGATACTTCATTTGCAGTTGAGTAGGTGAGCGCAGTCAGTGTCAACAAGCCATCCAGCTTTTGAAATTGCTCCCAGTTTGCCTCGCCGCATTCAAACTCTTATTACCTTCAATTAGCTCTCCTGAATAGGAGTCCCATAGAGGGTAATAATGTCAGCTTGTTGTGTGATTTGGCCTCCTTTATTCCTGTTATAAAGGCTGTTCTGTGGGGGGTCTGGTGACGTGGTGATAGACGAGGCCGGTTCGAAGGCCTCATGGGATTGTGTCGTATAAATGTTTAATGTCGACTAAAAGCCATTGTGTTAATGTGTGTAAACCCCATGAGGAATCATGACTGGATCTCCATCAGCCTTTAATGAATGGAAAAATTATGACGACCACCAGTGGTGAGTGTTTAAATATAATAAAATATAATTTATCAGGTAAATATAACTAATTTACCTAACTAAATACTGATGCATGGTATTTGATTAAAGTTTATGTTGGATAAACCCACAGTTCTCAAAGTCGGGCCCGTGAATCATATCCATGGGGTCTTTGATTTTTTAAAAATTTTGTTACAGTGGTAGAAATCACAGTCTATTTATTATTGAGTATTTATAGTTTACAAGTAGCCTGTTTAAAGTTACCTGAAACCTGTAAAGATGTATAAGTAGCTTGAATCTAATTACAGTTAATTTTTTTTAATAAAAAAAAATGCGTTCTATTAGTGGAAGGTTCAAGAATTGAAAGCTCCATGCGTCCATTAAACAGACATTTTATTATTGTACACATTGTACACCTAATATTTGAATTTATGTTCATAAAAAATAAATCTGTACTGAGGGGGTCTGTGGAATTTATTATAGTTAAAGGGGACTTTGTCTGCAAAAAGTTTGAGAATCCCTGACATAAACAGCTTGTTGTATAAGCAAGGAAAAAACACGGACATGGTTTTATATGAAAATAACCAGTGACGGGTTGGTGCGATGAACAGCGTGACGCTTTGTGCGTTATTCCTCTTAGACCACAGCAGTCTGCCAACGATTACAAAATGTAAAATTTATTCATGACCACCATGTTTGCATACATTTTAACCATTTATAGTTACTTTGAATGTTGTGGAATGTCTACAAAACAAATTAGTTCCGGTTATCACTTACATTAGAGCAGCTATAAACACGTTTCCTCACCAGCCTCTCTTTTTCTCCCTCGCAAAGTTAATAAGAGAAAATATTGCTGAGAAACTGCAAAGTTCTCTGTCCTGAAGACAGACAAAGCTTTAACTCTGACTGTCACAAAGCTCTGACACTGGAGAATCCTTCCAGAAATGTTAACACCTCCTCACAGAAAACGTCACCATTTTTAGTGATTAGAGTGAAATGAAATTGACAGAACAGAGAATCGTGTTAGGCTCTGACCTCTAGACTTTATCCAGTGATATCCAATTGAATTAAAAAAAAAAAAATTGTTGGTCAATGTTACGGAAAAATAAATAGGCAATAAATTACCACTTGTAATTTAAAAACACTTAAAAAAAAAAAAAAAACACCTTGGCAGTCACGTCAACAGCTAAGAAACACGGATTTAAATGAGAAACTAACGTGTTAACAAACACCAGATGTATTTCCACTGAGATCAACATTATCGCTTCACACTCCAGTGTGATGGGCGAAGATTTCTGTATTGTTTTTTAGCATAGCTGGTAAAACAAAACAGGAAGAAGAGGAGAGTGCAAAACATGCACTGTACCTTTCTGTATATTGTATTAAAAATCTCTATCTCAAAATATTGTGTTTTAAACAGAATCACAAGAGTCTACTGCGTACGGAATGACTTTCACGCCCGTTACCGTGCCATATCAAGAACCTACGTCTACCGCTTGGCCACGGGAGTCTGCCACCACACTCAACTGCCCATAACAGAGAAGGATTTGTGCTGGACGTTATGGGACACGTGAGTTTTTTCCCCTCTTCACCCAGTTTACAAGGTGGAATGTGAACACTACACAAGTTTATTTTTATTTAACTGTGTACTCAGGTGAGTTGATGCAAAAAAATATACAAGTACCTATCGTCAGAGTATCTGAAGTGATTTATTTTTTTTTCCCCCTCTAACTGAAGTGAAGTCCAAATCTTGGATTAACAAGTTTATTCGCGAGCTCACAGAGAGAGCAGCAGGATGGCGGATGAATAATGAATAATAAACACACATGAGCCAGGGTGAATTACACAAACAAAAGATGAGGGAGTTCATCAAATGCGTGATTGCAGATGTCTCTGTGGCTGAACTGCTCGTTTCTAAACGTATAATTCTTCTGTAAAGTCTAACTGTCCATAAAGTGTATTGTTCCTTGTCCATAAATAGATTAGGTTATACTTTTTCAGCTAAGTATCATATTAAATCAAGTTAAGATAATTACAAATGTGATAAGATGACATCAGGGTTATTAAGGAGTCTTTTTATCATTTTTGTTGTTTAATATAATGATTTCTAAAAATATATATATATAAAAAAGAAGCATCTATCTATCTCTCTCTCTCTCTCTCTCTCTATATATATATATATATATATATATATATATATATATATATATATA
>CM075022.1:5829414-5850817 GCA_037576675.1 Pangasius sanitwongsei | reverse complement strand
TATATATATATATAAAATTAGAAATCATTATATTAAACATCAAAAATGATGATAAGACTCCTTAATAACTCTGTCACCTCTATATTATCTCATTTGGAATGATCTTAGCTTGATTTATAACCTAAAGGCTATTCGGAAGTCCTGATCATCCAGCAGTCTTCATGTTTAATAATAGTATAATAATAATATTTAACATGTGAAGACTGCTGGATGATCAGGACTTCTGAATAGCCTTTAGGTCGTAAATAAAGACGGACAGATTTCATGGTCATTATTATAATTTGTTTGTCTTATTGATTACACACGAAGTTAAATGCACATTAAATCAATAAATAAATAACTTGCTTTTTTTTTTTTTTTTTTTTTAGTTTTATCAGTGGAGAATGAAAAATGTAAAATTCTAGGGAAATAGAGCTATATATTAGAAAAGGTCAAAATTTCACAGTGTGCAGGATTTTCCCAGGACAAACCCAACAGTCTGAAGGAAGGAGAGCAGTGGAGATGAAGCAGATGTTGAGTATGATGGGTGAAAGCCTTGGCGTGGTGTCTTGACTTTCAGGCTGCTGTCTGAACATCTTTTTTTTTTTGTCCACTCTTTCACTCTTTTGGATTAAGTAGGGCAGCATAACCTGCAGGCTATAGTGAGGCAAAACAACACCCACACAAACGCCTGTCTTGCCCGCTCTCTCTCTCTCTCTCTCTCTCTCTCTCTCTCTCTCTCTCTCTCTCTGTCTGTCTGTCTGTCTCGCACACACACGCACTATCTTAACACACATACAATCCTCTTTTTTTCATTAGCAATCACCCAGGATTTCAAGCAGCCCTTTCATTTTTCTCTCTTTCTTTTGGCTTTCTTCGTCTGACTTGATTTGACATAATAACTTGGATTAGTTCTTCTTTTGTCCAACGAAGACATTATTACGGCTGGCCAATACGACCAAAATATCATATCACGATTCTCAAAGACAATTCAGTGTCACACAATATGTAGGTTTGCTAAGAAACTTCCAACAAACGGTGACGATATGAAAATACTAACATTCAACACTATCTTTTTGGCTACATCCGAATACAGTCCTGAGAGCCGTCTGATTCACATCTGATCTTCCGTATCAGAACCACTGCCATATTACAGAGGAAGCACCTTTTTTGGGGGATTAATTCTTCTTCCTCATCCAGGGTTGAGACTCCACCTCCCACCATGCTTGTTCTCGTTCTACGCGCGAGATGCCCACGTTAAGGCGCGTAAACACATCATCAACTATATCGTCAGTATCGCGGTATGACAAATTGTTATCGTGGGGAGGAATTGTACCGGTATATCATAGGCGATATGAAATGGCACAGCCCTATTGGACCGGAACTAACTTGTGTATAAATAGGTTATAATATGGTGGAGGTTTAGAACCTGTGTAGTGCACTATTTAACATTTGAGATTCAACAAAAGAGAAATACTCATTTTAACAAGCGTGTGTCCTGATTCTTAAACAATTCCATGCAGTATCACTTACTTTGTTTTTAATATTTTTGTAGAAAGTTAGTGCATAAATAAAAAATGCGTGAAAATAAACTATGCCACAAATTACACTCGTTCATCCAGAGCGTTTTTCCTACATCTGGGTGGCGTCAGCCCAAAAGTCACATGTTTTGATACTTGCTTTAACTATATGCAAATATAGATTCTTGTCCTCGAACATGCAAATATTATGAAAATTCAAATCCTGCATGGGATCCGAGTCCATAGCAGGGCAACACACACACGTTCACACACTCATTCCCACCTAAGGGAAATCTGGAGTGGAAATTTTACAGTCCACTTTCAGACATGTTTTTTTGGAGGTAAGAGGTTCACCCAATGCAAAACTGGATCGAACCAGAGACCCCCATACTAAATATGTATAATATGAAAAATATGTGTAAATGAAATCTTAAACAAAATGTTTATTATTTATTCACAAATGTAAAAATCCTATGAAGCAGTGATCCACTTAAAAGGGTTTAATAGACAGACATGGCATTCTAGGATTACTTTTAGGGAGTCCCCACCCAACCCCGCCCATGTCTCCCTATTGACTTACATTAATATATAAAATAAGCATTATATATTAATGTAAGTCAATAGTGTGACATGACATGACATGCATTTTCCAATAACAGGATACCCTGAAGTGTTTTATTCCCTTTACACCATAGCGGTTTCCCAGCAGTTAATGTTTAATAATGATCAGTACATCATAATTTTTTTTTATCCGTTTATAGTTACCTTTAATCTTAAAGTCCACAAGAAGTTAGATCCTGTTATAACTTACATAATAGCAGCTATGAGCAGTCTTCTCCTCACCAGCGTCTTTTTTTTCCTCTCTCACTCTGGACAAAAAAAAATACAGCTCGTCATGTTATTAAGGCGCTCTGACACTGGAGACTCCTTCCAGAAACACTAAATAAACCTCTCCTTTTTTGATCTGTATATGTGGAGCATCTGTCATAAACGTTTTGTTGTTAGTTGTTCCTATAGGAACAGTAATGTATTTGAATGAGTTGTAGAAAATTTGAACACATTCCGACCAATCAACGTAACGACTGTCGCTGTACAATAAAATATGCGTAGCTATTAAAACATCGCAAAAGCAAACCAGCACAAATGGCTCACGTTTTATTCGTCTTTTCGGAACATGTACTCCAGGCCTGAGATTGGTGAGCAGTGTTTGAGCAGAGTAGATTGTGTAGAAGCTATGTTAAAATAATATAGACGATCTAATCATCTTTGTTTGTAACTCACTGGGCAGGGAGCTGAATGTCGACGCCATGCGAGAGGCGGGAGCCGTGTTACAGGGAACACACGATTTCAGCACCTTCCGTGCACTCAGCTCAGACGCTCCATTCAAGAACCCGATGAAGACCATGGAGCTGGTGCAGGTACAGCCGGGCCTCTCCTTCAGCCAGCGCCACTTCCACAGGTACACAATCTCCACGGAGTCACATCCCGGGCATTCTGGGTAATGTAGAAACCAAAATGTACCTCCAGAAACTAAGGATGGAGTGATATGGGTGAAAACATTGACAGTATGAGAACAGTTTCAACTCAATATCATAGTTTTTAGGATAGAAAAGTGTCTCTAGTTTATATATATTTTTAAGGGAGTGCCTTCAAATGTCACGTAACAGTGTAGCCACTGGGCAAGGACTATATTACTGGCTAGGGAATGCAAAAAATAATGTTACCTGGATTCACTAATGGAAGCTGGATGTTAACCATCATGAGAGTTCACGTTAAATCTTCACTGCCAAATAGCCTTAGAGATGAAATATGTTGATGGAAAAATGCGAGGTAGGATGATGTGTCTGTGATATTTTTACTCCAGGCTTCATGGCATTGAGCTGAAAATAATATCACGTCATTTTAAACTATTGCGTTTCAAAATTTCTGCTGCAGTCAACATTGTTTTTAGTTTCTGTTCATGTTGCATAATGATGTACAGGTTGAGTTAGCGAGGGCGAGCAGTGTGTGTGTGTGTGTGTGTGTGTGGGGATGGTGACATTTTGGGAGTAGGAATTGCATGATATGAGGTTGCATTTGAAAACCGTTGCTAGGCAACAGGTATTGGGCAGGTCTGATTTTGGATACAGGCGTGATTATCACAGCGGGCGGAGGGCACACGCTGCTTTCTGCCCGAGCCAGTGAAGGCTGCCATCGCGTCAGTGTGCCCTCTTTTCTTCAGGGGTTTAAGGGGAATCCTTCCATATTGAATGTTGAATAAATACATGACATTTCAGTTTTAACTTTTAAGGGTAGACTCAGCATGTCAGATAACACCTTGTCTTGTGGATACCCTGTCTTACGTGCTAAAGTAAAAACTCATTGGAGATGCTCTGCCTTAGAACGTCTGTATGTAGGGATGGGTGATATGATGTTATACTACAGCGCTGTTTAGTTCTCAAATTCTGATCTCTCAGAAAGCTCTCGTGCGCTAATTCTAGTATGGTATTGTTTCTATAGTAACAACATACACAGGTAGTTGTATGGTGGTCGCTTCACAGAATCTAAGACTAATAATAAATGATTAAAAAAACCTGTATAATAATTGTAAGAAAAATGTATAATCGTTGAAATGGTGTTCTTTCCTGTAAGAATATGTTTATAACATTTATGGAAGGAGTCTCCAGTGTCAGCACTTTGAAAGAGTCTTCAGGACAGATGACTTTGGTCTTGCTGTTAGATGAAAATCACTGAAAATGAATGAACACACCCCTTTGTGTTTTATTCCTTACGTAACATGATAAATTTCATCGGGATTGAGAAATTATCGTGGATATCACTGCCCACGAGTAGTTGATAGAATCTTAAAATCTTTGGTTCGTTTTAAGCCTTTTCCATCTTTTTATTTTACTTGTTAAGCATATTTTTCCTTGTTGAATAACTTTTATGAGTGTGGAATGAAAAAGTCTTAGAAAAAGTTTTTCATAATATGGCCCTACTGTCTTGTTGGCAATTTAGCAAAACTATTGTGATACATATTGTGTATTGTACAGATGTCTGCAGTACCATATTACATTGCTGTGCTGTGGTGCCTGATGTGCACCAATTAAATGTTCCCACTGACATGAGTGGTAAAATGTGTGTTTTGATGGACGCCAACATTTGTACTGTGCAGTAGCGCACAGTATAAAATTTCATATCCATTCAAAAGGCTTTATTTCAGCTTTATTTCAATCTGTAATGGCAATTTAAAAAAAATAAATAAATCATTTAAATGTCTTCCCTCAAAGTCAGAGACACAGTTGAACCTTTAGCAGGTCATGCAGATGCTTTCTCACATGTCGCTCTCCAAAGGAAGACAGCAGGATGCTGAGGCCATCTGCTTTATTTAACACTAATGTCAAACACGGCATGAGGGCATCAGCTCCTAGCGACCGCACACACACACACACACACACACACACACACACACACACATGCACGACTTGATGGTCACTTACTGTACCGCCATATAAGTATCTGATTAGCTCTGAACACACTTAAGTGATATTTAGAGCTCTGTTGTACTTTATTCATTATTAATCTTGAAGGAGGTTGCTATTTAAGTTCATGTAAATACTGTTGTTGTTTTTTTTTAATTTAAAAAATAGTTTAAAGCCTCCTCGAATCGTTCCCAAATTACACAGCAGCACCATGAGTGCAACACCATCCACAATTCCCCAAATGACTGTACAGTACCCTCTGCTATGCCAGCAGCACACGTGAAAATTAATAACTTCCCAGTAACCAGGCTAGTGTCTTCATTTTATTATCTGTTCACTCAGTTTGTGGCTAAAAGCTCTTGAGGCTCTTCTGCACTCGGATATTAAATGACGCCTCATCAATCCGGCCATCAGATCCATCCATTCGGTGTATAATTTCACCTTTTAATTATTTGCTGTCTGAAATGAAAAGGATCAGATACAGAGCAGTGTATAGGGACATCAGCAGGTGATGGACAGACTGGTTTCTTTGCTTGACGAAGCACCGTGACGTGACCTCGTGCTCCCGAATTTATTTGCATTTGCGTTTGCATTTGACTCGGATTTCTATGCCTGCAGCAATTGCACATTTAAGGGAACAGTCTGACCAGAAAGTTTCCACTCGCCACAAATGCCTTAAATCAACCATGACGTGTTTAGTGGTTAGTTTGCGTCTGTAGTTTTGTGTTCAAGTTAAAGGGTAAAAGTTATCGACCGGTAAAGGAAGCTTATAGCTACCAGTTGAGCATCGTCCAACTCGAATCTTTTGAAGATGATGTGGTAAAAAAAAAAAATAGTGTAAATTAAATTTTTAGGCTAAAAAGTCCTTGTTAGGAAACATCATTTTAAACAGCTTTACAAAGAGCCTTTATTTCATTTTATACCACAGTGCTGTTGAATTCTTATTCCGAGCGTAACCTGTGTAACTCAAATCACAGGTCTATTCTTTTATTATTATTATTTATCATTAATATTATTTATCATGTTCTCATTTCTATAATACCAACTTTGTTTATGATTTATGGAAGGAGTCTCCAGTATCAGCACTTTGTAAAGTTTTCAGTTTTTTGTAACGGTTTTGCTTTCCAAGTTCGTTTTCCAAGCTTTTGGTAACATGACAAGCTGCATTTTTTTTTTTTTTTTTTTTTGTCTTATTAACTTCAAGGGAGAGAGAGAAAAAAGAGAGTAATGAGGGAATTGTTTATAGCTGCTATAACAAGTTATTACAGGAACTACCTTGTCTCTTGGATGTTCCACTACATTAAACATAACTATAAATGGATACAAAGTATGATGTTATGTTCATTAATATTGTTGGGGAATCACTGTTCCTCTCACTATGAGAGGAATGAAACACTTCTGGACATGCTGTTATTGGAAAATAATCAGCATGGTCACAGGAAATTGGGCCGCATCACACCACACCACTCCACTGCTGATTATTTTCCTATAACAGCACACCCTGATAGGTTTTATTCCACACATACTATAAGCACTGTATTGATTGTATGGTTTATTTGTTGAATGCAAACCTTATTTAGTAATATAAATGTATATTTAAACAATAAATGATGTTCTTGCTCTTTGTGAAAATAGATGTAAATTAAAGTTGAGATTCCTCATTTTAATCTCATCATTACTGCAAGAAATACATACATATATAATGTAAGGAAGAAAATCAATTCCATTCAATTCAGTTTTATTTATGTAGAGAATTTAACAATCGACATTGTCACAGAGCGGCTATATAAAATATTAATGCTTAATCTTCCTCTGGGTGCCGAAGTTACACTGATTTAATTGTTTTTTTGGTTTTTTTTTTTAAACATCATTCACATAGCATCATTACATAGCATTCACATAGCTACAGTAGAATAGAAGTAGGAATTGTGGATCATTCAAATGACCTTTATTTATTTATGTATTTCTTGTTTGCAGAGACATCCAGTTTTGGGAGCTCCAGTTTAAAAGTAGGTCCTTTTTATACAAACAAGTGAGTATTGTTCAGTTATCTATGTGAAGTAAAAGTGTATGTTGTGCGCCTCCTTGTGTCGAGAATGAAAAACTGCAACAATTTGATACACAATACATACTGTAAATAGAAGCAGTTACATAACTGACCTCCGGTCTCTGCAAATCACGCAGTACTACTAAATGTGTCCAGAACCTTCTCCTAGTGCAATACGGTCAGTTTAATGGAGAAAAAATGAGCATTGTGAATTCTGACTGATGAGGGTATTTCAGCGCAAAACCTGATTGCCTCTGCCAGAAACCTAGAACTTAAGTTATGGGCATAGATTGCTCTTTTTAACAAGTTAATGATTTGAGAAACGTCCGAATCAAAACAGAAATCAGTGTTTTGCAATAGTCAGGAAAAATCTCAGGATTTCGGTCATATTAAGAAGCTGTGGTGGAAACTGAAGAAGGGAGATAACATGCACAAAAACCTAAGAATATGAAAGAGCTTAAAATATTCTGCATGGAGGAGTGGAACAAGATCCCTCTCCATCCCTCTCCAGGAAAAGGACTTGGTGCTGTTATTCTCTCCAGCAGAGGCTTCACCACGTATAGGGAGGGTGCCAAAATTTTCAAAGCATTGTTTTGTGACAGAAGAAGGAAAAATGGTTGTTTGAAAAATAATGCATTAAAATAATCTGTATAGTGTCCCCATATGTTTAAGCAGACAATATCACTCCCTTGCATGTTACTCATTCTTGCTTATTTTTCTGTCCAATGATTTTGAAGTGTAATGAAAGCTAATCGGAGATTATTTTTTTGGCTCAGGTGCGGAGGATGGTTGGGGCGTTGGTTGCAGTTGGCCGGGGTAAACTGTCGGTCAGTCAGGTTCGGGATCTTTTAGACACCAGGGACAGCATGGCCTACCCTCAAAACATGGCAGCTCCGCCCTACGGCCTCTTTCTGATCAACGTGGAGTATAACAACTCGGGTAAAGACTCCATTTTCTTCCTGCAGATTTAAATTTTGGTTTTTATTCCAAGTTAAAATCCTAAGCATTGTCTTTGCTGTTTCTGTACAGATCTGAAGCCTTACAGAGGAGACATTGACTGATTATAAGAGAAAGCAGCACACATGGTAACATGTAAATATATCTGTATAGAGTAAATAAATTGAGTATTTAACATTTATGGAAGGAGTCTGCAGTGACTTTGTAAGAGGTGAAGCTGTCCGTTCAAGTTTTTTGCCACAGGAAAAGTCTGTCTAAGGAGACAGTGACAACAAGCTGCATGTCTTCTGTGTCACCTTCAAGAAACAGTGAAGGAACGACTGTTTATAGCTACTGTAATGTAAGTGATCTTACATTCCACAGCATTAGGCATAACTAGGCTTGTGATACTGATTTTCCCTGCTCACGATTTACCATTAGGAAAAAAAAATCATGATTAAATTGTTTATCATCTAGAATTGATAGCCTAAAAAAAGAGGAAAACAAGCATTTTCCACCATTTCAGGCTTGAGGAGAAGAGGGATGGGTGTAATAATATTACCAACCGTACAGTCGGGAACTGCTTGCCGGCAGTGGCAATCGCGGAAGCTTGCGAAATGCAGAAACGTTTATTTAAAGGTTTAAATTGTTTTATATGGCACAAGCCTAAATATAACTATAAGTGGATAAATAGTACGACATGCCATTCTTTAAAAAATAAAATAATAGTTAGCATTGAATAATTGCTGAAACTCGAGTAATATTCCTATACCAGCACACTGCACTGTTTTATTTCTTATATATAAAACATGAGATCGCTTAACAATAATTTCTTGAGTTTTATTCTAACATTACAATATCAGTCAGATGTGTTATCACACACAGAATTCTGAATGTTGATGTATTTCTAGGACAAGAAACACTCAGCACACCGCAGTGCAACACAGCAGCCTTACACACAAGTCTATAATACATTCAGAACATCCAGTCACGCACGTACATGACGTGTCTCGAGAGTTGGAGTGTTGCATATTGTTTGTGTCATCCTCGGGGACGTAATGACACCATGATCATTCAAAGCGCTAAATATTTATTTCATTTGAGAGAGGAAAAACACTCGCGCGCCACAACTACCCACTAGAGAAGTGTTCGTGTGAACGGAGAGGCCACATCAGGAAGTGTTGGAGCTCATTCCTGTAGTCTCAGCACACACAATGTGAGTTTTTATTTCGGCTTCAAGTCCATTTGCATGCTACGCAGCTTGTGTAAACACACCTCTAATCGAGAGGGACATGAAAATTGTTTAAACCCTGAAGTCAAACAGGAATGTTTCTTGCAGGCAGCATTTTTTTTTTTCTAATGATCAAAGATTATGCTGATTGATAAGTCAGAGGTGCCAACGTTTTACGGTTTAAGCTGCAGTGTTTGATTTTTGACCTCTCACTTCAGCAACTTCTGAAAACAACACTTACGCTTTCACAGTTAAAGCAGTGGACACACAAAATGCAAATCATTCACCCAGCAGAAAAAAAAACTATTCACTGAAGGGGAAAGGATACAGGATGTTAAGAGACACATTTGCTTCGGTCACTTTGAGTTAATCTAGGTGAACTTTCACCTTCAAGTCTTGTGAACCAGTAGAAATCAATTTGGCAGGACTATGGACCGGATCTTTTCTTTCTTACTTTTGCTTGGGGCACATCTGAGGCAAAAAAAATCTTTCATGGCTATAAAGGATTTTGTGGTAAAGTTTTTTCTCTCTGCCTGTTAGGGTTTCCTTGTCAGTAATGTTGGCACCTCTGCTAAGGGATAAATTGATTAATATGTCTTATTTAAAAAAAAAACAAAAAAAAAAACAAAGCACAAAATTAACAACCTGGTGACAAGTGCGAAGTGAATAATGTTTCACATAATCAGTTGCATATTGACTTGTTCCTTCAAGCACTTATGTAAATGAATAAGATAGTTATATTGTGACACATTTTGTATCACTTAATTTGCTAGAGGGACTACCCTGAAGTAGCACAGAGGATGTGTTCATGGGCCAAGAACATACCCATTGACCACTGTGCTTTAAAACAGCCTTGTCTGCTAGAGTCGTTTTAGTCGTACATATCACTGCCCTCGTACGGCTCCACCACAGCGTCACACCAATAACACCTTTATCAACAGGTTCCCCTTTAATTTCCATTCTAAGTGGACATACAGATTATAATTTTTCACTCTTTGTACTTCTTAATTAAAAACCAATATTGCTTTGTATGTACAATCCTTAATAGTGTGATTCCACTTTAAATTTAAAAGTTAAGGTGTACTGGTACAGTCAGTACAGGCACAAGACTTTGGCTAATCACAAACTTGAATTTGTACACCTTTAACTTTGGCAACTTTATTTGTAAAGTGATCAAAGCCAAAAATAGCTACCATCAGCACTAATGTTTTTGAGGTACTAAAATCAACAAATACTATAATAATAATCTCTTCAAACAACTGAAGACAATCTGTACCTCACCAAGAGGTTTGCTTGGTTAAAAATGTTGTATCCAGACTTTAAAATATTAAACACGACATAGCAGAAATATAAAAATTCAGTATCTCCTTTTTCCTAGATGAGCATTACATAATACATGAACAGCCGAACACAAGATTTCATATTCTGTCATGTAAAACACCCAATAGTTTCTGTAAATTGATCAATTTAAACAGCACAAATTCCGGTGCACAAATTATCTAGTGACCCACAGATATGTTTAGAAAAACCTAAACATTTGGATTTTATTAAGAAGTCCAAAGAGTGAAACTGCAGTAATGTTAAAACCTATAAAGAGAAAATCTAAAATAAGACATTTCCACATCCTCTATAAAATGTCCTCTGCCGTATAGTTCTACTCCCAGCCTAAGGAATAAAACCACTGCTGAAGAAGGGCGTCCCTCTCCTCAGTTTGCTATTTTCTCGATTTCATCCAAATCGTCCGTGTCCAGTTTTTCAATTTTCTTATCTGTGGGGGGGGGGAAAAAAACATTTTGAATTCGTTAGCTTTCTTGGGTAAAATGTTGCATGATTTTATATAAACATATAGCCTGGTTTAGTAAAATCTGCATTCACACTTGTAGTTTGTCTCTTGTGGGCGTGGCCTGTGCATCACATTTAAGTTATGGCACGATATGATGGTATCGAAAATGTACAAAATCTCAATAGAATACAATGTATTTAATGTTGTAGTTAATTCTGTGTTTCTATTTTTGAACACCAAATGGGGCTGAATGGAAATAAAACTGTAGTGACTTCTGGGAACAACGGACAACTCGTGCTGTAGGATTGGTCAGAGGAATTCACTGGAGCAAATCATTTGCATTTGTCGCTTTACAGCGTCATACCTCATTTGCATAAAACTGAAAAAAATCAAGCCAAACATTGCTAGTCACTCTGCTAGTGTGAACGCAGGTTTAAATTATTCAGAGCAATTCAAATGACTATTTAAAGGGACAAAAAACATTAAATAGCACCACCTTTCTATATTTCTTTAGTCTGGGAAATCAAAAAAAATAAAAAAAAGTTTCATGGGATTTACGAGAAGGTTTATTAGGCTCAGTAAACAGGTTTAACTTACTGAAGTGCTCCTGAATGCGGTTGAGAATGTTCATGCTAAACCTGCTGTCCACCATGTTGATTGCCAGCCCTCTCTTGCCAAATCTCCCTGTGCGCCCGATCCGGTGCAGGTACGTCTCATTGTCAGGGTTTCCATCCTTGTCCACGGGTAAATCGAAATTAATAACCACAGAGACCTGCTCCACATCGATACCTGTAATTCAAAAAAGATGAGATTAAGGCTATGTTCACACCATAAATGCACTTTCTCTGCTGTTTATTTTTTCAGCCTCTATAGCTAAGGAAAGCATCCTCCTCCTCCTCCTCCACACCAGAGACCATCTTAAAGGTCCGGTTACATACAATTTCTTGCTTACAAAGATCCAGATAAGCAACAAATATGACTGAATGGTGACAAGTTTCCTTTTAACACTTAGCTATTAGTAATTAGTGTCTGCGTGGCTACATATCAGTATTTTTCATAGTGGTGCTTCACGTTTTTACTATTGCCCTAGACTCTGCACAACCGAGACAGCCGTTTTGAACTGGAACCTGACACTTCTTTGTCCAGTTTTCTTTCAACATTCTGTTTGTCTCACAAACCCATGATGGCTGATGTTGAATAAGCTATACCTGCTGAACTAAGGGCTTATTTTCAAAGCAGATTGTTAAAAACAGGTCAAGTTTTTCATTACTCTTCAAGAATGTTTAATCTGGCTGTCACCTCTGGCACAGACGTTTGTAGTGACCAGGACTTTCTCTTTGCCGTTGCGGAAACGCTCAATAACAGCTGCTCTCTGTTCCACCTGCATCTCTCCACTGAGTAGCGCCACCTGGTGGCCCTCCCTAGACAGCTCTCCTGCTAGCCACCCCGCTGTTTTCCTGGTCTGTAAACAAACAAGAGGCAGAATCCACACGTTCAGTCTAAACGAACTAGACGGAGATCATCCGGCTGAGAGGATAGTTTATGATCGTACATGACAGAAGATCATGGCCTGTGCGATAGTGATGGCACCGTAGATGTTACACAGGGCATGGAACTTCTCCTCCCTGCTGTTGCACATCACGTAGTACTGCTTAATGGTGTCCAGCGTCTCCTCCTCCCTTTTCAGTTTGATGATGTTCGGGTCGGGGATGATCCGCTTGGCGAAGTTCCACACAGACTCCTCGAATGTGGCCGAGAACAAGAGCATCTGGCAGGTTTTGGGCAACATCCTGGAAAAGAAATTGCACATTAACACATTGTGGGTTATGGTTGGAAGACTCTAGGCACCTCATGAGTCAATTAGATTTCAATTCAGAGTGCTATAATTATTCAAAAAGAATTCTTTATGCACCTTATAGCAGTTTAAAGCACTCTGAACCATCTGCTTAATGCTTTAATGCACTTCCACTTGTGTGGAATGTTTGCTAATTTAGTCAAGACAATAAATCCATATCCAGAATGCAAGATATTTTGTGCATCAATACAGAATATTTCACCACCTTATAATTCACCCTTTCAAATGTACAGATAAAGTGAGAGCATACACACCTCTGGATGCGGATGCTTTGGTCCTGGTGACCCTGTGTGGCGATCATGACGTCTGCCTCATCCAGAACAAACACTTTAATTTTCTTTGGGTCGATGAATTTGAGCTTTTGGCACCAGTCCAGGACTGTGCCGGGGGTGCCGATCACAATCTGCTCCTGGAGCTTCACCCCTCTCTCCACTGCACAAACAGAGATGTGTCATATTAGCAGGTTTCATATACAAAACATCATTACACAGAATCTTTTTATCATATTAAAGCCCTAATTCATTCTACACTATAGTTTCACTATGACTTGCTTCTCTGTACAAGCTCTTAAAGGATACTTGGAAGTAGTTCATTACTGATAAAAGCATAAACATGCAACATGAACGTGGCCTGATAAATATAAAAAATGCTCACATTTGTTTCCTCGGATTGCATACACCAACTGGACTTCAGGGTAAAACTCGCCCATCTGCTCGATGACCTTGCCCGTCTGGAGGGCGAGCTCGTAAGTAGGCGACACACACAGGCACTAAGAGACAAACAGGAAGGGAAAGGCAAAAATCAAAGATGAAAAATGTGAAAGTCAAAATTCTTTTCTTTCATGATACTTGGGAGCATGCTATACATTAGGTCCTTTTCTCCCTCTCTCACTATTTATCTTCAGTCAGTCGGTTAACATTAGTTATTTCTATAATCTAAGATCCCAATCTTCAGAGACACTAAGATCATTTGAGGTGTTCATTAGGAGTTATGACATTATCCATGTTGCAAGCAGGACATTAATATTGTGTCAAATATAATGATGTTATAAATGTCAAAATTTTTAAAGTAAGCACTCAAATATAAAAGTAGATAAAAAAAATGGCATAGGAGGAAGTAATACTTCTGTATCATTAGTCCAGTCATTGTTTGGAAGTCTGTAGGCACCGACATCTTTCATTAGACTTTTTTTTTTTTTTTTTTTTTTTAAATATATTTAAATACGAGTGTCCCATCCTGCCTTTAGGACCAAGTCCTCCTTGGGAAACGTCCCCTTTACTGGATGGCTGTTAATCTGTGTCTAGTCTGCGTGTCCACTGCCATGACTAGAGACAGGGACTGCCAGACTGGACACCGTAGCCCCCCCCCCCCCCCACACACACACAATATGTTTTCCCCCACAATATGTTTTAAAAAGTTCATCCAAAGTTAATCTATCACAGCCACAGAAAAATACCCTATTCCCTTTGTTTAAACAGACCAGATAATGACAATATAATGGATCAAATCACACAGTGCAACATCATGCTGACTTCCCAAGCCCTATAATTACTGCAGTTTTTTTTTTTTTTTTTTTTTTTTTTTAAATGAAAGAATGAAAGCAGCCTTTATTGTCAATATACATATAGATGTGTAGAACACAAAATTCTTTTCTTCACAAAAGCTCAGGTCTGATTTTGCGTTGTGTTTAAACAATGTGATTTTGTTTCCCCTACGTGCTGATGTAAAGGAAGACGTGGGACATACCTGAGGCCATTTGTTGTTGGGATCCACGTGACTGAGCATGGCCAGGACGAAGGCGGCAGTTTTACCCGTTCCTGACTGAGACTGCGCTATAAGATTCTGTGGGCTGGGAAAACAGAGGAAATACACTGACATTAGTGTGGACGTTTTTTAATAAAGTTGAAGTGTAGTGGCCAGTTTTACAAGATTAGCTCTATTGCCAAAGGAATGAAGTGGCTTGGTAAGGACAGATTTTGAATTGTATTACTGGACCTTTGACCCTCTAGAGAAATTAAATCTGAGGCAGCATTTACGGTTGAGTGAAATGCCCAGAAAAAAAAACAAAACAAAAAAAACAACACAACTCCCATGACATTTTTTAAGATTCACAACACCTACTGTAGTATTCAGATTCCAGCAAAGGTACTGTAGAATGTAGTATAATGACAGTTTAATCAAGCTATTGATACGATGGCAACATTGCTCAGCTCTTGGAGCACTGCCATCTGAACATGCTGTGGCTTCCAGAAGACACTTTTCTTCAGCTGGCATCAGTGTAAAGCCTACTGTTACAACCACAAATGTGCCAAACTAATTTAATTCCAAACAGCTATTTTAACACAGTTTTTCTTTGCTCAGCATGGGTTCCTTGAAATAAACATGACTGCGAATATATACACTGTAGTATACACTTTGAAGATAAATATATATACACATCATTATAATTAGATTAATAATTAATTATTCTCCAATACTAGGCTTACATTTCTCAGGATGCTTCCTTTAGATAGCAAGTTGCAACTGTTGAATAATTTCACTACAATCCACCTGAGCGCTCATTTCAGACTGTGTAATTAACCAAAAACGAATTGTTCACTGAACTAATTATTGATCATTTAGGTGCTTAAGTCACTTACGGTTCTGCAAGCATCATGGGCAAGGCATTCTCCTGGATTTTGGAGGGTCTGTTGAAGCCCATGGCATAAACACCTTGAAGTAGCTGAGGTTTCCTACAAGCACAGTTACACACACATCAATACAAAAAAAAGAACACTGCTGTAAATTCATAAGCTCTGCACAAACGCCAACTCACAATCGCAGCTCCTCAAATGACTTGACCGAGTAAAGCGGAGAGTTCGGATCCCTCTGAAGAACTTCCACTTGGTTGGTGGTGTTCACTAAATTGCTTCGTATCAACTTGTTCAACAGTGACTGAGCCGCTTTGTCCTCTACAAGCCAAACATCACATTCAGAAGTAAAATTCACACTCAGAATAAATGCTCATATAGAGAGCAGTGCAAGACAGTAGTATTCAAGTGTATAGTGATGAAGAGAGGGATAAAAGCAGACCTTTTTCTTCCTCTTCAGCCTTCTCTCCTTCTCCCTCAGCCTTGGCTCCTAATTCAAATCAAGAGAACTGGATTTAATCATGTAGTGGGACCATCGTTTAGAGAAAAAGACTACAATATCATTCGGAAAAGTTGTATATAGTTTTTTTTTTTTTTTTTTTTACAAAATTGCTAAATAAAATTACAACATTAAGTAAACTTAAACAAATTTCAAAATTATATATATGGGAAGAAAAGTGCTAGTCATTTACCATTTTCCTCTGCTTTTGGTTTGTCTTCCTTTTCATTTAATTGAAGGTTGCTTATCTGTCGAATAAAAAAAAGCGTTAAGGTTATACAACTAATTTAAACATATTAATACAGACAATTATTTACATATTATGAAAAGCATTATATCGCGTTATTACAACCATGACACTCAAAACCCTGTTAAGACTAAGGCTAAATCCCGAAAAAAAAACCCTCGTCCCTATACAAAGCCCACTTCATACAATAGAGAGCAAATCTTTTTTGCACCCTACACAGTGCACTACTCGTCCACGAGGAAGCCATTTGTGACTCCGCCAGACTCTGCATCATTACCTAGCGAGCTAAACCCTAAACTTAAATACTGTTTACACTATTTAAAGCTTCGAGGATGAAACACGAAAAAAATTTAATTCTTAGCGACGGTTAATTGTAATTAAAAGCTGTGAATTAATAACAATACACACAAATTCTCTAGCATTTAAATCCCAAAGTGAAAGTTGGCATGAGTAACAGATAGCCAGCTAGCATACTAGCTTTGTTAGCTCTAGCCTCATAAACTTTCACTTTAGCTGGAGTTCACAAAGTTAGCCAAGTACTGGGATAATAAATGGTTAACTTTGGAATGTTCAACTTACCAAAATTGAAAGGGTTTATTATTAAAAACACGAATATTAACACATTAATTTCAGGAAATGAACCTCGCGCTTACCGACTCAGCTGCAGCTTCTTGTTGATCCACAGCCTGAGCCCAGGAATCCGTAGCCATGTCCGTCAATCAAATTAAAATACTTCCGCTTTAAAACAAAAGTTTCTGAGTTCTCCGATTTGTCGCTAAACTCAGACAGGTTCAATTTCTTTTAAAAAGTGCTCAAATAAAGCCAATTCATACAATGGCGTGCTGACTTCTCACAAGGTGCGCTGCACTCACATACCTCCGGGGAGAAACAAGTCCGTCGACTCTAATGGTTCCTATTACCGGTTATAAAGCCATGCGGGGGGGGGCCGATTTTTTCCCCCTTCATTATTTTTTATTTATTTTTTAGGTTTATTTTTCTTTATATTCTTTATTCGATTATTTATTATTATTATTATTATTATTATTATTATTATTATTATTATTATTATTATTATTATTATTATTTTAGCATTTGAGTAGTATGGGGGAAAATATACAAAAGCCTTATATAAAGAGAACACGTTTTTTGTTTTAAGTAAAGATAGATACTGGTATAATATTATATCACATCAGATATTATATACTTATAATTTTCCACCATTCCTAATATCACAATATTTAAAGGTTTGCTTGCATCATGCCAGCAAAAGAGTAGCATAATGATTAAATTAATTATTAGTCAAATGATTAAAATTAGAATATCAGTGATAGACTATTTACCTTAGGGGGAAAAAGCTGATGCAAAAATCCAGCATGTTGCTGTGTGTAGGTCAGGCTTATAAATGTACTGATGTCATCTGCTGTATTTTAGAAAAGCATACTGTGATGTAATTTTTCACAATACTGATAGCATTTCATTATATTGTTCAGTCTTTACCTATAGGCCTATTTGTTAACCCTTAAAAGTCTGCGATGAACCCTGTACCATGAAAAATCACATCTTAGTATATATTGATTAATAATTTAGAAATTATTTGGAGTGGAGACTTTAAATTGCATCTCAGTGCAGAGGTTTGTGGCTTGACAGGAAAAAAAAAACGCAATTGCAAATAAGTGTTTGGGTTAAAACAACAGTGTTTCACAGATTGCCAGCCTGCAAAGCCACCCTGTTGCTTAGCCCTGCACAGCCCCATTATTGTTACACAACTCCACAGCCATTGCACAGTCCCATAATTGTTGCCGGTTACTGCACAGTCCCACAGTTATTGCACAGTCCTGCAGTTATTGCACAGTCTCGCAGTTATTGCACAGTCCAGCAGTTATTGCATCATCCCATAATTATTGCACAATCCCATAATTGTTGCACAGTCTTGCAGTTATTGCACAGTCCCACAGTTATTGCAGTTCCATAATTGTTGCAGAGTCCTGCAGTTATTACACAGTCCCATTATTGCTGCATAATTCTGTTATTTCACAAACTCTTAATTGTTGCACAATCCTGTCTCATAACCAGCCTGCAGTTATTGCACAGTCCCACAGATAATGCACAGCCTCATAATTGGATAAAACTCCCACAATTTGTGCACGGCTTCATTGTTTTTGCACGTTTCTATAAACTTACACAGTCTAAAAGAATTGCACAGTTCTCTAAACCTTTCTGTTTAAAATCTTTACTGAAGCAGGCACAAACTAATTTTTAAAACTATTTAATTTGTACCTTGGCACTCTATATCTTCTGCCAGAGGCTAGCAGCTGGTACTCAGATTGAAGGACATGGGATGGGCCCGCCACTATTTTCTAACTCCTCTGAGCAAAGTGCATTCACTGATGGACTGGAGAGACTTGTATTCTTTTTTTCCTATGACTTTCATCGCTGTCTTTACTATGGGAGTGATCTGAGATTTTGACGGAACAGATAGACAGCCATACCATGCCTGCAAGCCATAACTAATTAAACTGATTCCATACACTTTAAGCTTTCTTTAAAAAAAAATAGCCTTTGCTACAATCTGCAACACAGACTAGCAACATGGGTTTTCCATGTGATCGCATTATAAACATGGACACTGAGATATCTGTAGGAACATACCTGGTTAATGTGAGTGTTGTGGATGATTACCTGGCTATAGTCTCCTACTGCCTGTGGATCAAACACCATCTCTTTCGTTTTACTCACATTTAATGTGAGGCAATTATAATCACACCATTTCAGACTAATAATTTGAAGAACCAAAGAGTGTTGTTAACTTTTACATGCTGAATGAGACCTGACAGGAAAGAATGGTTTCATTTAATGACAAAAGGGTTAATGCTCATCTGTTTCAGTTTCTTCAATAGTACATGGGGCAGAAGAGTGTTAAAACTAAAAGAGTTGAATTAAAATCAACAAAAAAGAGATATGCATAAGTCCTAGTCTTCTGTATGTTTCAGAATCAAGTGTGTAATAGTGTTAACATTATGAACGAGCATTCCACAAAGGGATTTTTCTATTTATTTGCTGTTCAATATTCAAGGCGGAAGTCAGTTGTACTATAAACAGCAGGTCCACAACGTTCAAACAAGACCTTTTGACCAATCATACATTTGTTATCAAAAAAATAACCCTTTATTTCTTCTATGGACATATACACAATCATCCCTAATGAACATGCATCGAGAGCTCTACAAGTTTCTTGATGCACGACTGGAAAAGGGTCTACCTGCTGTAATTCTGTAAAACACTAAACTGGGCACTGAAGTGGAACCTCCTTCATTGGATAATTTTCATAACTGAGGATTTCTTAAGAAAGTCGTGAATAACAGCATGACACCGCTTTACCACTGAGAGAACAAAGGCACTGAAGATAAAGACGAATGAATGACTGAATGAATAAATCTCTTAATATTGTCCCTGGTGAAGCTTTACACACCCTTGGTATCTTCTTAATCAGCTTCGTGAGGGAACGTCACCCAGGAGACTTTTATTAAAGCTCCTAAATAACTTCCCCAGATCTGAAGGAAAACTACATGTTTAAGGAAACAACTTAATTTTAAGCAAAAACTATATATTAAAAAGAACATTTTGATTTGAAAATAATTTTTTTTTGCATGGGTTTTAACTTCAAAATTTACATTTGTCTTAGAATCAAATTTCAAGTAAACCTTTGTCTTTAAGACAATTATATTCAATCTAGTATCCAAATGTTTTGTTTTGTTTTTTTCCCCCAGAATTTTCACAAGTGTTCATTTATTAAAAAACTGTCAGAGTAGCAGGCAAACCCCGGATCATAACTAACGCTACAAGAGAGATTACAAGAAAGCAGGTAGGACACTGACAGGATGTGGTGCAAGTATGCTGCAAAGTAAATATTTATACATTTATAATATTACCTCAGGGGTACCATGGTGGCGCAGCCGGTAGCGTTGCCACCCGTCGAGAAAAATAAGAATTGGGTTTATACTATACTAAAAAAAGGATCTCACTAATCCTACGTCTGTGGGGTGTTTTGTCCATAATTGGTCTGGAACCTGCTTCAGCACTCTTACCACTTCTTGCTCAGTGAGTTCTTTTTCTTCTGCCCACTGGGACCATTGCCCTGTCACTTCTACTCAAATCCTGCCACTAGCCTGATGACTAATTAATAACGTTCTAGCTTCCATGATGTCTGTGGTTGACTGTTCTATCCTGAGGTATTTTCTGTCAACTGATACACTCATGCTCTCGCCTACAGGTGTCCAACTGGTTACTTGACCTGCCTCCCTGACCATTGGTCCTAAGTCTTTTGATTCAAAACCTTGCCTGACCATCAGGGAAGGACTCTGAGTTCCGACACACCTCACAGCTCCAGAGTCCCTGGTTCAGTCCTGGGCTCAGTATCCAAGCTTTATTCCTGCCTCACGCCCAGTGTTCATGGGATAGGCTGTGACCCTGACCAGGATAAAGTGCTTACTGAAGATAAAAAAAAAAAATCAGGAAAATTCTTTTGTTATTTAGGAAGATTAGGAAACTTCAGGTTGAGAATCTTTTGATCCAGTGTTTTTATCTTTCTACAATAAATGTAACTGCACAAACATCCTGACATATAGATTTATTACAGTTTTTTATACCGTGGATGTACTTGTGTTCAGTTTAAATGGCTTCATTTCACTGAACACTGTGTACTGGGACATCATGCTATAACAGATGGTGTAATAAAAGAGGATGGAATTCATTTCAGTCATCTTTATAACCACACCTGTGAAAATCTTTAGAGCCTCATTGCCTGATCATTTTAAGATTTTTAGATAGAAATTATAATGCAAAGATCTGTAGTGGGCAGTCTGTCGAACTGAGAGTGTGGCTTGAACTGTGGTGGCCCGTAATTGCAAAACACATAAGCAAACCCAAAAATACAACAAACACAAGGCAAAACCAAAAGCACAACAGCAAAACCAAAAGCACAAAACAAAACCAAAAACACATCAAAACCAAAAGCACAACAGCAAAACCACAAACACATCAAAACCAAAAGCACAACAGCAAAACCAAAACACATCAAAACCAAAAGCACAACAGCAAATCCACAAACACATCAAAACCAAAAGCACAACAGCAAAACCAAAACACATCAAAACCAAAAGCACAACAGCAAAACCACAAACACATCAAAACCAAAAGCACAACAGCAAAACCAAAA
>CM075022.1:5795618-5829314 GCA_037576675.1 Pangasius sanitwongsei | reverse complement strand
AACACAACAGCAAAACCAAAAGCACAACAGCAAAACCAAAAACACATCAAAACCAAAACACAACAGCAAAACCAAAACACAACAGCAAAACCAAAAGCACAACAGCAAAACCAAAAACACATCAAAACCAAAACACAACAGCAAAACCAAAACACAACAGCAAAACCAAAAGCACAACAGCAAAACCAAAAACACATCAAAACCAAAACACAACAGCAAAACCAAAACACAACAGCAAAACCAAAAGCACAACAGCAAAACCAAAAACACATCAAAACCAAAACACAACAGCAAAACCAAAACACAACAGCAAAACCAAAAGCACAACAGCAAAACCAAAAACACATCAAAACCAAAACACAACAGCAAAACCAAAAGCACAACAGCAAAACCAAAAGCACAACAGAAAAAACAAAACACATCAAAACCAAAAGCAAACAGCAAAATCAATAGACAACAATAAAACCAAAAACACAACAGCAAAATCTTCTGAATAATCTTCTGAATAATCTTCTGAATACATGACTACAGTATGTTATACAACTAAAGTCTGTCTTGCTTGTTATTTCTCCAGTTTCAATCACACCTTGTTCCACCTTGTAGAAAAAAAAATTCCACATGGGAGACTTCATCCAGTGCCTTAAGGGCAATGCTTTCAAGAAAATGTGGGGTTTTTTTTTCTCGAGTGCTGATTTGCCACCATTTGGAATATAATCATTATTTCAGAGTTGACTCCCTCTGCTTTTAGGGCCCCTCCCCAGAACCGCCTAATCATATGCCGTGTCCAGTCAGCAATGAGAATCTGACCTTCTTCTGTTTTGAGTTAATGTTTGTGTATTTCTGGATTTGCTGTTTTGTCTTTGGTTTGTTAATGTGTTACTTTTCCACTTACAAGCCACCATAGTTAAGAGTTCACACTGTTTCATATCTGCAAATTGGAGTTCATACTTTTTCATACTTTTACTGACTTCTTATTTGTACATGTGAGTAATAAAAAAACAACACCAGCCAAAGCTCTTTCTCTGTGTTTTTCACTAGTGTTCTACCACACAGCTCAGAATTTGCAACAATATGAGGAATTTAACAACTCAAGGCTTGTGCATCTGGTAAAGAGCTGGTCATTTGTTTTATTAGCCTCTGACACGAGCAGTCATTTTCCAATAACACACAGTCAGTCCTGCCTTATTACTCTCTCAATAATGCATCGCTTCCTTTATAGAGTTGACACTTAACACGTCCTCAGCTTCTCTCACTATTGAGACCACTGTCTAATAACTAATACATGAATAATCAAGAACATTTTTCATCAGCGCTGCTGGTTATTACATGTTACCGTGAACTAGTTTTTATATTGACCAGATTCTTGCTTTACTGATTATTTGTCTACGTGATGAGTCATATACATCCAGGAAAAGTCATTTAGCTGTAAATTGGGATTTATTAGCAGGGACACGAGTCATTTTTGTTCCAAGCACCAGCAGGAACTGCTGAACGTGTGTCCACGTGCCCATAGTTTTTTTCTGGCTTATTGCCATAACAGGAGAGCAGGAGGCCGATGGTGGACATCCATCTGGGCCAGCATCTTTTATTCAGGAGACTCACGTAGACTCCGCAGCCATCTTGTGGCATGAAGACAAAAGGACCACTCTGTTTTATCATGTGCAGTAGGTTATGATCATTTCTGTAGATTCTACACGGTATGGGATGGGTGATCTGTTTTTGTCTTTCCATGTTAGGAGGTTTGAGGCTTATTCTTATGGATTCACCTTAAGAAAAAAGAGTCAATTTGCTAAGACAAATTAAAGAAGGACAACTTTTCTGCTAGTATATACAACAATTTGTGTTTCACAGTTGGGATGGCTATTTTTTCTTCACATTCATGGCTAGACTTAAGGTTTTTTTTATAAGTCCTCCCATCATGAGCCTTGTTTTCTGTATAGTGAGCATTGAGGCGAATGCAAATGCAATCTAGATTATTCTATCCACATACACAGTTGAGGGACGCTGCCTCCTATTTTTTTTTTTTTTTTGCCATGAATAAAGAACTAAATCCAGTTTCATTCTATGAGATGAGCGCATCGTACCCTGCACACAGAGACACTGTCATAATTTCATCTCCAGAACCTGAAAGATGAAACCCTTAATAAAACACAGTGTCTTTCTCATTTCCATGGACTGTCACCTGTATGCAAATGATGCACACTCACACACTCATACATACTAAAGACTAACGAGACACAAAACATAGTATGTAGTTAGCACATCATTATCCAGACACCGACATTTCCTTTTGAAGCCTCTGCACCAAAAAACAAAAACACCTCTCTCCCTCTCTTTCTCTCTCTCTCTCTCTCTCTAAAAACTTCTCTTGTATGCTACCCCATCACACACACACCCCAAATCACCAAACCCCCCCCAATGACTTTGCAGCAGCAAGCGGAGCTGAAACCTGTAATGGTTGCCATGGAAACAGTCCAGTCAGCCAACAGCGTGTCTCTATCTGGCATGCACGGTGTACATGCAGAGCGCGCTCGCTTCCCTCGGCTTCAAAACAACAAGCAGCCCTCCATACAAATCCACAAATCCTATATGAGACGTCTTCGAAGCAAAACAGCTCGACGCTGCTTTATCATTGTTTTATCACAGAGAGAAACCTCTTTCTGGAAATAATGGATAATGATCATGGAATAATGGATTTGGGGTGTATTTAAATGATCAGATCTTGCTCTCTCATGAAATCAGGGGCTATGAAAGATTTAGATCTTGGAGGATCTAAAGGGTTCTGGAGAAACTTATCCTCCATATCTAACATGATGTCCATTTCATACTGCACATTCAGAAATTCAGAAGGTACTAAACTGTATCTTGTAGGCTTCTCTTTTGCAGTTCAGTGATTCCCTGGTGTTAGCTTCAAGGGGACAGTACCTTTGTACGCTTTTAGTTACCTGTTAAAGTGAATACAGAGTGCATTTCAAATGGAATATTACTGGATTTTTATAAACCTTAAAGCTACATTTACAGTATATTGTTTGTACCCCTGAAAACAAAAATGGACCTGTACACTTTTTAAAATTCCAACAGCGTGTGTGTGGTTATTATCATTAACCAATAATGGCATCCTCGAAACTTTCCCCGTATTGTTTGGGAAACCACCCAAATAGGTTCCTCTTCTGGCCCATTACCCCGCTTTGCCGGCAACCTTTTTTTTTTTTTTTTTTGCTAAGTGACTCACTCCTTTTGGTGGAATGGGGTACTCCCATTCATCTTTGAGAGGGAGGCCCCATGCACCACGCCAAAAGGCATGCAGCGAAATGCAAATCGCACTCGGTATCGCAATATTTGCATGTCTCTAACACAGTGCTTTTGCTGTGCGCCACGGCGGGGTGGGGTGGGGTGACTTCCCCGGAGCATTACGTAAGGGCTCCTGATGAGAGCTAAATGCTATTCATCTTCATATCTCTTCATACTCACTAATTGTGACTGTTCAAGAAGTGCTCCTGATGCCAGTTTGACCCCTCACTGACCTTTGTGCTTGACTGTTAAAAGAGTACTTCTCCTTTTTTTAAATTTCAATTCACTACAATACACTACATGTGAGTCTTCTGTGACAGTCATTCAAATACCAGTTTCAGTTCAACCTTTTAAGAATGCCAGTAAACCCCCAAGCAAAAAAAAAAAACCAACAAAAAAACAAACAAACTCACTGACAGCTTAGCTGAGAATTTTTGTGTGGAAGACATTATAAAAATCTTAAATCCATGGCAGTGCAATGCTCACATCACAACTATTGTTGAACAGAAAATGGGCACTGCTGGGGAGAGGACACACTAGGCGTGATCGTTCCTGCTTTTCCTACAGAGTAGCTTTCGACAGTGCTGAGCGCAAGGTGCATCTGTTGCCATGGCAGCCTATCCAGTCCATGTGCTTTGAATGAGTGTGAAGCCCAGACTGGTAAAGGAGTGGCAGAAGCCCGAGAAGCTCCATGCCAGCATCCTTCTATGGACCTTCTGCAAATGATATTTTCGCTCCTGTGTATTTATTTATTTTTTTTTGTGATCTCAGACAACCGGCTGTAAAATGCTTCACTTTGACAAAGGCACTTCCCATAACATGAATCATTCAACACGTGCAGTGACTACGGAAATGTCACATCCCTTGGATTTACACACACACACACTAACACACACGCACATTTACTCGAAGCCAAACACAGCATTAGCAAGACTGAGAGACAGAAACATTTGCGACAAAAACAGTGTTTTTTTTTCATTCCATTTCTCAAAATCTTTAATATTACAGATATTCCCGTAGAAACTTTTTTTTTTTCCTGTGAAATCAACACAACATTAGCCGTTATATAAGATTCTCTTGAGGTCGTCAGGTTCGTCATGCATGACTAAAGTACATCACTAGTATGAAAAAAGCCCTGTAAACATGAACACCGAATATTAATAAAACTGTGCGTGTGAAGAGAGCACAGAAATACATATTTCTGTCATGATTATTTGGCACACCTACGGTAAATATGTAGTACAATAATAATCATAATGCGACAGTAAGGTTTCTGTTTTGTTTTGTTTTTTTATATACCTGATCTAACCCTTGTCAGCTTAGAAACATCAAATGCATGAAATAGCAAGAAAGGGGGTTGCGTTTGGGGTGGGAGAAGAGGGAGGGTATCTTAGGGGTAGACCATGGTAATCCCTTAGTCAAGCTACATCCGAAAACAAAAAGCATAAAAGGAAAATCAGTATTTTCCTGTCATTCTCTATAAAATTTGCTCAGACCTCCAACACTGCAAAAAAGGTATCCAAAGATTTAATAAATAGCCTTTTTATCTTAAATACATAGTGAATCTCCTTTTGAAATTCACCGTGGAAGAGAAGTTGACATTGCTATTTTACCATTAACATCATCAGCCAGAGACTCAGCTAAGCCTTGAACTACAGCTTGGGGAAGAAGATACTGGTTCGATGTTAATGGTACAATTTGCTCAGTCACTCTAATTGCTTCATTATATCCCGGTAGGACGGGCCGGCCTCGGTTAACAAGGCAGTGCCCCCCTCATTGCACATAGCTCGAATGAAGTTTGGAAAACACAGTATTCCCTTCCCATTCCTGGGCCCCTTTCGTCCGGATTCCCCTGCATGCCCGCTGCATTGTCCATCAGCCATCCCTGTTTGACGGAAAGAGGGGGTCGGAGAGCAAGAGAATGTGACGTGCTTGGTTGCCGGCTGGGAGAAGGGGTGCTTCTTTACAATGTCTTTGGGTACACACATCAAAGGTCAAGTGTCTTTGGAATCCGCTCACGCAGACGAGGACGACTTGTCCGCCGTCTTCTCCAGCGCCTCGGCATCACCATCTTCCTCGACTGTCAAAAGGCAGAGAGGAGAAGAGTTGACATGGGGGTTTGGATGCACTACATGCTCGTATGTTCTATCCTACTTCTCATTCTCTCTAACAGATCCATGCATATGGATGGCTCAAAGATAGAATTTAAAGGTGGTACAACCATTTCTTATGTCTGAGTGATGTCAAGACAGGGTGAAATATCTGTCACGTCAGGAATTCAGGCAGAATGCAAACACTGAATGCACTGGAACATGAATGGCGCATGAAGAATTGCGCACCAAACGCATGAAGCGCGTGAACATGAACATGAACAGGAAAATAACATAAGCCAGCTTTTTTTTTTTTTTTTTTTTTTTTTTAAGCGTGGCGCACAACAAAAATCCGTTACCTCGTTTGCTTCTCCCAATCTGGCCAAGCTTGGGTGGTCGCTTGTTCTGGTTGCCGCTGAAGAAGTTGTTGGTGTCCTGCAGGCGACAGGTGAACGAGAGGTGATCCTCGTCGTCGCCGTCGTTCCCGTAATGAGCCATTTTCTCCTCGCTGTATGGCAGCACCTCCGACATGCTGAAAGCACGAAGCCAGGCGCGCAAACCGCAGCTGCCGTTCCGTTTAACCCTCCCTCCTCTCTTTCTCTTCGCGAGCGAGCACAAAAAAAAAACACACGCGCACGCACGCACACACACACACACGCATAGACACGCGCGCGCCGCGGCGAGCCTTTTTCCGCGACCGTTCGGCACTTCAGCGCGCGCTCTCCTTCTCACTCGCTTTCTCCCTCCCTCGCGCTCTTCTGTCTTTCCGCGAGCGGTGTGGACGCCCCCGTACGTGGGGCTAAAAAAAATTACACGTTTTATTTATTTATTTATTTATTTTTCCAACAAAGGAAGGCTGTCGGATTATTCCGCTTTTCTGGAGGGTTTTCCGAACGCGGAAACTCGTTGAGAGCGGGAGCGTCCGTTTCGGCAGAGGTGCGTGCGTGTGTGTGTGTGTGTGTGTCAGCGCGCGCGCCAGGCTCACGGGGGCTGGAGCGTGGCGCTGGGAAAAAAAAAAAAAAAAAACACCTGAGAACTGAATGCAAATGAAGAAGCGATGCAAAACAAAAGCTCGGCGCAAGACTTGGTGTGTGTGCGTGTGTGTGTTGTTGAGAGAGGGAGGAAGAAGCACGTCACTGGTGGCGCGTTTCCCCCCCCCGGAGGGGAAGGGACGCGCGCGGAGTTTCGGCTGTGATATTTTTCCAAGGCTTAAATACCACCTACCTTGTGTATGCACCCACTGAACGTTTTATTAGGTAAATATAGACAACCATATAGGACACTTTAGACATGCCTTAGTTAGTGACTTTAGCCGATCTGTTGCTATGCTATGACGACCCCCCCCCCCCCACACACACACACACACACACACACTCCATCAGTGTAAAGGGCCCACCATAAGACCACTGATGACCATTCTCACCACAGCAGTCACACAAGTGTATCAACTACAGAAGCACTGATGGGACTTTTTAACCCAACCAAAAATATCCAGCTAGCAGCAGTGCTGTAGTCAAAGAGTGACATTGAAGGGCTGGAGGACACTCGGCATAGTAGTGGATGCTATCCCAGGAACACTGGGAATGAAGCGGGAATATATCTCGGATGGAACGCCAGTCCATCACAGGGCACCACGCACACACACTCATTCACATTTATCTTAGCCTGTTCACATATTGGCATGTTTTTGGGAGGTGGGAGGAAACCAGAGAACCTGGAGGAAACCTACACGGACACACGGAGAACATGTGAAAGTCTGAACAGATAGTAACTCCTTGTGTTCAGGATCGAACCAGGGATGCTGAAGCCGTGAGGTAAAAAGTCAGTAAGATATCCGCGCCACACGCATTACCATGTCAGTGTCACTGCTATATAGTATATATAAGGGAAAGTTTACTACTAGGCTTACTAATAAAATGCATTCACATGTCTATACAATCATTTTACATAATTTAGCAGCACAGCTGTTCCACTCTAACTGTATGGTAGATTCTGTATGATCAACATGACTCATGCTGGAGTGAGCGTAGAGATGTGTGACGCAAGTCTGAGCCCAAAAAGGCAGACAGCTGTTTACAATCCTGTGCTTTTTACTTGTTTTTGTAGTAGGTTGGAGAGATATGATGCAAGTTCAAGGCCAGAGGAGTTTTTTTGCATTTGTTTATTTTTGGTTTATATGTCTGTGTATCTTACACAGAGCGGGTGAAAATAGCCCTGGCCGATTTTAGGGAAAACTCATAGTCAAATCACTGATCGTGACACGCATAAGGAAGGAAAAAGGAAATTTGAAAGTAAGATAGACTGAAAAAACCCCACTGTGCAATAGAGCAGTAACTGAGCTCTACTCATTTATTCACTAAACGGCAAAAAGGGTCCATCCCGATGGGTCGATATGGGACTATTTTCCACTCTCTGCCTTCATTAGACCTGCTTTACTCAAGCAACAAGTGATTGACTGTGTTACTTTGACTGCACATCCAAAGGACTGCACCAGTTTAAACCAAATCATGTCGAGGATATTTCACTATGTAGTACCATACATAGTTTACAGGTTAACCAATGTTATTAACCATGACATAACAGGATCCAGCTTTACATTGAATCCTGAACCCATTGATTTCAATGTAACAATGGATGCCTTTCAGCTCGGCGAAAGGGTGACAACAACAAAACGGCTTTGTAACGTATGAATAAATAGGTGTGAATGGGTGTTAACACCGTGTCTTACTATCCACTGCTACTATCACTTTACACCATGATATCAAGAGCAGGCAGTGAAACTAGAAACTCTCTTTACAGATGCCAGCTTCACTAAAAAGGCTGTTCTGACACACCCAATCTCGTTGGATCCACAGCCATCCAAGGGAAATTCATAAGTGTAAGCTTCTCTTAGCCATTTCATTCTGGTGTGTATTTCAGCTTATTCTATATCTTATTAATATTCCCAGATACCCTACAATATATGCCATTATTTAATTGATTGATCTGCTTTCAAAAATACTTATTTTACTTACCCATAATTTATAGCATTGCACAAAAACATACTGCACTCAGTAATCAGTTACTCAGAAATGATGTAGCTTATTATACAGTTTTAATGACACAAATGAACAGCAATTCTGTCTTTATTGGGTTGTATGTATGTATGTATGTAGGTACAGTTTTTGTTATCCTTCTTACACTGTACTCTGTTTTACACAGATACTCTAAAATCGCTCTACATTTTTAAGATATTTATTAGTAACATGATGACATTCTGTATATTCTATATGTTACACTACACATCACTCGAAGTGGATTTTGAGGTCAGTGGATTTCTGTACTTGTAACATCGTGTGAAGGACCTGTAGATGGTACGATCTATCCACCTTCGGAACCTGGCCACAGCCGTGTAGACTCCTGGAAACTCGGTATCCCTGCGGATGTTTCCCCAGGAGGCGAGCCCATAAAGACGGCCATCACACACAAGCAGCTCTCCAGAATCCCACTAGAACATCACAACACACGCAGCGTTGTAGCCCTCATTGCTTACACAACAACAGTCTCTTCACGCAATCACTCAGAAGAAATTATTGTCAGCCTACAAAGTGGATTGGGGAAGGATAGTGGGATAGTGACGTCTGTTCTGAAGCAGGGGCTATAAATCAATGAGATTATTGATACTAGTCGACAACTATATAGAGATAATTTATTGATTTACTTTTTTTCATTTTTGTATATATATATACTCTATAGATGTATATTTATTTTATTTTATTTTCTTCTTTCTTTCTTTCTTGAGAGCAATTGTAACATGGCAAAGCAATTTCCCCCTGGGATTAATAAAGTTCTTTGAATCTTGAATCTTGAATAAACATGTATTCTGTAATCAAACACTAAAATCTTTCTGAGTTGGTGTGTCAAGTGCTTGTGTGAAAAAGACAAAAGACAAAACTTTTATGATAATTTACAATATTATCACAATGCTACACAGTGAGTTACAAAGATACAAACACAATGACACCTTGTGTTTTGCTCTTGTAGTAAAATGTGTGCTCACTAAAACAGCTAATAAACTAAATTTAGCTAGGTATTTTAGTGTTTAGCTAACGAGTTCCATGTTACACAGTAGCCATGTTATACAGTTTGTGTTACCTTAAGTAGTTAAATGTGAGCTGGCTGACATAGCTAGCCATTGAACTTGCTACCTAGGCGAGTTAAATTAGCTAGCTGCTTTACTGTGCTCATCTTTTCATACAAGAGTTAGCTAGTTAGCAGGTTCAGCAGTTAGCTATGTTATACATGTTATTTTTTTTGTGACAAGAATTAGATTTTGTAGCAAAACATTAGGAGACTGACACAGTAAGCGAACTAAAGTTATCTAGCGAGTGAGTGCTGTGCCTGTCAGGTCGTGTTATGCTAGCTCTCTAAATGTAACAATAGGAATGACCCTTGATGATTTACAAACTCAAAAGGACAACAGACAGAAAAAAAAAGAAGTTAGCTATGAGACATAAAGTTAAATGGCATATTACAACAGCAATTCAGAGTAATGAATTATGAGGTTTAGGAAACATGCTAGAATTTCAGCAATCTATATTTCTTTCAAATATACTACTAAAACCTAGTGTTGCCAACTTAGCATCGTCACAGTTAGAGTTGGTAAGTTTTTTTTTAGACGAATTTTACAACTTTATTTTTTAAAAAAAAGAGCTTAGTGTCAAATCTATCTGCTGGTTATACGAGTTTAGAAAACAGGTTCGCTCAACTCACCACAAGTGTGTAAAGCCTGACTATGTTGCGCTTAAGCTGATGATCCCAACGACCAATCACAGATCACCATTGTTCCTAACAACCAATCAGAGATCATCATTGTTTTCAACAACCAATTATTGATCACCGTTGTACTCAAAGACCAATCACTGACCAGGATTGTACCAAACAGCCAATCAGTGATCACCATTGTTCCCAAAGACAAAAACAATCATTGATTGTTGATTGATTGCTCCTAACAAGAAATCACTGTCAAGTGTCTTCAGAAAATCTTCCAACTTCATGTAGCATATTTTGATTTGCAAATGGTCATGATGATTCAACGAATATGCAAACGAGTCTATGGCATCACCTGGACACTTCTACTAACTTTTTGAGAATGCATTAGCTACTTTCCCCTGAAAAGAGTTGGCAACACTGCTAAAGCCTAGATAAGGATCATGTAGAAATACACTTTTCTCTGATTTTGGAAAAGTATTTAGCCATACTGTATATTATATTTCTGTATAGTGTTATTGTATAACTATTACATTATTACTTTTCTATATATTTCCAAATATTTCACTGTTACATTTCTATATCATGGCATATAGTCATATTAGATCATCAGATCTGGAGTAGAAACATAATGATCTCCAATTCTCTTCATCACAATCTGCTGGCAAAATGTCTTTATGGTTATGCCACAAGTCCAGTCGCCTCAAATGAAAACTACAAGACCAAAAAAATAGACATTTTAACACACTGGCTGACCTGAAACCCTTAAAGCCAGATACCTTGCATGCATCCTTGCTTCCAGTACTGTAGCCAGCACAGATCATATTGCTTGTAATGCTTCCATTGAAGGACCTGCTGCTATTACACTTAGCTGTGGAGATGATTGGCAGAGTTACAGAGTGAAGTGTAAGGGGGTTCACACCCCTGGCCTGGCTTGTGGGACCCCAACCGTACACCTGGCACAGCTGGCCAGGCAGCACTCCTGTGTTTTGTTTGGGAAGAGGAGCCAGCGAGACGTACCTGTTCAGCTTTATTGGAGCCCGGAGCTAAAGCAAACATAGAAAGGGTGTAGAGATTAGAGCTGGGCATCTGGTTTATTCTCGGGCATTAAATCACAGCTTCCTTCTGGTTAGGATTAAAGATAATATTTACACTGGCACTGGTATCTATTTAAGTAATATACTGACAGTTGGTTATTAAATTTAATATGCTGACCCATTTCAATATTAAAGGCGCCAGTATATAACCTGTATTTATGATTACCACCTAAATTAAATAATGCTGTCACTAGACTAGGAATAGAAAGTTCAATATGTTAATAGAAAACTTGGTTATATTTTCCATATATATATTCTATATCATATTTTCTATATTTTCTAAGTACATATTTATAATGAACAGTGAACATATCCATAATACATTACAGTGTATCCATAGTATACAATTAAGTTATGATTGTACTTAATAGCAATCTTTTTTATTCATTATGAATTATTATTTTTAATATAATGCATTATAAATGGTGCATGTAACACATTATGTCACCAATATCAAACAAACTCAGCCTACTTTGCTGAGTGCATTATATTTAAGCATAGGTACTTTGACATGCCTTAATGTTGTTTCCTCTCATTATACCAGAGATGGTACTGGATTTGTAAACAAGTTTGGTTTAAAATATATCTCACTTTATCATACGTCTGTTAATAATTTACACTATTTACTTTCAGTTGCTTAGAAAATCAGGACAGGTCTCATTGGGTCATATATAATCCACTATGCAGAGTTTTTTTTTTTTTTTTTTTGCTATTGTCAATATAATGTGCTATAAACACCACTTATAATGCATTCATACAATTCACAATGCATTATATTCATTGATGTAAAGTGTAAGGAATGTTCAAGCATAATTATAACAATGAAAAATATGCCTTACAAATGCTTTGTAACATGTTGCGTATTCGTATGTCATTAACATAGAAAGTGTTACTAAAATCTCTATATGCAAAATAGCTGTACCTTAATGAGCATGATGTCTGCATTATTGGTGCTCTTGTTGTACAGTGGGTGAGGTGTAACGGAGTGAGGTTTTGAATACTGCTCCATCCCTTCATACTTGCCAAGAAAGTTGTCTCCAGCCACTATCATCATCTGATCCACCCTGAGTGCAAGACATCTGCATCTCATACATGATAAATAAGTGTCATGTCACACCTGAAACTCACTACAGGCCAAGGACACTCAATTCAGACTCTGAAGATGTGATGGCACAGCGACGGTTTGGTTATATTGATCACTTAATCAACATTTTGCTGCTATTGACCCATTCAGGTGTATAAAGAATCTGTATAATCGTTGCAATGGCGAACCTTTTGGTATCAGTCAGTAAGTTTTCCGCCACAGGAAATTCTTCAGGACAGAGGATCTTTCCGGTTTCTTGGCAACGTGACAAGGTAACAGTAACTTTGCGCCAGGCCACATCACACCACCCCTTCATTGGTTATTTTTCTATGACAGCATGCCCCATTGTGTGTTATTCCTTACTTCTCTTTACTTTTCACCACTGTCATGAAAATTCAATCCATCAGTCATTCAATGACCTCCAGACCCTACTTTAGGAACCAAGAACTATCAACTATTTTCTTAATAGTTATAAAATAAGAGATGGGTTTAGAATCAAGTGAAATATTTTGGTCTTGGGATTGTCTTACATATTAACCCTTACACATAAAAAAAAATATTTATTATTTAGCATTTTTTACATTTAGCTTTTGGCATTGTTTGCTTTTTTTTTTTAACAATTGTGTTCTACAGAAGTATCAGTTACCTTCATGGACTTGATTAGGGTGCCTACTGAGACACAGTGGGAGGTTTAAGACAAAGAACTGTATTCACAACTGCAGATAAGCATTTGTCTTTTATTGTGAAACACGATAATGACACATCAAGGTTACCCTTCTTATGGTGTGCCAGAGTTCCTTGTTTTTTGGCTTGTACCTCATCCAAAGGGTGAGCGATTGGCCCGAGACGCTGTGTCTCTTCCATGCCATTATTCAGTGTATAATTTACAAACAGCAAAAGAGGAGAATAATTTGCTAAGTAAAGGAAGAAGAAGGGACTCACCCTGTATTACAGTGTGCAGCAGTGAGAACCCAATATTTATGCACCAGGGTTCCTACACAGAAATGCCGGCCTTTTGAGGTTTGCAAAGACACAATATATTTGACTGCATGTGGTGATGGTGCATAATCACCAGCTCTCTGGCTCTGAAAGAAATCTTGACCTGGTAAAAAAAAAAAAAAAAAAAAAAAAGAACAGATTGCTCAAGATTTAAAGACCTTTCAGGCATCACAGATGGCTTATCTAAGACAAAATATACCTCAGAGAGAAGGGCAACAACAGATTTACCCGCTGTCTAACGAGAAATGTGACAGACTATTGAGCAGGCTGAATACAAAACATGAAAATCACAAGTGCAAGTCATTGTCCTTGCTTGTGGGAACTAAAAGCTTCAAGGGATCCATACAGGTCAGCTGTCACCCTGGGGGATCCTGTATACCCAGAATGTAAATATAAATAGCTTATAAATGAGTACTGACATGGATGATAATCACTTTGTACTGGAAAGATGAGGCACATTGCAGGCAGGGCAAAATAAAAATCACAGAATGAACCTATATATCCTATATGTGTTGCTCAGGCACCATTTCACTTCAGTTCTTCAAAAATATTTAAGGATGCCTTTCCACAACCGCCTAAATAAATAGGTTAAAAATATACAGATTAGTTATTCAAAAGCTAATGCTTATTAAAAAATCTACATACCGCTGGCTGTGAAGAGCTTCAGAAGCACAAAGGTCCAAAACAGTATCCTGTTCATGATGGCAAAAGAAGGCTAATACATGTGATACTGCCTGGCTTAACCTGGCTAAACCTGGCTAAAACTGAAGAATCACCTCTCAACTCCAAGAGGAAACCACATCAGAAGCTGTCCACAAGTGTCTAAGGTTCCAATTTCAGCTTGGCAACAATTCATGCTCATTGAGGCAAAATTTTTTTTTGACCCAGCAAGAAGATATAATGCTTGTATTGTTATGGTGGATAAAATTTGTAAGTAAATTATACTTTATGAATACTCAGTATATCAGTATATGAAGCGCTTTAAAAAACAAGAACAACTTCACAGAACACATGGCCTTACATTTTCTGATAACTGAATAATTCATTAGCTTTCTGTGCCTCACTGATTATCCTGACTTGGGTATAGTACGGGAAACAGAGTGATATATAATATACAATACATTATAACCATCACCATAAAAGGTTTTAAAGGAAGTGTTTTAAAGAAGCAGTTTGTAATTTTTAGTTCCCTCCAGTGACTGTGAGGCAAACTGCTATTGCAGTGTGAAAACAGTGATAACCCTTCCCCATCCTTAGCGCCTTAAGGAAAAAAGCTTGAGTAGCTTTCCTTCAGCGGGGTGGAGCCTAATTCTGGGCTGGAATAATGTAAACAGGACTGTGCACTCATTTTTATATTGTATATTGTGTTTTTCTGTTTTCAATTAAGTCTGGTTTTTTCCCCCAACTTTAATTATGAATTATCCCAGTTTATTGTTGTCAAACTTCTTTACCCTACGCTACTTTTGATTTGTGGATTCGCCCAAATGAAGAACATGCTGAGTTTACTCACTTGCCTCATGCCTCCTACTACTCCATATTACATTTTCAAAGGTGTCTTATTATTTAAAAGGTCTAGAAGCACTTTTAAATATTACAAATGCCAACTTTAATGAGCCCCTGTTAATACGCCTGCAATTTCACTTGTTTCAATAGTGTATCAAGTATCCTTTGTAGTTATGAAATCCCATTTATTTAGGTATCTATCTATCTATCTATCTATCTATCTATCTATCTATCTATCTATCTATCAAGAAGATGAGTGAAGGCTCCATTTGGTGGTCACCCACCAAACTAGTTTTGTCTTTAATGTGTCCCCAACAATTAATGGCATCAGGGTCAGTCCACAAAAATAGCTAACTTTTGCAACAGTACTATATGATCACATATACTCCACTTCCTATATATGGATATATTACTCATGGTAAATCTAACCTGCACTGGCCTCTTTGTGCTGGCGTGACTGCTGTATTTCAGCTCCTGGGTGGTAACTTGGTTTGGAAAGACATCCTGTCCTGGTGTAGCTATCAACCCCGGGGAGAAAGCTGAACAATGCCATATAATGTGCACTCGCTCTGTAGCACTGCTTAAAGAGGTCAGGAGAGAAGGAATGAACACAGAAATACGGGCACAGAGAGATTATAAACTGATAACACAGTGGGAAACGGCCTGATCTCTGCAACAGAATCTAGGCGTATCATCTGACTGGTGATTGTGGATTAGTTAGAAGGAACTGGTTAAATTTATATGGATTGGTACATCAAAAAAAAAAAATCTTATTGGGTACAGTGGTTGGTATAGCACTGCAAAGAATTGTACAGATCTTCAGAATTTTTCAAAATAACCAAAATATATCATGCTGTATGAATCAAACTTCTTGAACATTACAGTTACTGAACTATAGTAAATATAGTTCTGCCAAATCACTTAGCTCAATCCATTATTATCTTGTGAAGGCACAGACAAATTGGAGAGGCTCAACAGTTATTGAATACAACAACAGTTATTGAGTCCACCACAACTATTGAAATCTATTCTGCAGGGCTTTTTTGTAGCATTTCTTACTATTGTCTAGGTCTGTGTTGAGGAAACAATACACATGACAAGCTATCATACATAAGGGATGGATGTGGTTACAGTATAAAAACAAACTGAAGGTACTCAGTGCCACCAGTGCCGAAGGACCTGTGCTGTGCTTACCAGAGAGAAAGTGAGTACTGTTATTGATATTATAATAGTTATTTTTTATAAAATGGTAATATACTGTACAAATTACATGTTAGACTGTTTGATCCCTACTTTTGTGTTTCTGATTTTTAAGCATGAAGAACTGTGTTGAATATTCACTGCTTTTCAGCATTTCCATCATGCAAGGTAAAGTTTCCATTGTTTATAATGTAAGTCAAAAACATCTAACTCAATAACACTGCATTAAACAACCAAACTAGATTGTGTTCTATCACAGTCAGCTACAGTATTGTATACAGTATATACATCTTCTTGCGGCTGCTCTCGTTAGGGGTGCCACAGAGGCACATTTTTTACGCCCTTTCCTGACGCAACCCTCCCCAATTTTATCCGGGCTTGGGACCAGCGCTGGGAGTGCACGGTCTTGTGAAACCCCAGTGGCCGGGGTCGGTTCCCTGGCCGGGAAAATCAAACTTTACCACTATTATTTACAACATGCAACTGTATAATATGGCGGCATGGTGGGGCAGAGTCTAGGGTTCAATCCTGAGCTTGGATTACTGAGTTTCACAAGGTTTCCTCTTACTTCTCAAAACATCAGTAACTGTTCTATCCTGTCAGGCTTGCAGTGGATCCAGTACCTATCCCAGGAACACTAGTCGCAAGGCAGGGGAACGCAAGGCACCAGTCCATAACAGGATACCATACAAACACGTTTTCACATGCTCATTCACGTCTATGAGCAATTTTGCATACTTGCAGTTATGACTACTTCCCAGCGTTCCTGGGATAGGCTCCGGATCTACCTTGACTCTGACTAGGATAATCCAGTTACTGAAGATGAATGAATGAATCCACCTACTGGCATGTTGATGAATGATGAATCATGAACCATATGAGAGAGATTCCAAGTACTAGAGTTCCTTCTCCTCATAGTTTCCCTACAGCAAAGGATCATTGGAGGCCAAGAGGTTGAGCCCTACTCCATAAAATACCAGGCGTCGCTACAGTACAACAACCAGCACTACTGTGGAGGAACTCTTATTCACCCACAGTGGGTGGTGTCTGCTGCACACTGCTGGAAGCCGTGAGTACTGCAGCCATGTCAAATCGGCTTTAATACAGCTGATTGCATACTTGTTGATTCTTTGTCCTGACTAAATCGGAGCACTAAGCTTAAATAAAAGAACTGGCAACCATTAAAATGAAACAACTAACCAGCATTTGGGCTTAGACTACTAACAAACAACATCTCTGATCTGCAGAAACTATTTGATCAAAGTAGTGCTGAGTGAGCATGATCTCTTCAAGAAAGAGGGAGTTGAGCAGGTGTTTAATGTCTCCAGAACCCTGGTCTACTACCTGTACAACTACAGGACATTTGATAATGACATTATGCTCCTGAAGGTAAGTGAAACCAAACAACATTTGGTGACCCTGACTTTGGGCCAATTGGTTTAAAACACTCTTTATTGTATACCTTACATTATACTCTTAGAAACAAAGGGTTCTTTGTATAGTTAAGCCTTCTTTACGCTCCTATACGGGTTTTACTTGGAACCTATTCAGATGGGGAACCCTGTAGGTGTTGTAGAGTTTTTTTCTCCTAGAGGGATGAGCCAAAGAAATCCTGAAGGGTTGTAGGGTTAATGTACATAAGAATGTACATTAACCTAGAAGAAAAAGAAAAAAGTCAGCTTTTTTTTTAAAATCAAAAACTCAATTATCAGAAACTGTTGAGGAAAAAAATTCTTCCCCAAGAATAAATGGTTATTTCTAAAAGTTCTTAGGTTATTTCCCCTTATGTGTGAATCTACATGTGGATTAATGTGGAACCCTACTGCACCAGGTTTCCAGTCTCCAGGTTGAACCATATATATCAGCCATAACATTAAACCACCTGCCTAATATTGTGTACGTCCCCCTTGTGCCACCAAAACAGCTCTGACCTGTCGAGGCATGGACTCCACAAGACCTCTGAAGATATGCTGTGGTATCTGGCACCAAGACATTAGCAGCAGATCCTTTAAGTCCTCTAAGTAGTGAGGTGGGGCCTTCATGGATCGGACTTGTTTGTCCAGCACATCCCGCTGATGCTCGATCAAACTGAGATCTGGGGAATTTCAAGGCCAAGTCAACACCTTGAACTCTTTGTCATGTTCCTCAAACCATTCCTCAACAATTTTTGCAGTGTGGCAGGGTGCATTATCCTGCTGAAAGTGGCCACTGCCATTAGGGAATACCGTTACCATGTACTTGGTCTGCAACAATGATTAGGTGATACATGTCAAAGTAACATCCACATCATAATTAATTATATAAATTCATAAATCAGTTATAAAGCATAATATTCTAGTATTCTTGCTAATGAACTAAGAAATGTCCCCTACTATTTGTGACACACTACCCAGGCATACAAATGGAAGTGTTCTCACAATATGAAGCATTGGAGTTAGGAATAGTTTGGAATATATGACTCTTTTTATTTTTATTTCTGCACTCAGTGCACTTTTGCATTACTGGGCTGAATGCTGATTAGCTGATCTAAGTGTCTCGAGAGCTGGAATAGGAAAAAAAATGCTTTCTTTGCAAAAGAAGCTAGTATTTAGCTATAGGACAGTCGTGAAGTAGTTGAGATTTAAAGGCCTGTCTCAAGAGTCCAACAGAATCAGTCTGGCAGTTTGGGGATTTAAACAAATATAAACAGAATCACTGCTGTTGATCTATGACTGCCCTTTCAAATTGTCCCAATGATGCAGGTCTCCTCGTAGTGATGGGTCCAGTTCTTTGCTTCATTGTGTCATTGTGCTGTGGCTTTACAGTGAAAGTGTTTGTACAGTAATTTGGAAAGACATATTAATAAAAAAATAATTATTATTATTCATAAATATAAAGCTCCAGGAAAGGAAAATATGCTGATAGGTGGATTGACTAGGCTAAATTGCCCCTAGGTGTAATGGGGTGTGTGAATGTATGTGTAAACAGTGGTCTACCATCCAGGGTGTACTCCCACCTTGTGCCTAGTGTTCCTGGGATAGACTCTGGATCCACTGCAACCCTGACCAGGATAAAGCTGTTACTTTAGATAAATGAATGAATGAATGAATGAATGAACGTGCACCTGTGTGTTTCAGCTTGAACGGCCAGCTGACCTGAATGCTAACGTGCAGCCGGTTCAGCTGCCGAGTGCAGACACGTCACCACTCTACGGGGGCATGATGTGTGCAGTGAGTGGATGGGGGGTCACGCAGGTCTACAGTTATTACCTGTCCTCCGTGCTACGTGCTGTGGATGTACAGATCATCCCCAACTGCCAGTACTACTATTACTACAGAATAACAGACAATATGGTGTGTGCCGGCTCTCCACTGGGAGGAAAAGACTCGTGCCAGGTAAGTCAGGACTAAAAACTAAATACAGATACACAAGGTGTACACAAGGTAGTTTCAGTTCTAGTATGTGCATAGTGGCACTGAATGTTAATTGGACAACGCATAATGACTCAAAATTGACTGCTGGTGAGAGCAAAAGTCTGTTGCTGAGTAAGTTATGAATAACTAAATTTAATAAAGTCTAGAAAGAGGTTACTAAAGTTGGCTTTGTATGAGTTCTTGTACTTGGCATTGGCTTGAAATGTACAGAACAGTACTCTACAGTACTTGTGAAGTTTTGACCTACTGACTGTGTCCGGACTAATGTTTAAACTATCGTTGTTGAAGAAATAAGAAAAAATAACTTGAATGTTGAAAAACAAACAATTAATTTAATATTGGCATGACAATTGGCAATTGGACTGTAGTAGCAGGTACACTTTTTATGCTTTATCTAGAAGATTTATTAGTTTTTCAGCTTGTCCCCCTGTAGGAACTTTTAATGTATTCTATGTAAGTGTTTCTTTATCAGAAATGCTTATAATTAGAACTTATTTAGGAAGCTAAAAACCTAAAAAAAAAAAAACAACAACCCATAGAGGAACCCTTTTTACACTACAGGTTGCACTCTACTATGCAAATTAGCCTGTATTTACCACAGACAGTAGCGCAGTGGGTAACTTTGCTTCCTCATAGCTCCAGAGTCTCGGGTTAGAGCCTGAGCTCAGGTTAGACTCTGTGTGGCAGTTCACGTTATTGCTTTGTTTATGTGGGTTTTCCAGTTTTCTCCCATCTCCCAAAAAGAAACATGGTAGGTAGATTGGCTGCACAAAATTGCCCCAAGGATTGTGAAAGTATTGTACATAGTGTTCTGCAATGGACTGGGTGTATTCTCTCCTTATGCACACTGTTCCTGGGATAGGCTCTGGATCCACCACAACCCTGATCAGGATAAAATGGTTACTGAAAATGAACGAATGATTGAATGAATCAAAATAATTGTATTATACACAAATCAAAATCCTTACCCTTGGTATTGGTCACTAGGTAGTATAAATGTATGGTATCATCTTTAGCTACCACTGACCATAAAGTAAATCCTTCCTCGTAGGTGAATGATCACAGTCTGACTTCAGACTTTGTGAGGCTATGGACACCATGACATTTTACATTTTATTCCTTTTCATGGCAGGGTGACTCTGGTGGTCCTCTTGTATGTAGCGGCTACTTCGAGGGCATTGTCTCCTGGGGCATTGGCTGTGCCAATCCATATTTCCCTGGTGTCTACACCAAAGTTCGGAACTACATCCGATGGATCAACTGGATCATCGACACCAACAGTGACTAGAATGTTTTTGTTCTTTTTGCAGCTTTTCACGGGAAGAAGTGACATATCAAATGTCCAGTGAATATATACAGCCTGTCAGAAATCTGGGGACACACCACTTTCCATGGTATTAACAAATTAGTTTGGGGTTTGGGGTCAGTGAAAATCAGACATTACTAGGTAAATTAAGAAACGCAAGAGGTATGGTCTTCCCAAGCCTCTGGTGGGCAGTGCATGGGAAAGTTTGCATATTTGTGGCACATAAGAAAGAATGGGGAAAAAACCCAAGACATTTAGTGTGTTAAGTTTCACATATGTTTCACTATCACAAGTAGCAAAAGCTAAAAAAAAAAAAAAATTTTGTACACTGCTAAAAATGATATCTTAGCAAGTGAAAATATCTTGAATATGAGCAAATGTATCAAATTTTTCTTAAGAGAAATCAAAAATAAGATTATTCAGCCTGTTTTTAGATGTTTGCCCATTTCAAACATTAAATTTTCTTATTGACAGATCATCTTGCTTCTTTCAAGAAATAAATGTTTAAAATATGAAAAATTATCTGCAACAACAAAGAACATTAGAACAAAACTGCCAGAAGAATCAAGCTGTAAATGAGTAAAACTGTCTAGAAATAGGTTTAATAATCACGTTTGGTTGATTGTAATCTTATAATAGGAAATACTAGATCAATTTGTCTATATTCAAGATATTTTCACTTGTACATTTTCAGATTTCTCATTTGAAAACCATTGGGGGCACAAACCTTTGCACACAACGGTATATATAAGCTATGTTAACTTTGATAGTTGGAAAAAAAGGTGTTCAACGGGTTCTCTAATGGTCAAGTCTTGAATTTGACCATAATAAAAAAAAAACAAAAAAAACAACAACAAAAAAAACAAAAAACAAAACAAAGCAAAACATGAAAATAAAGGAGGAACCACTTTACAGTCAGAATGTCAGTTTGTGGTGAGCCTCTTGTTTGTGTTGGCTTGTGACTAAACTGACAGCGTTTTAATGTTTGCTAATGAAATGTCATTCTACCCTGCAAAAAAGCAGTATATGACTGTGCTGTAATATGAAATCCATGTAGCTGGAGTATCATCACTTGAGAAAAAGGGGTGGGGGGGGGGGGGTGGGGGGGGGATAAAATATAATATTTGTTATTCTCATACTGCATTGTTGCTTTTCTGCAGAATTTCAATGCCATAACCAGGTGTAAACAGCAAAATAATTATAATAAAAAAAATGATATCACTAGAGTAGATTCCTACTGTATGAGAAAACGTTCATCGTCCAGGCATATTATTTTCCATTAAGCTTTCCATTTTGAAGAGCAAGTTGAATTCATCACGATTTCACACAAAACGCTGCAGTCATCGCTCAGTGACCTTCGACTTTGATGTGGTATTGTAAGTCATGTACGCTCGATGCATAAAGGCACATGGGGTGGAGGGGTGGAGTAAAGGAGGAGAGGGGTTGGCTACATGTCAGCTCAGGGAAAGTCTGAGCTGAGATGTAGTTGAAAGTCAAAGGATGCAAAGGGATTAAAAAAAAAGGAAACACTGAGCTATAGTTACAGACACACACACACACACAAACGAACATACGAAGACCGCAGAGACAAAATAGGAGACCTGAAAGGGAGACATGAACTGCTACATGGGCTGAATACAGGCTTGAAGATAAACTCCTCAGGGAGGAGTCTCTGGAGGCTAAAAAATTTGCTTGATGTCCCTACAGCAAGTTCAGAGTTGGAGCTGCACTTCTGGCCCATGACGGCAAAGTGTTCACAGGTGAGAGTCTGTAAATAAAACAGACATTATTAAACACCCAGTGAGAAATTATCAAATTACCAGCACTTCATTTTAAATGCATTTTTAAATGGAAATTATCAAAGTTTTGTTTAAATCTAAAGAAATAACTTCTACTATTATATAAACTATAAATGTATCTATCTATATTGTTTATATGTATTAGATAATCTCAGAATATATATACAGTATATTGTACCCTTCCTTTTCTCCAGATTCTCAGTTCCTCAACCTGTTAAATAATATATATGGTATAATGCTACTGGTTACATAAGAAATGTCTAGGGTGGACTACCATGCAGCTCTTAAGCATTCGAACGCACTCTAAGCATATCCAGGATTTAAAAACGTAAAAAAGCTTCACTGTTGTAGCTCATTTCATTTGAACCAGAGTGATAATGAAGAAGAAAAACCACAGCTCAGACCATTTTATGGCAACAAACAAACTACACTGACGCTCACAATCTATTATAAGATGCATATACATGTATACAGATGAAATATATCTGAAAAATAGATTGTGAATACATGTAGTCATGTAGTATGTGGTCACTCACTGTGCCTCTAATGTTGGTGGGGGAGGACGTACTGTACTGTCTTTGTGTTCTTTAAAAAAAAAAAAGAGAGAGAGAGAGAGATCCTGTTTGGTTTAAGCATCTTTCCAGTCATCAGGACCACATGTGCATTTCATAACACATTCTACCATGTTAATGATTCACATAGTCTGTGCCACTGTGGTCCAGTCCTGTGTTTGTCTCTCAACAGGAAATTAAAATAAGAACAGTAAATTGTTTATGGTCTATAATGCGGCAATTGACCTGCAGTTTGCTTGTTCTAATTACAGTCACAGGAAATCATATAGCTTAGCAAAATGACTAAAAACAACAGTACAATGGCTCAACCACACAGCCTTGACCAGGCCTTCGATTTCAAAACGGGTTATTTGTTAGCAATGACTTGCTGTACATGATAGAACCAGGAGTAAACTGAAGGGTGATTCCACCCTGATTGATTGGGGTGCCATGTAAAAAAATGTAACTTTTTATAACATTTGTTTTTCAACATCTCAGAAAACATGCATTTAACTGTTAAAACATGCATTACCCCATCTCAGGCAACAGTCTACTTTTTACAAGGTTTCATTGCTGATAATGGCTGCATTTTGCAATTGAAAGTAACAGTAACAATATTATGCAAGTTGAAACCGCAGCTGTATTATATCATATAGCTAAATAATGGCTATGTGTATTAACTAAGGAATAAAACATGACGAGGTGTGCTGGCCTAGAGAAATAATCACCAATATGAAGATTATTTCTAAAGTTGATTATTTCTAAAATTATCTCTAAAGTTGATTATTCTCCAATAAGTGTACATCCTAAAGTGTTTTATTCTTCTTATACCACTAACAACTTTTTATTTATTAAATAAATACATGTACTTTTTTAACCGTTTAATCTTGTCCTTGGGACAAGCTATTTCCTGTTATCACTTATGTTATGTACCTGTTACAGAGAAACATCTACTGTCAGCTCTGCTGTTACAGAAAAATCTGACCAGTCAGAATGAAGAATTCAACAGCACTCTTATACGACTTCTTATTAGCTTTATTAACCAAATATGACAAGAGCAACCTTACCTTGTTAATTTTTCCCAAAATAGGCTGCAATGTTGAAAATGCCTGCTACAACCTGGGTATCTGCGCAGAGAGGACTGCCATCTCGAAGGCCGTCTCAGAAGGATACAGAGATTTCACAGCCATCGCAATAGCCAGGTACAGCGTCAGTGGTTATTATGGTTATTATGGTTATTATATACACTCATCTAGATAACAGCTGTTTATGTAGCAATCAGTTACATCAGTCCACTTTGCTTTGACAGTGATTTGTGTGAACAGTTCATCTCCCCCTGTGGAGCGTGTAGGCAGCTCATGAGGGAAGTAAGTCAAGCATCAAATATTTATTCTTTAAATGCGTAGGAATGTACAGGAACGACTGTAAATTGTAATATCCCATTTTTCACGTCATCAGTGTGGTGGCAGCTGGGTGGTGTACTTGTCCAAACCGGATGGTTCCTACGTGGAGACGACAGTCGAAGAACTGCTGCGTCTTTTGGACCAGAGGATCTGAAGACGAAGAGGGTGTACACTATTCCAAATGAATTTTAAGATTTTAAAATAATTTGGTATAGTTGTAGTGACATTTTGCAGACGCCTTTCCCCATAGAATCTAATCCAGGCATGTATTAGAGTGTTTAAAGACATACAGAAAAGAGTCTTTGCTCACAGCCCCAGTGGAAAAAGGTTCTGGGCTTTTAGCGCTTTCCCAGGAATGAAGGTATTTGCATTAAGAATGGCACCAAGCTTCTGGTGGCTGATCATGAAAAAGGTTAGTGGAGTCCATGTACAACAGTGTTTCCCTCTCAGAAAGGGTTCATTGTAGAACCCCTTTAGGAAGCTATTAACTATCTGTGGAAAAAAAAAATTGCTATATGCATTTGAAGGATTAATGGATTTACTAGCTTACTTCCTGGACTTAAACATTTGTGCTTCTCTTCTTTTTTTTAGTGATACTACTGTCAGAAAGTGAACTGAGGTTTATTATTTTTGGTGCTCATTTGTAATATGGAAAAAAAAATTTCAATGTATTTTCTAAGTTGTAAATATAATTTTCTGTAAATTTTAGACCGCGTTTAAGATACATATGCGTGCTAAATAAAGTCGATACAATTAATGGAGACTTAATTCTGTCTTTCATAAACCTAAATTTGAAACACTGTAGGTCAGAAATATTCAAAGTGGCAAGTGCTGGGGTGGAGGGGGAAATAAGGAGAATTGATTTTTAGGTTTTTTTTTTTTAATAAATTGAAATCTTTCAAACATATAATTAAATAACATACACCAGTCAGCCATAACATTACTCCACCTGCATTACTCCACAGCTCTGACCTGTCGAGGCATGGACTCTACAAGATCTCTGAAGGTGTGCTGTGGGATCTGGCACTAAGACGTTAGCAGCAGATCCGTTAAGTCCTCTAAGTAGTGAGGTGGGGCCTTCACGGATCAGACTTGTTTGTCCAGCACATCCCACAGATGCTCGATCAAACTGAGATCTGGGGAAATTGGAGGCCAAGTCAATACCTTGAACTCTTTGTCACATTCCTCAAACCATTCCTGAACAATTTTTGCAGTATGGCAGGGCGTATTATCCTGCTGAAAGAGGCCACTGCCATTAGGGAAGGCTGTTGCCATGAAGGGGTGTACTTGGTCTGCAACAGTGTTTAGGTAGGCGTATCAAAGTACCATTCACATGAACGCCAGGACCCAAGGTTTCCCAGAAGAACATAGGGCAACCTGGTACCATCTCTTCCAGAGGTAAGTGATGCATACGCAGCCGGCCTTCTACATGATGTAAAAGAAAACATGATTCATCAGACCAGGGCACCTTCTTTGATTGCTCCATGGTCCAGTTCTGATGCTCACGTGCCCATTGTAGGTGCTTTCAGCAGTGGACAGGGGGTCAGCATGGGCACTCTGACCGGTCTGCGGCTACGCAGCCCCATACGCAGCGAGCTCTAATGCACTGTGTGTTCTGATACCTTTCTATCATAGCCAGCATTAGGTTTTTCAGCAATCTGTGCTACACTAGCTCTTCTGTGGGTTCGGACCAGACGGACGGACTAGCCTTTGCTCCCCAAGCGCATCAGTGAGCTTTCTGCGCCGACGACCTTGTCGCCAGTTCACCAATTGTCTTTCCTTGGACCACTTTTGGTAGGTACTAACCAGTGTGTGGCAGCAAGAAGTGGTCGAGCGGCAGCTGTGGACGGAGAGGAGGCGGGTCGAACCAGCAGGTAACACCTGATGATTCTCACCCGTGTCTCATTACCGCCAGTCTACATATTTGCATCTCCTGTAGCCCAGGGAGACAGAGAGAGAGACAGAGAGAGAAAGAGAGGGAGAAAGAGAGTGTGATACTGCTTGGCAGAGCTTGTGAGACACAAACACGCACACACACATACACACCAAGAAGTGTGAACTTGAAGCTAACGGAGCGAAAGCTGCGAGTCCAGGGCGGAGCCGTTTCCTGTTGTTGTTTTTTTTTTTTTTTTTTTTTTGAAAGTGCACTGGAAAGCACAGACTGAATAAACTCTAGCCTGGAGCTCGGCTAAAGTTCCGCCTGCTTCCTGAGTCTTCCTCCACACTTGCACACACCAGGGCTCTACACATTGCATACCGGGAACACCCCACAAGAAACCTACCTGTTTTGTTTTTCCCCAAATAAAAACACGTCCCAAAGTGTCTTATTCCTCTTATACCGCAGCAATTTGCCAACAATTACATTTATTTTTTTGATTAAAGAACATATTGCACTTTTTATTCATTTATAGTTACAATTAATGTTGTGGAACATCTGAGAAACTAGTTCGTTCATGTTATCACTTACCTTATTGCAGGTATAAAAGGGCATTCCACTAGTCACCAGTCTTTTTTCCCCTTCTTGTATAAGTTACAAAGCACTGACACTGAAGACTCCTTCCATAAATTGTTAAATAAAACACCTCCAATCCTCTCCATAATCAGTGATTTTACCTAAAAAAATTAACTGTAAAATCAACACCTTCTGACCAGTCAGAATCGAGAATTTACTAGCGCTGTGGTATACTAATAAAAAGATACAGCCTGTATTTTGTAGTCTTTGTGTAAAGTTTATTTAAGTTAAACATTATGAATAAGACCTGGAACAAACAATGCAACATCTTATAAATTAAATATCTTCCTTTAAATAACAGTGTCGTCAAAACAAAATCTTTTGAGGTCAGGATGCTAAAATTTTAAATTTACCTGTGAGAAGAGGATCAGTAGATACAGTACAAGTAACCTTGTCAAACACACTTGTGTGAAATTACTTTTGGATGATGATGTTTTAAGCAGGGGGAAAATGTAAAAGTGAGGAAAAAGTGAAAAGTTTTATATGGTCCAAGAGGTGACATTTAAAGAAAGATGCTACATGCTAGAAGTCAAAAGCAAAACATGGCAACTATGAGGCTTTTTTCATGCAAGAAAACACATTTCACAATCACACACACTCATATATGGAGAAGTAATAGTGCTTTGAACAGGATTTGTTTGGTTATATAGATTTGCTCAGTCAGAAGCGCATTCATCAGCTGAAAACCGTTACTGACCTATCACAGCTTTTCACCAGCCGTGGATTAAAGATGCTACAGACATGATGGAGGTTTCTGCCACTTAAGTTATTAATGCGCTCAGTAGTAAAAGATGATCAAGGCGTGTATTATTAGCAACATTGAAGTTGTTAGGAAAATAATAGACAGGTCATTTATATACTCTACATTTAGATTTAGATCTAAAACAGCGTTTGTGGGTAAAATGAACATTTCCAGCACTATTACCAGTGCAGTATTGCCATTCCAATATATCCAAAAAAGTGTTTTGTTTTTTTTTTGTTACATAGCTCATGTCACTACAATAAACAGGTGGCACCTGATCCTAGAACAACTCTCGGTCATTATATGTATATGCGCTTTCATTCTGACAGAATATTCCTCTCTTGTCTGTGTATGAACCGATCTGTGAATGTTCCTACAGCATAAATCAGCAGCTAAAATAAAGTCCACAGACTTTTTCCCCCCACATTGAAAATAACATGGTTTGTAGTGCAACCCCTGCTGGCAGCAAAAAGCACATACCTGGTGCTGCCATGGAGGGAAAACTCAGCCAGTGCATAATCCAGAATAATGTTCTGCGTAAGTACATTTTCTAATCAAGCCTCATATACTATACACAGACTGTACCTGTGGTCAACTCCCAGTCAAACATCAGTAACTCCTGCTTTCAACAACACACAAAAGCCATACAGTGGAGTCCAGACCTGATATTTAAGAGATTCCCACGGGGTTTCAAACCCACCTCTTTATTTTTTAGGGGTTGTGGTGTGCAGGTCAGGCCAGGCAGGAACGTGGTGCCTGGGAAGTGTGCCTTCTGTCAGCTTCTCCATCCACAGGTTCAGCCGGTCTAGCTTATGATGGAGCTGTACAGTGTCATCCTCGTCCTCGGTGAACGTGGGTCTGAATAGGCAAAAGTACTTTTTATGGCCATTAAGGGCCAGCACGTGGCCGGTGTAGTCTGGTTTACAGGAGGACGCGCCCTTTTCTTCCTTGTCTTCTGAAAGCCTGGCAGATGGCGCCAACTGCAGGAGTGAGTCCATCCACCGACTGTGCTTGTCAGAATTAAAAAAGGAGTAGTGAAGAGTCTGATACCTGAGAAAAGGCACACAATTAGGATTGGAAATATTTTATGAAACCTAAATATTCCATGTAAACAGCTAAACATTACATAAAAAAAAAAAAAAAGAACAGGAGCCCAACAGGTACAAGCGGTTCTAATCTTGTTCATTTTCCAACAAGGTGAACGGTAAATGTTAGAGCAGTAAAAGGGTAAATGACCAAAAAAAGCAAAAGAGCCCAAGGATGCCATTGTTAAGTTCAACGCTGTTCCTTTGGCCTTTTCAGCTTTAGGTTTTAGGAGTGTTAAAATTTCCTGTAAAAAAAAAAAAAACATGAGGAAGAATCTGCACTGTTAATTTCAACTCATTATGCTAAAAGAAAATATAATCATCAGCAGAATATGAATCAGAAAATGAAAGTACATGTGTGTTCATACTTTGTTTTGTGCCATAAAATTTGGTGTAGGTATTTTATTAAGCAATCAAATGTTCATGCAGGTTGAGAAGTAAAACAGCACAATGTTACTGACTTTTGTCTGAAAAGTCCTATTTCTCTGGAAACATTTTACCATGGTGCAATTTCTCCCACTTTTACATTTCTTACTCAAGTACGCTGCAGATACTCCTTGGATATATCTTCACCTATTTATATGTACGCGTACATGTGAAATCTGTGAGCCTCACCCTGAGAACGAGTACACTTCTTTGGCAAACTTCTTCAGTAGGACCTGTTTGGAGGCGTCTGTGAGAACCAGCACCACATTGATGTGTCCCGGCTTTAATTTCACCAGATTGCTGGTGTAGGTCATGTCTGTCAACTCCGTCACCTCCACAAAGTTCTTCTTCGAAGGACGGCTGAATGAAAAAAAAACAAAAGGAGACACTCTAAAGCACAGAAATACCCCAACGTTACAGATTTTTTTCCATTTATATTTATGGTTACTTATAAAATCCTCGCATGTGTAATTTGCGCAGTAGAAATGGTTCTGTTTCGTTCGCTATTTTAATTTGAAGTAGAGGATGATCAAATCTGTCACACCTGGATGCGTTTTCTGTATCCGAAGAGCTTCCTGCTGTCTTTGGGGATTCTTTAGCCTTCCGTTTGGCTGTTTTTTCCTCTGAATCACTGCAAATTGGTGTTTTAAAGTGAAGTCAAGGCCAAGCTACGCCGCGATGAGTCAAACTTGTAATGGTGTCCCGAGTGTGTTTCAGTTCCTACCTGAAAGCCTGAATGATGACGGTGCCAAACAGGATGAAGAGAGCAGAGAAGATCAGAGATACGATGGGCATCACCTCTCGCCTGGGGGGAGACAGAATCTAATCTGAGTGTTGGAGTACTTTACAGCAAAAGAGCCTGCACCCTAGTTTTAATGCTCTCAGACTAGAAGCTTGCTTCTGCCTGTTCGGCTGTATTCTATCTGAAGAAGAGTTAGCAGGTTTCATCATACACCACACAATTTTATAGCCTTACTATCATGAAAGGAAATTCATCTGAATAGAAACTGAATGCTGATAGAACCTTAAAATACCAAGGTCACTATTTGTTACACTACAGATGTCTTTACAGGGCAACATTCATGACTACAGTCAAATCTCTTCTACAAATTAAGCCTCAGGCACTGTTTAAAAAAATTGCTACAGGTGAGAAAGAGTGACTCCTGAAGCGTCTCATACTTACCAGTTTGAGTAGAGAAGGTCAAAGTAGACTTGAGAAAGGTAATCATAGGCAGCATTCAACCACCGAATCAGAAACATCTGGAATGTAGAAAATGAGAATTAAAAATGCGATCATAGACTGAGTAGACTGCGACAGATGAATCCAGTCAGACTCTGCTTACACTGTAGAACAACCCTGAATTATTTCTTAATTGCAAATTATTATGGCTCAAGTGTTTGTTTGTTTTTTTTCACTCAAACCGTAGTTGGATTTGCTTGTATATACAGATTTGTTGTTATCTAAGGAATCAGATGTGTCAGATATCAGATGTCCTGAACTGTGCAGGGCAGACGAATGTTAGCTAGTTGGCTTGCAACACAAAGGTTTTATTGTGGATTATGTGTTACATGGGTGTGTCAGATTCGCAATCCTGGTCCAGTCATGTGCAACTAAAGAGGGTGGCTTATGCCATGTTTGCTGATACTAACACAGCAAGTATTGCATTTATGTCTTTTTTTTGACAAACTTTCCTGCTCAAATTACATACTGGGTTAGAGTAAGAGACTATACCAGATCTCTTGAGGTCTAAATCCTGCATGGTGGGAGTTCCTGTATGGTATCCCTGGAATATGCTATTTGTTTCAGCGTGATTGGTGGAGGGCTGTCAGACTCACTGAGGCGAGCTCATTGTTGAGTTCAGGCAGCATGGCGTCATAGGTGAGAAAGGTCGGGTCTCTCTGCAGGAGCTCCAGCTGCTCATGGAGGCGGTGCTTATCGTCGTCACTCCCGTTCCAGCCGCCTGTCACTGTCCGGTACAGCACCTTTCCTGCGGCGCTTCGCCTCTCCAGAATGATCACCTGTTAGGTGTTCGGGACAAACGCGATCAGAGATGCACACAGACAGACATATAACGTAAACACGATGTGAATAAGAATACTAAATCTGAATTCTGAATCAAAATAAGACTGAAAATAGTGTCATATAACTGAAGTACTGAATCTGTGTATATACGTGTGTTTGACTCTGACCTGGGGAGGCCTCATGTCTTCCTTTTTGAGCAGCGTATCACAGAGAGGCTGCTGCTGCTTCTGATAGACGTAGGCGAATCTCACCACCTCTTTAGTGTTAGAAGAGGCAAAATCAAAGAAGGCGTCATTCACAGACACAAACGTCTCATCCTCCCCAGTGATGAGCAAGACACAGTATCTGAGAGGATGAAAGAACAAATTAGTCACCTTACGGCTTCCATTGAAAAGACACTGCAACGTTTTTACAAGTCATGTCATAATTCACTAGTTTGAAGTGGAATTTGAAAATGCTCCACAAGACCTAAAAAAAAAACTACATGCATCAGCGAGGCTGTGAAAATCTTCACAAGGCTCAGCATTCAGAGGCCAGTGTTATTAGATCTAACAGATGGAGAATTTGTTATATAATATAAAATCCTCTAAAACCAGAGAAGAATCAGAAGAAGCAGGCCTTCTTACTTCCGACGGCGGTGGAACTGTTTGACTGGACACAGCTCGTCAAAGAGCTTCTGATTGACCAGTCGTGGCACTAGCAGGAAACGGTTGCTCGAGACAAACTCATCAATGGTCTGCTTTTTCATTCCCCTGGACTGAGTGTACAAAACCAGAAAGCTTTATTTAAAAGGTGTATAAAGCAATCTTACATCCAGAGTGAAAAAAAAAAATTTATATATATATGCGCACTGGGATATTTACCAGTTTATTAGGTACACATAATTGGTATACGCTTTATTACTGACTTCAGCTCAACATTATGTCATCAGTATCTGAATATTGGCAACTCAACAGTTAACCAGGTATTTGATTTACAAAGTGCAGCTGTATGGTATAAGATAGGTGTCCCTAATAAACTGGCAACTCAGTGTAAATGGCTGCTCATGTGTATGATCTAAGAATCACATTACGCCTGCAATGCATGAGTTAAAAATAATTTTAAATTGTGGCTACACCAAAGGAGCAGTGCCTCCTTCAACCCAAAGAGTAAATGTGTGTGTTGACATTTAGACAGTGGTCAATACCTGGATGGCGTCTGCAGGTTTCTCAGTGTTCTCTTTAAACAGCAGCACGGTGGGAGCGTACATGTTGATGCTGAACTGCTGCTGGATACGCGTGGCCTCACTATGAACTACGTACCCAAACCGCACAAAGTCCCGATATGCAAATGCTGAGAGCTACAAGCAGAGCAACACAATACGGGTTTTTCATGCCCACAGACAGGTCACGTGTATACTAGGGCTGCAACAATTAGTCAATAGAATTGACTACACTGATTATGGAAATTCATGTACGTGGATTTTTACAGTCGACGCGTCGTTTGCTGAACCAAAAGCAAAGAGCTGTTATGATGTAAAACTGCACAGCCCTCTAATTGTAATGTAATGTCAAATGTAAAACACTGCTCTCAGCACTGCTTCTGTTTCACGCCAGTGAAAGAAAGCAAGATCTAAATTTAAAAAATGGTCATGTTCCTTAAATTAAAGGAATAAGCGCTGCTATGGCCTTATATAGAAGCATATCGATGATGCACAAACATTTAAAACAAAAGCTTCTACTTTGTGAAATTATTGTTACTATATAGTGTTTTGTGGAAGGTATTTGATATTTTTATGATGGCCGAAGTATGGTCAAAGTAATAATGTGAGAAATACTAGAGCAGAAACCTCATAGATTAATGAGATCGGTTCATTTTAGCTGGTTCGATTTTGGCTTGTTCGACTTAACGATGAGACTGCGTGTCTAGGTGTAGGCTATTTATCGTAAACCCGATACATTTGCCTCTTAAAATTTGTGTTTTGTGTAATGTTTTATGTCCTTATGATTTAAAACAAATAGCGACAATATACAATTCTAAAAATAATAATTTGTTGCAGTCCTGATGCTGCACTTAATATTTTATGATTTAATATAGAGTACATATTTCATATAAAAATCAGTGAATAGCATTTTACCTTGTAAAGGAATGGTGCTGAAGCAGCGGCGTCGAAGAGTAGTACTCTAGGTTTGTTCTCTTCTCGCCAACTGTTCAAAAACTGTATGTAGTTATCATCTGTCACCTTATAAAAAAAAATTAAAAAGGCATCAATATCATTATTTTATGTTTTATATTTAAGAATGCAACAGCATATCGAAATGAGAGAGTTACACTAGTAATGAAGTGAAGTGAAGTGACTTGTGGCCAAGTGACCCATACTCGGAATTTGTGCTCTGCATTTAACCCATCCAAGTGCACACACACAGTAGTGAACACACACACAC
>CM075022.1:5728290-5795518 GCA_037576675.1 Pangasius sanitwongsei | reverse complement strand
GCGCTGGTCATTCACTCCCCCCACCTACAATCCCTGCCGGACCCGAGATTCGAACCCACGACCTTCGGGTTCACCTTTGGGTTACAAGTCCGACTCTCGAACCATTAGGCCACGACTGCCCCCGTCTAACTAGCCTGATAACCGGGGAATTTTTTCCTTCTATTCGAATAGCAGCATTTCTAACATTATACATGTCACATACATACTTAAGTTCCAACATACAAGATTTCTCTACTAACCTTCTCTACTAGGTTATGTGGCAGCAAGCTTTCCACAAAGTGCCTCAGGTTCTCTCGGGACACAGCGCTGTGGAAGAAGGTCACTCTGCCGTTGATGAGAGCCAGAATGGAGGGGGCGCCACGGGCTCCGAGGTGAGTAGCTAGCCGCTTCTCGTAACCAATATCCACAACACCAATTCCCACACCTAAAACCAAGGACGAGTGGAATATATAAGTAAAACTACATGAGGTTTTTAAAAACAGGGGCCTCAGCACATACAAAACTGTTAACAAAGGTACTGTGAGCGATTTTGAAGGTTCGATGAAGCTAGCTATTCTGAAACTCAAAATTTAAAAATCCAAAGACTAGCAATGCCTCCTGGTCCTGACTGGTTGGATGTTGGTGGTCCATATCGTTTGTTTATTATGAGCATGGGATGCCAGTGAGATCACCATTTTTCCCATAAGAAGATGTTTTATTAAACATGAGAAGAACAATACCTAAATATTACAAAGCTTACGAACCATGCTCATATTATATTGGAATCTATTTGGAATTATTTGGAATTTATCATCAGGAATAAAACCGGGTGCTGTTCTAGGAAAATAATCCACTTTGGAGTGGCGTGATGTGCCCCAACAAAAAGCGGAGCTACTGTTACCACCCCAAAGTGGATTATTTTAGCAACGATTTCAATTTTTACTTTAGTCATGAATGACACACAGTCTGCAGTTATATTTAATATTGCAGAACGTTCATGAGACAAGTTAGCTGCTGTCATCACTTACATTATAACAGCTATAAACCATCACCAGCCTGTCTTTTGCTCTCTCTCTCGACATCATTAAGTTAATTAAAAAAAAAACAAAAAAACTACAACTTGTCATATTACAGAGAAACCTGAAAGCACAAAGCTTTGAAAAATTACTGACGGTAACAAAAAGCTAACACTGGAGACTGCTTCCATAAATATGAAATAAATGTCTGCTTACGGAAAACGTTACCACATCAAAGACTATACACTTTATATTGTTAAATAACGTGGTTTTTAAAAAAAAATCAGTTTATTATTAGCCATAGATTATGTAGAACTGTGGTATAAATACAGACATTAATATTTTTCATTTGACACTTTCAGAAACACTCACCCAGTGGCTCCAGATCCTGAACCGATTCCTTCCAGACGGGCTCAATATGGATGCAGCTGAAACACCACTCTGAGGTAACCTTAATCAGGTAGGGCCTTTTGAAGCTATCTGGCACCACTTCGTTCATATACTTCTCGTACTGAAGCAGGTGCTTGCTGTCGGTGAAATCTCGAGTCGACTGCGTGAAACGAAAGAACGACTGATCGAAGTAAAAACTGTCATGGAAGTGGTGGAAACCATGCGGTCCCTGGTTGTGGTGTTGGTTCTCATCTGTCTGGCCGAATCGGTCGTAGTTCGCTCTGCGATCCTCGCTGGACAGGATCTGTAGAAAACAAGATGGATTAGAGGAAACAGGCACACTGAAAGACATTCAGGTCTAACAAGCCGTGAATCATCTCTGCCATACAGCAATAAATCAAACAAATTAACAACAGAATTGCTAAACACCTCAAAAATATCACAATAAAATGAGATAGGTAAGATGAGATAAGATAAGATGAGATAAGATGAGCCTTTATTTGTCCCCCAATGGGGAAATTTGCATTGTTACAGCAGGAATAGATAGGAGACATAATACTTTTAATAGTAATTATATACAATACGAACATATTTAATGTATTTAGTCTAAACCTACCTCGTAGGATTTAGTAATCTTGATAAACATGTCTTCTGCACTTGGATCTTTGTTCTTGTCCGGATGCCTGTCATAAAGCACAACACATTCTGAACACTTATGTAGTGTATTATTAGGTTAACACATTCATGCAGCATTACAATTACAGATCAATTTCTCCAAGCAATCCACGAGCCTCCTCACGATTACTCACCACTCCTTGACGAGCTGCTTGTACGCTTTCCTGATTTCAGCCTGACTGGCGTGTCGAGACACTCCGAGCACCCTGTACGGATTGAACTCGGAAGCTGATGCATTCCCCAAAACAAGCAGGACCACCGCCAGACAGATCACACAGCTCAGGAAGGGCTTGAAGAGCGCTCCCATCTTCTCGGACTCAGACAAGCTGCCTACAGAACGAAATCGAAAACAAAAGGAAATCCTGTGTAAATGTTAGTCATGTGAACTGATGGAGGAAGGAGACTCAGTGGTGTGAGACGCAAGTGAAACCACATCTCGAATACATAAACAAACACACACACAAAAAAAATCCAGACACAGATGGAGCTGGTCAGACTGGTAGACCGTCTTTCCAAGCTAGTCAGATCTTTTCCAGCTTCCTTATAAATAAATGTTTGAGAGCAATTAGAAAACTTTTATAAGGAAGGTGTAAAGGAACTGGCCAGAAGGCAGAGATGGTCTACCAGTTTGAGCATCTCAGCCTGTTTGGGCAGCTGGTCAGATTAAGCTGGATTTTCCAGCAAGGAAATATAGACCTCAGCTAACAAAAATACACCATTTATAGGGTGGTCTGACTTTTTAAAATGGCTTAAAAGAAGGAGAAATGGGGCTGTCAAACAGCCAGACATGGCTGAGATCTGAGATGAAATCTCAGCTTTTCAGTGACTATCAATATCTCTATTAGAAATGTCTATCAATAACCATGTTTGTATTATCCAGCCACAAAATATGAACCCAGCATGCCCTAAAGTCAAATCTGTGAACTACAAATCGAGGACAGTCTCGAAGAAAGGCATGGTTTTGAGCAAACCAAAGAGTAAACATAGCGAATGTACACTTGTAAATAACAAGCTAGCAAGCTAATTTAGCCGGCTAAGAACCGCTAGCATGGCTGCCAAAGAGAAATGAGATACAAACTCACAGCGCCGTAAACAAACTCTCATAAATACAAAACAGAAAAAAAGGACTACTCACAAAACCGTCAACTGACCTATTTGCATAAAAAAACATCTACTCAGTGACAAGCACCCATGGGCAGGTCCCGTTGCTAGGCTAGCATTTTTCCCCACTAGCACTTCCGGTTCCGGTGAATGGTAGGAAGACACTCTGGGAGATAAAAGACCCCTAGTACTGAGCTAAGTATATAAATTAAATATATAATAAATAATTATTAAAAATAAATAAACAAACAAACAAGTATATATATATATATATATATATATATATAAAATAAACAAAATAAGAAGCACTTTTGCATTATATCATTAGACCTGATGTTTTCTAGATATGACACAAAATCTTTTTTTTTTAAATGGTTTTTCTTGTCTTTCTTTTTTCCACAACTTTTCTATTTCTAGAATAAAAAACACATGGAACACTAAACCCTGCAAATATATTTAGATTTGTATTTTAGTGCAGTGTGCATTGTTATAATTATTATGATATTTGTATAAGTCAGCTCATTTATATTTTATATTTCTTATCAGCATGTTTTAAATGCTATGAACAGAATCTGATATCTGTTACAAAGAGGTGAATGCTCTCTTACACCTTGTTTAACCTTTAAATTATAATAACCATCACTGCTTTGTTAAGGATCCTCTTTTTAGAGCTTGGGATTTATTTTTTCTTAGTTGATCTTCATCATGTGATCACTCTTTTTGACTCTTTTATGGTGTTTTTTGCAATGTTTTTATTTATATGATTATTACCAAAAAATGTTACAAGCTATGCATGTCCACTTTAAAATATTGCATATTTTACTCATATTTTTGCTATTTCTGAATTTGCCTTACTCCTGAGTGGATCTTCGCTGTTATTCATAGGCACATATGGAACGATAGGAACTAAACTGCTGTAAACCATAAATATAAATTATATTTAATAAAAGCATTGCATTTATTTTTTTTTTATTTTTTTAAATCCTTCATTACAATGTAATAGACTTACTAACACAGGATTATGAAATTGCTGGTCAAAATCACTAATGTAAATCCCCGATTATATTTGGATATCATCAAAATTAAATGTTAAAAATATATTTCAAAAAATTCTTATTCTTGTGACTTTGTTACTGCTGCCATGCGTCTCTTCAGAATCACACAAATCTTTCATGTCACTCAAAAGAGCAAAGCTTGGCTCTGATAAGTTACCCAGAGCTCTGTTAATGAGTGTGTAAACCTTCTGTTAATTTATGCATTTTAATGAAGAGTAATCCCTGAAGAATAATGAACAGGTTTAACACAGCACTATTCCATGTTAATAATCTCTAATAGTTCTTACACAAACGTGTCGGTTATTATATTAATCCACCGAACTGAGCTAAATGTGGGCGGACTTCATTCCTTAAAAAACGTTCTCAGGATGCAGTTTTACTGATGGGTAAAATTCACCCTATGCATTTGCATATGCTGTGCATAAACTGTACATATAGTTTCATTTCTAGCTAGTGCTACTACTTTGTTTGGGACCCGGGATCACAAACTGCGTCGCTCTCTCCGCCCCATCCCTCCAAAAGTGCCTTTCTGATGTTCCAAAGGTTTCAGAAGTCTATATGGTAGAAAGCATAAATCAGTCATAAGTTTCAGCGCTGCAGGCCGTTCGTCATTCATGTGGTCTCCCTGATCAGTGTATATGACATTCATTAACACAACAAAAAGACACATAAATAGTCAAGCACAGGACAATTCACTTTTAAAACAGCCCGTTTATTCATTTAATTTTAAAAAATAAAAACTAAAAAGGACTATTTCATCGTCGCTATAAGAAACAGTACGGAAGCACTGATAGTCTTTGAGCCTTTCTAGCTCTTCAAGTATGTTCATTCTGTTTATGGGTTGGAGGCAGTGCCTCTATCAGAGCAGGCCAGCAGGGGGCACAATGGGCAGGGCTAGAGAAGCAAAGGCAGGGCAGCCTGGGGTTTTGATAAGCCAAGAACTTTCTTATTCTGTGGCCCAGTCCAGTACAGCCCAGCTAATCAAACGCAAAACTCATCTGCACAAGCTGAACCCATTTCTTCCAGTGATGATTGTGCGGAAGTCCTTTCAGCAGCAAAGGGTCATAAGTAGGAGGAAGAGGAATAGGACACAGCACAGCAGGGCAAAGAGAGATTTAGAGAAAGACAGATGTGCATAGTGTGAGACAGACAGACAGACAGAGAGAGAGGGGGGGGGGGGAATTGTGGTGAAGAAAGAGTAAAAGCAGACTGCATGGTTTAGAAAGGGAAACAAGCTGAGTGATGATAGTGATGAAGGCTATGCTGATGAAGAGAACGTTATCCTTTTTGCACTCGACACACTCCAGTGTTATTTCAGTGCCGCAAAACCAGATCCTGGTTATTTGCATAAATTTTATACTCTTACTATAATTATACAAGGACACAAAGCAACACAACTTGCATCACTTTCAACACCAAAGAAAAAGAAAAAAAAACAAAAAAACAACTGCATTACAATTTTTTTTCCAGTAGACAGAAAAAAAGATCTTCATCAAAATGTAAACAAATTCACTCCTTGGGCAAGGAACAAAGCATCAAAATCATCTGTAAGAACTCTCTTGACATCCATCCCCGTTGAGCTCCTTCATGTGGAGCTCACAGCGGCTGAGGCAGTGCGCTTGTCTCCGGGCCCTTCGCCAGGCCCCGTCCTTTCTTTCCCTTCATAAAGCCGATATCTCTTCCCGTGCAGGTCATCTAGAGTGCAGCAAGAAACGGTCCAGGTACTGTGAAATGGCCTCCCAGTTCCTCCAGAGGAAGGCCAGGATGATGACGAGGAGCAGCGTGGAAAGCGTGCGGCTGCGTGTCTTCATAAGCGGGACCACACAGTTCGCCACCGTCGACACGAACACCAGCAGGACAGCCATGACAGCCAGCAGAACGTTGATGAGCTTGCCAAGCAGGGTGCGTGCCGTGGCGTTCTCCAACCCCTCCAACTGCACCACCTGCTGCTGCTGCTGCTGTAGTTCCATCTTCGAGATGCGCGTCTGGCAGGCCTCCAGCGCCTCCTACAGGCAACAGAGCGCAAACGCAGACAATATGAAGCAAGGGTACTTCGCTAACCAAGCAACATGACTGAACGGTGACAACGTTACCTTGTAATGCTTAACCATTAACGATTAGTTTATGTCTATAAATAAGACAATTCAAAATGGTTATGTTTTGTTTCGTAGTAGTGCTTCACGTTACTCACTTTTGACTAGAGACTCTGCACAGATGAGACAATGATCTTTTTTTTTTTTTTTTTTTTTAAAGCTGGTTCATTTTCAGAAAACTAGAGTCGCTGAACTACAAACTATGAACAGTTTTCTTTTACAAACATTTACCAGCTTTGCTACAGTATTATTTCAAGAACTCAGTTCTGTTCAATGGGTCTGAATCCCTGTTTTAGAAGTGCAGCAGGGCGCAACTAAAATAAAACTGGCTTTAAAAAAAAAAAAAAAAAAAAAGAAGTTTCTCCTGAATTGGCCAGCAGGAGCTACTTTTAGTCTTATTGCAAAGTTTACGCAAATACAGCCCCGGTTGTCTGAAAATAATCTGCACATTTAATTTATTTCCCAAATATCCAGTATGACTGATGTGGATAAGTAACCTGTATGTCTCTGGCCCGTTCGTAAGACTGGTATGCGATTTTTTCTTCCATGCTGGCCAGCTCCTGCTTCAGGTTGAGAATTTCATTCTGATGGAGCTCTGTGAGATCATTCAGCTGCTCCTCTAGACGTTCACACCTGTTCATGCACACACACACACACACACACACATATATAAGGTGTGCTTTACATGGACAACACATGCTTAACACGGATTTTTAAGTCAACAGTTTATTGATTTCATCCACAAGTCCCATTCCACTTTTAGTCGCAGATATATAAGTGTATATCAGGCGTCTGAAGTGTTTGAGCGTGTTGGTGTGTACCTGTATCTCTCCTCCTGCAGGGCTTGCATGATAACAGTGTAATCCCTCTGATAGTGGCTCTTCAGATTCTCAAACGACTCCTCCAGCCGGCCCTGGTTCTCCCGCAACTCCTGGATCTCATGAAACAGAGCGTCAAGGCCTGAGGCCTGGCCGTGCTCCAGCGTGTTGCCCTTGGAGCTTGGGGGTCCTCCGGGGGCTCCGGTGGTGCTGTTGGCCCCTGCCGAGCCTGACGTGGCGCTCGAGCAGTCGTCCTCGCTGCCGTACTTGGGGCTGGACTGCAACTGTCCAGGTGCTAGGGCTCGAGTGGCCGATGTCCCGGCCCCTGGTACAACACCTGGCACAGCCTCGTCCCCCTGCGTCTCGTCCAGAGAGTCTTTTAGGGACGAGATGTTGTCTGCACTCCCGAACTTGTTGCGGATGAGCGAGGCAAACTCACGGGGTTTGGAAACAACAACGCCTGCAGCTGAATGAGTGGCCTGGGAGATACTGGAGAGACCTCCAGTCACCTGACAAAGACATGTAAGCACTTTATTGACTGCAATATAAACTATATATAAACTTTTTTTAACTTGGTTATAAAACGAGAACAATGAAAAGAGAAACAGGACACAACAGAAATAACAAATGACACTACAGCAAATTAACAAATTACCACTCTTAAATCCAGCTTATATTATTATTATTCTATATTATTTCATGTCTTGTTTATTATATGGTTTCATTTCATTCCTTTATATTACTTTTGCTTATAATTTGCATGTATATCTCCAGTGAGATTTTAGTGCACTTCATGGGCTGGCTGCCATTAGCAACGCTTCCAGTTCACTAGTGTTTAATAAAACTTCGAAATCTTGTCAGTCTGTGTAAAGTCATCATTCAATGACAGATGCTTGCAAAAACAATGCCTTAAGTCTCTCTTTGAAAGATCACATTTGTCACTGAGGTAGGAACAAATGAGAGGCAGCTGGACACAAATTGGCCAACATTAGCCATCACAAAAACAATGTTGTTAATGCTAAGTAAGACATTTGTAACGTTAAGTGCTGCAAAATGTTGGTGTGCACATATGTAGCCTCACTCTACCTGGCTCTCAGATACAACGTCTTGCATAAGTACTGGACAGAATTGGGATTATGGCCCTCGAGAACACATTCAAGGGTACTGGTCAACATGATGCTACCGCCACCATGCTTCACTGAAGGAATGGTGTTCTCAGGGTGATGAGCAGTGTTGGGTTTTCGCTAAACGTATTGGCATTTTGTGCCAAGGACAAAAAGTTAAATTTTGGACTCATCACACCAGAGAACCCTCTTTCCACATGTTCGCTGAGTCACCAAAATGCCTTTTGGGCAAGCAGAATGTCATATAGCTCACCACTCTTTCATAAAAAGCCCAGCTTTGTGGAGAGTCCAGGTTATGGTGAACAGGGTTTCCCATCTGAACTGTGGATCTTTTCATCTTTTCAGCTCCTTCACAGTTAACATTGGCCTGCCACTTGCATCTGTGACGAATGCCCTCCTTACCCAGTCACTGACTTTTGGTGGATGGCCTCCTCTAGGAACAATTTCCATGTTTTAATAACGGATTTAAGGGGGCTCTGTGGGATGTTCAAAACCTGGGATTTTTTTTATATAATCAAACCTTGATTGATACTTTTCCAGAACTTTGTTCCAGACTTGTTTTGACAGCTCCTGGGTCATTATGATGCACCTTGTTTAGGTGTGTTCTCTAACAAACTCTGGGGCCTTCCAAGAACAGGTGTAATTACACTCATACGATGTGACACTTTAATTACAGGTGGATTCTATTCAGCTAATTATCTGACTTATGATTGTACTCATCACACCAGAACTAATTTAAGGTGCAAATGGGGGTGAATACACAATCAAACAATAAACACTTCTATTTTTATATTTGTATATAATTTTGCAAACTATATTAACCCCCCCACACACACTTCAATATAAAGGCCTATTTTTGTGTAGATTCAGGACATGTAATCCCAATCAAGTCTACTTCAGTTCCAAGCTGTAACAATACATAATGTGTAAAAAGTTCAGGCAAGGCAAACACTTATGCAATACACTGTATAGCACTTATCTCTACGACACAAGCGGATTCTAAACTGCAAAACGTAGCTTAATAGCCCCACTTTACCTTATCCAGGACTTCACTAATATTTTAAGGACATATTAATCTTTTTCTCAGATCAAACAAGTTCTTTCTTTTAGAAATAAACTGTTCCAGTAAGGTTCTGTTTTAGCCCCTTTCAATGCCGCTCCTTGAATATTTAATTAACAAACTTAATAATGATTTTAATTTCTACTCCTATTACACAATTATATGCCTCAGTTCTTCAGTTGTAATGCATATTCAGATTTTGGACTCAAAATGAACAGTGCTATATTAATAATAGCGTTTTCCAAAGTGACATCATATACTCAGATGAATCTGCACTACAGCGACCCGTAACTTTAGGTATGATGAAAAGTACCTTGGCGCCGACGTCCTTCAGGCCCTGGTGCATGTCACGCAGCACGTCTTTGGGCTGGCGCGGGATGCCGTTGTGCTCCACCTCCCTCAGCTTGCGGTGGTAATGCTCCAGCTTCCTCTGCAGCTGCTGGATGGTCTGTGCTGACTTCTGATTCTTCTTCTCAAATACTTGTTTGATGCGTGCGCTCTGCTGCTTGTCAGCGTTGTTGGCCAGTTTCAGGTACTCGGCTACGTTGTCGTCGCGTGCCGTCTGCTCGATCTTGATCTGCTCCGTGAGCTTGAGGATCTTCTGCTGCAGCTGTGAAATGGCTTGTTTGGTGCGCTGCGGGTCGGGAGTGCCGTCTACCGAGTCTACGCCGTACGCACCACCGCCGTCTGAGCTGCTGGACAGAGCGTTGGGGGATGCAGCCAAGCCAGACACCTCTAGGCGATCCACCTAGAGAGACAGAGCAAAAAAAAAAAAGAGAGAAAGAAAGAAAGAAAGGAGAAGAAGAAATAGAAAGAGAAAGAAAAAGTGCAAATAAGAAATAAAGGTGGCAGGCAAGAAAAACAGAGAAATGAGAAAGAAATAAAGAAAGAACAGGCAAGCAAGAAAGAACACAAACAAAACAGAAAGAAACAGAAAGGAAGAACAACAGTTAACGCTGTCACATTCCTGCGCAATGACAAAAACACCACAAAACCTCGTAAAATCAACCACGAAATCAATAAAAGCACCATGACTGTGAGCACACTCCCAGCGCAGGCCATGACAGAGCACGCACGCTGCAGTCACACTTCCACATGTCGTATGCAGGAATTTGCAACAATCGCAAGAGACTCTGACTGTCTGGACCTCTGTACTATGACAAGACTCCTGCAATCCTCTGAGATAACACCTGAAGCTCGGATCACTGATAAAGTGGCATACTGCTCCACATTAAAAAGCACGATGTTAGAAACAGAATAAGCACTGCCTACGCTTGAAATATAAAACTCCAAATCCAAAGCACAATTTTAATATGAGCTACGACCTTCTACACACATCCTGAGCCAAAAAAGGTTGGCTAAACTGAACTCAAAATAATGCCACATTTTAGTTTCCTTGAAGGGTTATAGTCAGTCAGAAAGGGATGGAAAATATTTATTGCCATCCATTAAAGTAGTTTCAGTGCCTGGTACAAGTGTTCATATAGCTATCATTCTTTTTATTACACAGAAACTGCTATAAATGCACCTAGCAGCATTACATCATTCCACACACGGTATGTAAACTACCTGTAAAACTGTAAAAACCCTCACCAGACATGCCTTTATATGAATCAATCTTCACACCTGGTGAAGCCGCCTTGACCCTGGGTTCTTAAGCTCGCACCCCACAGTTCGGTTTGATTAGGAGAGTGGTAAAGCCTCTTAGCAAGCTGACTTAGCATGTTGAGTAGCTGTGAGGTAGGTCTTAATAATGCAAGAATGGTAGAAAAATACAAGGCTTAAGAACCTGTCAAGTTACTTCAGTGATTATAACAATGCCACTGACTACAGTCTGATGTGTGCCATTACTGGTTGGACTACAAATAATAAAAGAAAATCCCTGACAGTAAAATTTATTAGCTAGCCCACCAGGCAAACAGTGTGGTACCAAGTACCAAGTTACTAAGCTAAAAATGGTAGCTAACATAATATGACACAATAACATATGGTGAGATCAGCAAATACAATAATACAGACTAGAGAACATAAACAAATGTGAGATCATCATCCTATTCTAACAACATGCACAGTGTGTTTGTGCCCTCGACAATATCAGTCAGTCTTTGGCGAACGTTTCGGCTATGAGCGGTGTTGTTTTGTCCTTGCATCGCGCATGCAAGTTATTATTCCAATCTACCAAGCACCTTTCTTTCCTTCTAGCAAAAAAGTTTACGCTACACTAAACTATTTCAGATCTAGTTCCCATTTCCTGTTATAATAACCTCCATTCTTCTGAGAAGGCTTTCCACGAGATTTTGGAGCGTGGCTGTGGGGATTTGTGCTCATTCAGCCACAAGAGCATTAGTGAAGTCAGGAACTGATGTCAGGTGAGGAGGCGAACTCATCCCAAAGGTGGTCAGTGGGGTTGTGGTCAGGGCTCTGTGCAGGTCACTGAAGTTCTTCCAGTCCAATCTTGGCAAACCATGTCTTCATGGAGCTCACTTTGTGCACAGGGGCACTGTCATGCTAGAACATGTTTTGGTTAGACCTCTTAGTTCCAGTTAAGGGAAACTGTAATGCTACAGCATACAAAGACATTCTATACAGCTGTGTGCTTCCAACTTCATGGTAACAGTTCGGGGAAGAACCACATATGGGTGTGATGGGTGTGATTCACACTAATTAACCCAATAACTAAAAAAAACATTCTACTAGATCGCAGCTCGACCGATATGTGTAGTGCAGCATGTGGTGGGATTCGGAACAAGAAGCATGCACTATAGTTATCAAAAGATACCCACATCACCATGACACTCATTACCTTTAAACATAGGTACATACCAAATGAAAATTTGGGGGTTTTTGTTTTCTTTTTCTGATTGTTGAACCTATTCGCCCAACAAGCAACTACAAATAAAAAAAAAATAAATAAAAAAAATCTAATAGCACAAACACAAAATCTGCTTGTCACAGGTGCTGTGGCTTGTGATTGGTCCCTGTCTGGAAGACCAACACACTGCAGGGACAGAAAGATGAAGAAAGGCATCTCCAAGACACAGGAAAGCAGCACCACCTGCTGGAAAAACTTAACCTCAGGCCAAACCCTTTAGAACAAAAAGAAATGATCAGGTACCCGGATGCCACATCCTGGTCCAAAATAAAAGGAACAAGGCATTCACTGGCTTTGTCACTGCCTAGTTCGCTTATCAGGAGTACTCCCTTTAACAGAGAAATTTGCCTTGGCTTTGAAAACACAGTAACCTTAGATAAACTCCACAATCTTCTCAGAAAAGCCTGCAGTTGGATAAAAATTCTGGCAAACCGCATTAACGTGCAAGGACATGAATCCTATTATTGGCATAAAGATGCTGTGAGTAAATGAGGCATGCTAATGAAGTGAGTTCTTGTTAAACCTTATACAACCATGACTGTGGTGTGATGCAGAATACCAAAAATACAGTGTTCACACCTCTGATCTTGTGACGGTACACTGGTACAATACAAACACTAAATGAGCATGCATATTTAATAATAAGATTACTGAGATATCTTATTTCTTTGTAATAAGCAGTGAATGACCTCTTGGATTAGGAGACTCCTAGTTAGCGTCTTCTTCTCAGCCAATACATGTCTGATATAAGCAAAGAAACCAGTTGGTCATATTTCCATAACCTATTCTCCCTTGCATATTTTAGGCACTAGTTCCAGTCAGGTCCACCTCTGAAGACTTACTCTTCTACACTGTTTAATGTTTTTCCCCCTCTTTCCCCCTCTACATATGGTTAAAAATCCTCATTAACTGGCCAAGAAGCAGAAAGGTGAAACAATAAAACTCATTAGAGGAGTCAGTCATCAAGATGAGATCACGTCCCCCAGGACGAATCAGCTCTGAGTAGCTATGAGCTTGATCTAAGGCCACAAAAGCATCTCTAAAACCTTTAACTGGGTCTGTAATTAAAAGAGTCCATTTCGGCCACAGTGAATAAAGAAAGCAATTGATTAATAAAAGAGGTTTTTATTACTTACTCGGTCTGATTCCTCGGTGGAGTGATAGCCGGAGGTCAGGAGCATGTCGGCCAAGGCAGGGCTGCTGGGGGTGTCCGTGGTGGAGGACGACCGCGGGCGTCCAGCCTGCATCAAAGCCTCCTGGGTACTGCGCCGATGGATCTGAGGGCTGCCTTTCTGGGGGGGCTCCCCTCCCCCCCCAGTCTTGCTGCGGCGACTCTGCAGGCTGGTCCCTCGCTTCATCATGGGGGGAGCACCTCGGATCTGCTGCAGCACACGGCTCAGAGCTGCGGGGGGGGTGGAAGTGGGTGGGAGGTCAGAGTCAGGAGGCGTGATGTTAGGGGCGGAGGCTTCCCCCAACTCTGACCCTGCCTCTGCGGCCTCAGGTGCAGGGCTCGCAGAGGAAGAGGAGAGGTCTTGTGGCACGACGGATGAGCGCCGGCGCTGGGGTTGGAAGAGCTGTTTCAGGCCATGGCCAAGCACACCCATGTTCTCCAGGGCATTTTGAGTAATTTTGGACAAGCTGTGCTCGGCCTCAGAAGCCCTCCTGCTCGCCCCCGACTCAGCTCGAGTCCCGGAGTCTGGCTCCTCCGTGGCAGGTTGTTCGCTAGCACCCTGATCCATCTCAAGGCTGCCAGGTTCAACTCAGAGGGTCGGCATAGGGGCAGGGTCTAACTAAGCCCTGCCACCACTAACCCTCTGACAGGCAGATTCAAAAGCCAGGTAGCAGGGGGCTTGGCACTCGGGTGGGTTCTGTGAGCGTGCATGCATCTGTGGATTGGCTCAAAGTCATGCTTGTCTACCACAGAAGGAAAACAACATGGATTGTGACATGCAGCACTGAGTGATGGCACACAAGCAGCAAATACAGGAAAGCTCAAGCTAAAAACAAAGCATAAGCACTTCAGTTGGCTTGGAGAGATTAGGGTGTGGCAATCTTTTCACCTAATCATATTCTGAGGTGTCAGGTTCCTCAACTGATATCATTAGGATATGACTCATTGCTGTGCCAATCCCGTAAGTCTTAAGTCACAGAATAAACATGCCAAACCTGTATGTTACTCAAAGCCAAGCTACTATTGTTGCAATTGCTATACTAATAATGACACACTTTACTAAGCAGTCTACAGTCATGGGTGGTGATGTGACAAAACATCTACTAAAGAATTAGAGCTATGAATTTCTGCAGTGCTCACAGGCTCTTTATTGAAATTAATGAAAACAACACGTCTGTCGTTTAATCTGATTTGTCTAAATATGAACAGAAATATTCTTATGTATCAAAATGCCAATTCTTAAAATCAGTAATAAAAACCGAATAGCCAGAATCCGACCCCTTCAGCAAGGTTCACTGCAGAAATTCACCCTCGATCGACTGTTAATTACTCTTGAGGATGACATCGAAAGCACAAACACAAGTTAAAGCGGAGTTTTAGTGTCTGTGAGTCATGTGGGTTACGTGGCGTGTGAATTGGGGCAAACTTAGGTAGCGATTTCTCACTGCAGATACGAGGAGCCAGTAACCCTGGTACTCTTTCGCCAAAGCACTTTTCCATCAAGTGCAAAACACTGCACTCTTAATCGTAGGCATATTAACACTGTTTCATACATCGTAATAACATCCTGTAAAGCAATACTAAACATTTCAGAGAATATCTGGCAGAGAAAACATCAACCCACACAGTACATCTTTCTTTTTTTGGGATGAACAAAGAAGAACAAAAACAGTTCTACATAAGAGAGAAGAGGAGGGAAAAAAGAGAAAAGGAGAGTGTTGCTTACCATCAGACCAGCCCGGCCTCCTCTGGCTCTCAATTCAGGAATGGCTATAGAAGAAAATGGATGCTGTTGTCAGACTCACTGGACTCACATCATCCAATAACCAGTCTATTCTACACCCGTGCATACCAGCCATCAGTGAATGAAACGTTAGACAGGCAGAATAATTCACAGCAGTGTATAAAACCGGCCCGCATGCAGCATCTTGAAGCTCCTGAACCCATGCTACTACAGACTACTTACTCCAGTGGATTTATAAGTCCACTGCAACCTGACTAGATGAACATTCTAGACGTTCCTGGCTGACGTTCATAAAGCTTGGGAATGCTGAAGTGAGATCAGGGTAAACAAGTCTCAAATATGATCCTGAATCAACAGTCAACAGCTCTACCTTGCCTTTCAAAGCTGCATTTACATTTCAATTACTTAAATTATTAATAAGTAACTGAATGCACTCAAATCCTAAATGGCTTCTTATTCACTATATACGCTCACTACATTGGGCAGGGCACGTCAACTGGCGGACAGAGGTCCAGACTCAGGAACGTATCTCAGAGGACCCATACTATAGCAGAGGTTATCAGCGTATGAAAAACTGCCCTGTAGTTTAGCGAATCCAGTTTTCTAAACATGTACCAGTGCGGTATCTGTAGCAGACACGTGATTCCTCCAAGACACGTGAAGCCAGCCAACCGCTACTCATGCAATGTCTCAGGACAGCATTAAAAAACACTCAGAGGGCTATCTGCCCTCTTCCACATACATGAGCTCATAGACGATCACGAATGGCTAGTGTTGTTGTGATGAACGGAGGAGAGAGAGTCTGCCATCCCTCCTACCTAAAGAGCACAACCAATTTTGCTCCCTTGGCTCCCGGGCACGGAGGGCTGTGGTATAGTCGGGATTTGAACTCGTGATCTCTTGAGGACAGAGCGTACAATCTTCTGTTGCGACACCCGGGAGCCTAAAAACAGAATTTTTAAAGACGAATGGACAGAAAAGTACGCACTTATTCTCTCCGCATCAAATTCAGAACAGGTGTCTCATCCATGAGTCCACGGCTCTAGTCAAAGTGGCACATGCTTCGAATAATCACTTCAAATTGCCTTATATATGGTTAAGCATTAAAAGGTGACTATGGTCCCCATTCAGTCCTTATCCTTTAGACCTTTGTAAGCAAGAAAGTTTATGTAATTTGACCTGTACAAATTTAAGTTGAATAGTATGACATAATTACAGAGTAGAATCAGTCACTTAAGAACTTTTAGTAATCGAATGCATTAAAATCACAAATGGCTTCCTATTCACTATTTGCGCTCACTACATAGAGTACGACGTAAATGTATTATAGAACCACCGTGATGCACTATATTTGCAATATAATCTCAATACACTCTGAGACTCAGTTTGTTGTCAGTAATTGTTGCCAAAAACCACCTCCTTTCAAAGAACGAGGCCTTATATAGCAGAAAACACAGACCTTTTTCCTGTGGCCCATCAAACACAGGCTCTGCTGACATATAAAGAAGTATTACATTCCCTTCGTCATCAGCTGATTAAGCCTTCCAAACAAAAAAAAACAAAAAAAAAAAAGCATGCAAATGATACCGCAGTCGTACACAAAACGACCGCACTAGCCAATATCTGACATTTCAGCACACTAACACACTAGCCAAAGCAAAGGCCTTTACCTGAGGAACAACACAGAACTTCAAACATCTCCCAGCTGACACCATGGATGACTCAGAGCTGTTATTCAGCTACTCAATCTGGAGTGTCTGTGTCCGTTTTTAAAATGTCAGTCCGAAGCCCTTTACAAGACTACCAATCGATTAGTCTTTCAGGCGAGCGGCTGACCAGTGAGCCGCACAGAGACGTATCCTTGATTAACATCAGAGACATGCTGAGCAGCGCACATGAACTGTCAGTGATGGCGCCAGCGTGTTCAATAATTAATTAACCAGATAAACAGCGACATGTTACATCTACACACTTAGCACAGCTATCGCATAACATAACTAAAAACACCCTAAGGGACTGGACTGCGAAAAAAGGTAAATGAAGGCAAACAATTGGCTCAAGAAATGAGTCGCGGTCCCCATATGCCGTTTAAAAACACACACAATGGCGTGTACACATACACCGAGGGCACTGCATTTTGTGTGGATGAAGTGGGTCAGCTCAATCTCCATACCACTCTCTCCCCCAGTCTTACTCACACAGCTCGTCAAGGTCACATCAGAGATCAGCAGGAGCGGCTGGTTCAAACGAGCTAGCGCAGCTAAACCCCCCCCCGTCTTATTGATATAAGATAACGATATAAGGTTTCATTTTCGGCATCAGATTTTTTTTTTTTTTGCTGTTAACAAATTCCAAGCACAACACAGAATGGGACACAGACGCATGGCTGGGGCTGATTTCTTTCGAGCCCAGACTGTAGATTCATGCAGCCTATTGATGACTGCCGTGTCAGGTGATTACACAGTTTAAAACACACCCTAGATTTCGTGTGCATTTGGGCCGATATTTTTCAGCCTGCTTCGCCAACACATCATCACCAGTGACTGACAAGATGCATGTGAAATACAGGTGGATTATTTACTCTATAATCCTTTTTTTTTTTCGCCCCACAAGAAAGTGCAAGTAGACAAAGCACACAAAGTGTCTAATCAAAAACATTTTTTTTTTTAGTTTGAATGAAAAGCCTGTCTGTAAGTGTGTGTAATAGTTTGGCCCACATCACTCATTAGGCCATCGATGGGACCTTGTGATATAATGCATCGCTCAATCCTAATAGCTTGACTGTCGAGCTATTGACACATATTAGGTTTCAGCCCTCCCATCTAATATCACATCTAATCATCACTAAAGATGTGTGTGCGCGCGTGTGTGCGATTTATATGAGCACATAACCTTACATAAGGGATGGTGATAAAATGCCTACTCCGGACAGCATTAGAGAATGACAGCTATTAAATGGAATTAAAACCAAAACGACCCGACACCTCTCCTCTCTTTCTCTTTCCTCATGTGAAACTGGCATACATCTGTAATGACTGCGCAAGTCAGAAGCCAGCTCTCACAACATTGTGACCATTTTCTCTAAATGACAAGATAATTAATAACCAGCACTGTACCTCGTCCCATTCATCAGTTCGCCCGCTCTGTCGTCTCCATTTAGAAAGATGGTGTGAATTAATCCTACGGGGTAATCCAAAATAATCTCTTCAGGTCATAGACGATAACTGCCACTCGATCCAGATGGGACGGAGTAGTTTTTCTTGTTCCTGTCGACTAGCCTGGCAAACCTGGTGATATTACATGCTGAAAAACATGCGAAAAACATTACACAAGACATTACACAATACCAAAGTCTGTCAGATCATTAAATGAGATCGGATCACAGAAGGAAAAATAATCCAGCTCGCTTACTGAGCCACGTCTAGCACTAGCGTCATGTCTCGGGATTGATCTTAGATGAAATGGAACATCTGTGTGTATTAATTGGCTGCATTAATCATCTGATCAAGGCAATAAAGCTGAAAAATGAAAAGCATTAGACCATATACAATATTTCAGCACCAAAAAGATCATAGTTGTGCATAGAGAGAAGCCAACGGTCTGAATCTGTCTGATCACTAAATCAGATCAGATCAGGGGGAAGAAAAAAAAAATGGCCAAGCTTGTATTGATCACTACAGGCTATGTCTAGGGCTAGCCATATGTCATGTGCCTCAATGTTTCAGAGATCTCAGGTGAAATCTATCATCTGTTTATATTAATTATATTAATGGTATCTCATTATGGTTGATGTATCGATCATCTGATCAGATTAGCTCACTAGGATTGTTAATGCAGTCATCTGTGTAGCCTTGATGGCCAGTTTACGCCCTTTTGGCTAGCTTGTGGTTCAAACAGAGAGATGATGATGAAGATCAGAATCTGATAAGATCACATCACATCTCATCACATCCTACTCACCTGCATCAGCTTAGTTTATGAGCATGACACTTGTCGAAATATTATCAGATCCAAGTATGCTTCCATCTGAATAGCTAGGACAGCTAAGGTTAGGTAGCAAGACACCTGTCTCACGATTCTCTGGCCGGCTGTAACGCCAGTGTAGAGACAGGGAGGAGATCTACTAACTTCCGAGATGCTAATTCATTTGACAACCGTTTAAAAATCATCCTGAAGCTAGCTAACGCGGGACACTGTCGTCTGATCGTGTGATCCGAGATGCCACGGTAATGTTAGTGCCCCTGACGCCTGATGCACGTCTTGCTAGCTAACATCCAGCCTGAGCTAGCCAAAGTCACGCTTAGTGCCGCGTCTATTCCGGCTAAACATGCTAACTCGGCTAGCTTAGCTAAGAGCCAGAGAGATGCTAGGTCGAGTTAGCATTGCTAAGGGCAGCAACACACGGCTCGGCACATCCACTGACCCAGCAACCGTGGTGAAATATGGAAGGAGCAATGTCAGGAACTGATACCGGATGCGATTTCGTGTTTAGAGAGAATATAGTGCGGTACAAACTTACGTGAGTCCTGAGAGGATTGCGCCGATGACCGTTCATTTCATTTCTGCCGTTGAGACACTCCCACGATGACGTCAGCAGCGCGCATGGAGAGACGCGCAAAAGGGCAAAAGCTCTCCATGCATAATGCATCCTCACCCAAAATCAGCTCAGCTGCAGCACATGTGTACACTGGCAGCCTCTTCTGATTATTTTTGCTGATTTCTGAAACAATTGCATACATGTAAACAGCTCTGATTTGCTTCTTTTTTCCCCACATCTAATATGGGTCATATTAAAATGAGCTTCTAAATCTGAAACCTGCGGTATCTGAGGATGCATTTCCAAGGCCAACCAATCCCTTTTTTTTTTTTTTTTTTTGCTCTGACATGGACACCTGCCCATCACACACACATTTATTCCTTCCCCAAACTGTCCTAACGAGCACATGATTGTATATGATTGTATAGGATGTCTTTATCCAATTTCCCTTCTCTGGAACTAAGAGACCCAAACATGTTTCATCATGACAATGCCCCTGTGCACAAAGCGAGGCTCATGAAGACATGGTTTGCCAAGGTTGAAGTGGAAGAAATCAAATGGTCTGCACAGACTCTGACTTCAACCCCAGGCCTTGTGCACTTGACACCAATGCAGCGTCACTAATGCTCTTGTGATCCCACAGCCACGTTCTGAATCTAAATCTAAAGGCCTTTCCAAAAGAGTGGAGGCTGTTATAACAGCAAGGGGGAAGGGGTAGGGGCAACTCAGTGTTACTGCCTATGGTTTCTTGAATGGGAACATATGAGTGTGATGTTCAGGTGTCCACATACTTTTGGCCATACAGTTTGGACATACTGATATCCAATCATTTGTCTCACATCTACTCACTCACATCCTATCATCATTGTTATGTGACAATAGGCTAGGCCAAAATTCATCTTTTGGTGGTCAAACAGCCCTCATGAAGCCTGGAGGGTAGTCACTGAAGTCCAGATTAGAGAAATTACAGAAACCGGGCTGTCTGCAAGGACATGACAGAGCAAGGATACAGTCAGTCTCAAAATTGTCTCAAAACGTTGAGACAAAAGACCACAACAATCACAGTGGAAGCAACAGAATCACTTGTCTTTTCTACAAGAACACTGATGCTACTGGTAAAAAGTTATTTTTAGCCTAGTGAATTTTTTGGTGGGGAATGATGTAAATGCAAGAATTGGATATGGTTCAGGTCTCTCACATGTGTAAACACACACACAAAAAAAAGATTTGCATCAAAATGTCAGAATTGTGCATCAAGGACCACACAGTATACGTGGCCATATAGACCACACCACTGAACAGGAATTTCAGCAAAAGGAAAAGTTACATTTAACGGCATTTGTGAATCCCTTGCTTCAATATTTTTCATACGGCAGCATAGCACCTCTGCAAACCATAGCCCATGAACCAGTACCATCTTCCCACTAGACTATTCTAGGTAATCATCACCATGGTAACAGCTTTATACTCAAGGAAAACATGATCAGAGCCCTGTCTTCTGATTTCTTCTTATTTTAAATAAAGTTCAGCCTTACAAGATGTAAAATGCCATTAAGAGTGAGTTGTCACATGTGAATTCATTTGTAAAATTTGGGGAGGGATTTGTGAACTCCAATTTAATGGCTGTGGTTTTGGAATATGGATGTGGCGTGCACATACTATTGGCCATGCAGTGTAGATAAACAAGTGCCTGACCAAATATCATTCAGTTCTGAGAAAACTATCCACGGACAAGAGCTTCCATTGGTAAACAATTACTTACTAATATTCACAAAAAAATATTTGTGCAGCAGGTGGGAGCTTGGTTTAGTGGGAGTCTGCAGTGGGAGGGTGGTGTTTAGGGGACAAGCTACAGGAGTAAGGGATAAAGTGGCCCACCTTAGCCCTGTTTTAGTGTGCTCTCTTTTTCTCTTTCCCTGAGCAGTGACAGTGACCATGTGTATATGTGACCATGAGCAGAGCAACGCAGAAAGCAATGAGCAAGCTCGAATGCTGCCAAGTTATTTGTGCTGATGAAAGGTTTGTGCCACAGGCATGAGCCTAAATCAAAAAGCTGACACGCTGCTGTGTTTCTGAGCAGCACACACTCGACATTATTGCACTGGTGCTGAAATCCGGGAGCTGCATGGAGAACAACGCAACGCGAGTTGTGTGTTACATCGAGATGTACGTACATGTGTAAAAGGCACTGCCTCGGCTTGTGGTTGGCGAGTGAATGGGGGCTTTGCATCCAGGCTCTTCTAACTGGAGATGCCTAACTGGTGACCCATTGTCTCCTGCCCAAAAGCTGTATGATGGGACAATTCCATTGCGATTGCAGAGTAACAGGGCATGTTCAAGTTGGGCACAGGAGCTCAAACAATGTGTTTAATGACCTGAAGACCTAGGCTACATGCTTTTTTGTACATGCTGACGTAAAATCAAAGGGTATGCAGGAACTGATATTTCAGTTAACAGGAAATGTTTAGCAGATTAGACATACAAGTATTCAGGCCGTTCTAGGTTTAGCAGCATTTTAAAGACAGAAACAGGATCCTAATATTTTAAAGTGCAAAAGGAACAGGCTGCAATAGCTTGATGCAAAAGTTCAGTTCAAAGGACTGGGTTTGTCTGCCTAGTGAGCACACTATGTAAATAGACAAGGATATGCCTCCTGTAATGCACCCTTGAAGAAAAGTGCCTTTTGTGCTACTGGACGAGTTTACGGTGGACAGAATAGAAGGTATAAATTGATGAGCCAACTTGCTGATAATAGAGGATTTGAACCAAGAGAGCAAGTAAAACAGAACATTTTAAACTTCATACATGGGAGGATATAGTGGTTCTGTATGCAAACGTAAAATATTTTAGTAAAGTAGATACACCTTCTGGATTTTGGCAATAAGACTGGATGAGGTCATGTTACTAGTCGGTTACAGTTTCCTGAAGTTACCTTTTTGATTGTGTAAGCTCTCGAGGTATACCATAAGATCATACATTTAGTTTACAAAAACATTGAAGGTGTAGACACGTCCATTGATGGCATTATTATAATGGGAGGCACAAAAGGAGAACATGATCACAGACTCAGACAGGTCCTGGGAGATACTCGTAGGGCAAAACTGAAAATGACCAAAAAAATGCCAGCTGGGCGTGTCTGAACTGACATTCATGGGTGACATGAAGCTCCTGTCCAACCTGATCCAGTAAAAGTGTCAGCCGCTCTAAACCTGCCAGTTCAAGAGAGAAAGATGTGCTCATGGGGATGATGCACTATATAAGAAAGTTCACACCTAACCACTCAGAAAAGACTGCACTATAGACAAGGCTAAAGAAAAAGAAAAATGCACAGGACTGGGAAAAGCTCAGGAAAGTTCTGGGTAGATGACATTGTATACAAGGCATAGTCATCCTAAAATTCTAAACAGAATGGATTACAGATAGATTTCATGTAGGAAATTAGACATAGTGTTCATGAAATTATGTTCTTGTCTAGAATCAGCCAGGTTATTTCAGATGATGTATTGCCATGCCTGAGGTATCAGCTGAGTAATCCAAGTGAGCCACTACTGCCACATCCAGCTCCTTAGTGAAAATATCAGAAAGCAGAAGACCTGTTCACTTGCGAACAACAAAGATTGTCTCATAGTCAGTGACTATTACTGGATGGAGTCCAACTTTTCCCAGACATGAAGTGCCAACACACGTGTTGACAGATAATAGCCCACAGTTTAGCAATGTGGATTTTAAAGGATTAGGACTTGGGCCTGGGACTTCGTACCACATCAAATCCACATTTTTCACAATCCACTGGCTTTGTGGCAAGGTCATCTGCAATTGTCAAAAAGGTGATGAGAAAAGCTAAAGACAGTGGAGTTCAATTCTGTAAAGTATTACTTGCTTATCACAACACACCTATAGAGTGCAGGTATTCATCTGCTCGTCTCTTGATAGAATGGCGCTTTCGCTCTAATTTGCCTGTCAAAGGTCTTGAAAAAAAGGAAGGTAAGACAGAGAGACAGGTCATGGAATGAGAGAGAGCAAAACAAAATATTTATTACGGCATGAAAATAAGCTCCCATTGAGCTGTAAAAAAAGAGTCTTGAGTCGATATTCACATCAAGGTCTTTTGCTGCTGCACATAATGTAACTGAAAGGCCATCGAGAGTTATTGCATATTCGGAAAAATTACTTCTAGCTATCTGTAGACCTAGTAAAAGTACTTCTGTCTTGCCAGAATTGAGTAGTAGGAAATTACCCAGTGTGCACAGTATTACTCAGTTTTGATACTATGGTATCAAAAGCTGCCCTGAGATCAGGCAGTACAAGCAAAGCAATGCAATGCTGATCAGGTCATTTACCATAATTAGGTATCCAGTTATCTGAACTTCAATTCATACTCTGAATGTCAACTATTTTCATCAGTGCATAAGATTTTTAAGTTTTTTCATAAGTTCTTATTTATTAGTGTTGATAATGTACTAAATAAGAATATTGGATAATATTCATTTTCTGTTAGAATAGAGACATAAGCTGACCTTGTGGCAGTAAGAAGCTATTTTTTAATAGATGAGATTATTTTTTAATAATCTATTTTTAAGATATTTTTTAATAGATTAGATTATTTTTTAATAATCTAATTTGAAGTACTACTAGGCTAGTTTGATAGCATTTACAAGCCAAATTTTGAGCAGTGTCTATTCATATTTGCATTTGATGATTGTTAGGATGCAACACTTTTTCCCCAATTGTTTTATTCCCTAATCATCTTTTGAATAAATATCTTTTAAGTCTAGTATATAGTGAGTTTTACTCTACACGTTCATTCACCTGTTGGAGTTCTGTGAGCTTTGAGGGCAAATTGATCAATAAATCTGGGAGATTTTCAGTAAAGCTGGGTACAAAGCATAGCCAGCATGATTGTATGCTCAATGTGTGTGAGGTGAAGTGCATTTATTTTGGCTGAGACCTTTCAAAGGAAAAAGAAATTAAGAGAATTTCATATTGGTTTCTATATCTATGGCAAACATATTAAGCCAAGGGTGTACCCATCAGTGAGCTCCATTATATTGTGCGTTCACCCACCAAGCTCAACATAAACCCAATCTCTGTCTTCCGAGGATGTTGCAGTCTACCAAAATGACTAGGGAAGTCTCTGATTACAGCCTTTACCACCCCACTCAAAAAAAAAAAAAAAAAAAAAATCAAAATTAGACTGCAAAGGAAATCTCCAAATTCCAGAAGAAATTCTGAATCTAAAGACCCTGCACAGCTTTAAATATTTATTGGTGAGAATGACTGCATAGACTAAGTCAGTTATGTTCATGAAAGAAAGGGGGGAAAAAAAAAACTTAAAACCAGTTAAATTTGTACGCTGACTTGATTACTGTTCAAAATATTATAGTTATGACTCCTCAGCCAGTTAGAAAAGGGCAGTATGGACATAGCTGTGTTCAACATCAACCTCCAACTTTCCAGAGAGCAAACAAGGCTTAGGTAGCCAAGCCCAGCACACAAGTATTAGGTTATACAGTGCTTACATGCACACAGTTACCCATCTCATGCATTTTATATAAATTATGAACTGAAATTCTGATAAAAAGACTGGTAGTGGCAGTCAGAATGAGGGTCTTATTGCAGACTGCTATAGATAAACACTATAGTTAACCACAAGCCTACTTATTACTGGACAATTATTGAGCATATTAAAAGCTCAAGGCAATGCCCATTCCAGTTTTGCAACACTTAGTAAGATTAAGTAAAACCTACTAGTTACTGTTATCTTGTGAGAACCCTTGGCATGGACCCAACATGGTCCCAGTTAGCATAATTCTGCTCATTCCATATCAGACCAGTAATTAACATGGTGATAGGGTCAAAGAGATGCAAGACCTAGGCCACTGTCAGGACATCATAGTTAACCAGCATAAAGTACAAATATCGGAACCACTCAAGATATCACCATAGTAACAGATTTATACTCAAGCAAAACGTGACCACCACACCATTTTGATTTTTTCCTTTATTTTCTCACCACTTTCATTTGTGAATCAGAGTCAAGAGTTGCTCATTTTCCTGGACCTGCTTTTACCTGTAGGGGAGAAAAGTGGGCAGGATGTGACACACCTTTGGAGGATTTAACCACCGGAAAGCCTGGCTTTTGATTTAAAGTGAGGTAGTTAGGCAAGGCATTCACCCAGGGCATCTGGTACATCTGCTGTTTAACCCCACCATTTGGGCCTGCCACCGGAACACCAGGTGAAGCCATATGAACATGAGGATTATACATTCCATGAAGCCAAGGATACAAAAGCATTTGATCAGAATGGCTAGGCACAACTGTGGTAGTTGTTGGGGTTGTGGGGGTAACTAAAGGAAATACAGGCCGGCTATAGTGGAAATGCCATGGCATGACATAACCATAAGGATAATACAACCCAGGTAACCAAGAAGACAACTGCTGATCAGCACTGGCTGGAGCAACTGTGGTAGCTGGGGTAGTTGGAGCTGTGGTTGTGTGGGTAACTGCAGGAGTTCCAGGATGACTATATAGGAAATGCCATGGCATGCCATAAGGATAATACATTCCAGGTAACCAAGACGACAACTGCTGTTGATCACCAGTGGCTGGTGCATCTGTAGTAGCCAGGGTAGTTGAGGTAGTCATGGAGGCATCCGAGAGAGTTACAGGCTGCCTATAATGAAAATGCCACGTTCTACCATAAGCATAGGGAAAAGGATAACCCATAGGAACATGTGGAAGAGGAGATACAGGTGGGACATACATGTCAGCAGGGAAAGGAGTAGTAGCTGGGGACTGAACAGCTGAACAGGACAAGGTCAACTCCCCATCCATGTATTGCACAGACAAAAGCCTCTCGGCACCCTGAGAAAGAAAAGTTAAGGATTAACAGTTAAGTAGTTACAAAATCAGCATACAAGCCCATGAATGCAGAATTACCTCAAACTGCCAGCAGTTGCTTGTGTATGGTGCAGTGAGGGTCAGTCCACCTCCCACAACTTCCATGTTAAATCCACATGTAGTGGAAGCTTGGTACACAGGCTGCCACACACCATCCACTAAAATCAAATGCTTCTCAGTACCAGATTACCCAATAGTGTTCCATTCCCAAACATTGTACAGCAAGTCACTCATCAAAAATAAAGCCAATCCTAAAGCAGAAACTAAGCTCACCCTTCAGCCTGACAGCATCTGTAGACAGGCCAAGATTGACAGCCATAGCTGAAGGACTACAGGAGACCATAGTGAGAGGACGAGCCACAGGACAGGCCATCGTCACCGCAACTCCCAAAACACGCAGTGGCAGGATGTAGGTATTCCCCTGTAATTAACGATTAAACGCAAAGATAAAGCGCAAAAAAAAAGCCAGTAATAGCAACATTATATGCCTTGAGAATAAGCAAGTACACGCAACAAGCATCTCCATAAAGGGAGAGTCAACTGTAGGTTACCTGCTGTGCAACATTACAGCCACCATAGTTGGCAACGAGCGCAACATCTCTGCGGGCCCTCTTCACAGAAAAGCCACAGTGGGAAGGCATTAGTGATAGTGGTACTGGGCCCTTCTCACCTAAAGAAAGCAAAAAGTTTTATTCTGTGCCACAGAACATCATTTTGCATTCTAGCTCAAACTGAAGAGAATACGATCACATTTTGAAAGCATGTTGAACAGAACAGGAGATCTTGACCAACTCTCAAAATAGACTGCACACTTGTTTGAGGAAGGCAATTTAATACCTGCAAAATCCCACTCATATGGTCAGGGATATAATCTGTAAAACTGAAATAGTTAAGCCAATGATATAATCTGTAAAACTGAAATAGTTAAGCCAATGAATGGAGCCATAGAACAAAAAGGAATAAAATAGCCCTCAATTGCAGTCAGATGTGACTGAAGATGATAAAGGCCAATGAAAATCAAGCAATAAAGCCTTACTCTCCAGAGAGAAAGCATTGTGCTCAATTTATGCTGTTATAAATTGTTGTAAAATTCCCCCCCTTTCAACTGTACCATAGAATTAGAGCAGTCTTAAACCAACTTTTCATGCAAGACAGGCAAGCAACATCCCTTTTAGACCACACTCACCCGTCTCAACCAAGAAGTTGGGTACTCGACTTCCCCGGATACGTAGAGACATTGAATCCTTCTCACACTGCACTGAGGGACGCCAACGCCTGAACATTAACTTGGCCAGCTGAGACCCTTCTAACAAGCATGGGAAAACACTTAAACCAATACCAGGACAAGAACGTGATGCTAAATACCAGATGTAGGATTATATTTGTACCAGTCAACTCAGGCTGATCAGATTGATACCCATTGGTGTCTCCAGCATATTCATCATACACCTTCTTGACAACACCATCCTTGGTTTCATTTGTAGTCCTGCTAGAACCAATGATAAGTCTACCAAACTGAACTGATTTACCCTTAGGAGCTATCTCAAGACAAGATGCTGAGAAGATCAGCATCAGTACTGCCATTACTATAAAACATGTTTCCTTTTCTTGCCACAACATTTGTACTTTTTTTAAACTAATTTACCTGCAATTACACAAACCAAAGTGAGACATTAAATCAACCCTCCTCATGAGTCAATATATATTGTAAACGTTAATTAGTTTCCCATGTTAATCAGTGGTATAGCAATCTAAATCACCTGTGACCAATTAGTGTGTTTTGTGTTTGTTTCCACTAATAAGCTACTTATAAAACCCTTCATTAATGCACTTGGATCTGTTAGCCTTAGGAAAATTAGGATAGTGAGATTGACTAAGTGACTTTCATATAAAAAGCACCTTTATTGATTTGGAGCTATACTGACTAAGAATCTTATCTTTACACTAACTTTGGAGTTCATCTAAGTGGCAAAAAATGTAGTTGGAAAAAAAAAAAACAGTTGGAAATTTGCTAGAAATTGTACATATGAACACACTGTCCCCTTACTTAGTAAAGGACAGAAAAAAAGAGCCCAAAAAATCACAGTTTAATCTTCTAGTCGTCATATTTCAAAAAGAACTGTTAAATGCCACTTACTTATGAAACCATTGCTGTCATTAGAACCACAACTGGCATCAAATATTGTAGTTGGCTGTTCAAGTCCAAAAGGAATCTGTGGTTCTATGATGATAGAGTGAATTGTCCAGATTTCTTTGTTCTCCATGTTTCCTCATAACCTTCAAGAAATGTCTGAAGACTCAGGTGTTCAAAGAGCACTTCAACATTGATGCAGAAACACCTACAGATCTCTCTCTGAGAGTTATATACTGTGTATCTATATATCTTTGTTCTCTTTTTTTTCAGTGTGGTTACTCCTTACTGTGGTATTATTTTTGTCTGTTACAATTATTGGACTGCTTTGTGACTAGTGTTGGAGAACAGTGCTGGAGAACAGCGCTGTAACAAATGTTTAGTCTCAATTTTGGTCCTGGAGTACCGAACCACCTTGCACGTTTTGAGTTTTTTACTTATTTGACTCAACTCATGAACTAATTAATAAGCCTGAGGTGGCTTGAGCTGGGTGAGGTAGTCAATTCTTAAATTAGGTTGGATCCTGTCCCAACGGTCAGTCACGTTGTATAAAATGAATACGTGAATAAAATGGAAAAAAGAAGAAGAAAGACTATAAATATATCCTGAAGAGTACTCGCCTCAATGTACTGAGAGCGGCTCCACACTCACAATTACAGAGCTCTTTAAAACCAGTCTCCTCTTCTTGCGAATAGTAAGAAGTCGGACACAGAGTAATCAAAGAATAAAACCCGGTTTCTGTTCTTACTGCCAGGTTCCTGAGCTGATGTTTACAATGAGATACTACCTATGTTAATAGGTGTGTTATATGGTCAATTTCTTTTGTGATCATTCCTAGTCATCACTGCCATTAGCAGCTCCAGCAAAGCACATTAGCTCAGGTACTGCTGTATATAATACCTTGAAGAGAGACTTACTGAAGTGGAACTGCAAAGGACACATTTGTAGCGCCCACTAAATACAGCTGTTCTTTTGTTGTGTTGTATTTATATCTTGCCTTCCAGTGTGCTCACAACTGCATCTTTTTAGAGTAAAGCTTTAAGTGTTCACTATATGCACCTTTCTAGGTAAAGGCTACATACGAGATGTAGGAAAGGTGTACATGTGAGGGTACCACCCCAGCAATAAGGAATGGTACAGTTTAGTTTCTATGTTTCTCAGAGTGTACGGCATAGAAATAAAAGTAGTCCCGGTCATGTTTACACGAGGTGAGGTATTTTTCAAACTTAAGGCATTGTGCAATGTGCTAAGTGTTGATGCGAACTGGTATAATCAGGTACGTCCTGTAAATTCCCACATCTGTGCTGGGAGGACTTTGTTCTTCTTGACACTCTGAATCAGTGATGAGAAGATATGCTACAGTTTCACTGTAGTCTTGAAGTCTTCATTAATGCTTGTTCCAAATTACTGAACACATCTGCTTTGGTTTTATACACCTTGATGTGTGTTAAGTGAAATTATTAAATGACTAAAATATTTGTGGATGCCTGTTACGTAAGATGTATTTCTGAGGTTACTGGTAAAGTTTTAAATACTTACCATTCATAAAAAAAAAAAATTCTGACGGGGGTCATTTTAGGGTTAAGGCACAAACCGTGGGAATTAACTCTTTCCTAGGCCGTGCGTGTTACACAAGGTGCACTTGTATTGCGCATCTCTTTCGGTCCACCTTAAGAGCGCAGTTAGGCAGTGTTTTGCAGGGGGAGGCCCTCACAGACACATGCCTAGCACTTTAAGGCGGACTGGAACAAATAAAGCCGCGCTTAAAGGCATACGCACTCCTAAATTAGACAAACTGCGTTTATAGTATTCACAGTTGAAGTTGAGAACAGTAAATTACAACTAATTGACACGTCTGTGAAGCTTAAAAACTATATATGTTTTTCTTTCAATATCTGTGCAGTCATGGAAAAAATATATGAAGGCAGATCTTATTTAATAAACCACACTGTTACATAGGAATGTTATGCTTGGCATCCAGATGTGTACAGAGTAGCCTATGATTTGTATGCAATTGAGACTACTGATATTAAAATGGCAAAAAAAAAAAAAAAAAAAAGAATGCAAAAAACTATACTAGATTTAACCGCCAGTAATAATTAATAATTATTACTAATAACAATATTTTTTAATAATAACATCGCACACTGAATATCCAGGCTTGGGATAACGCGCGTGGACTGTACAAGAAATGATGTTCATTTTTCTCGTGTCGTGAACGTCCACATGCCGCGCGCGTTCACGACAGCTTCCAACGCGCGTTCACGGAGTGGGAATGTGCGCGTGGGCCTGCAGAGGGAGCTGCGCGCGCTCCACTGAAGCGGCGCTGTGTGAACAGGACAGTCCGGGGTCTCGCGCTCTCACACAAGGCCTACTTCCGTCAGCGCGCCGCTCTCGGAAAATTTTTTTTTTTTACACAAAATATTGATCCTGTTTCCAGTCGAGCGAGAAGCCGCGTTTCTACATTTTCTAACACGGTAGGAGCTTCATGCACGCGATCGCACGACGGTTAAAGGCTGTGATTAATCTCGAAATGCATATCCGCGCTCTGAAAATGCAATAAGCACACGTCACATCATTTATTGGTATTGTTTGCTGCACCTAAATGGAGGAAAAAAAAGTACCTCGGGGTATGTTATAACTACAGATCAAACACGGGATACGGCTACAGAATGAATTAAGACGGGCTTTGGTGGCTTTTTATTTTTTGAACGGCGTGTTTTGGCGGAAATTGATTTTGGTTTTATTTAAGGTAGCATGGCAAGATACGCGGCCGAGCTAGTTAACGTTAGTTCGCTAAGTCAGTAAGGCTAAGCTAGCGTCTACTGGAATAAATATTATTACCTTTTGTATAATTATCTGACACAAGCTCATAATGGAAATAAATCTAAGGTTTTATATTTCTCTAGCATGTTTGTGTCGGCACGGTTGGCAGAAGCTAACGAGGGTTTAATTTCACAAATTCCTAAGCTAGCTAGCCTGGAAGCTAACATTGTTTTGATACCGTAACGTTAGCTAACAGTAGCTAGCTGTTTGCTCGAGCACATCTATCTGCCCGTTAACCTTATTAGCGTTATGTTACCGGCTACCATGTACGTAAAAATGTTTTGATTTCACTGACTTGAACTGTATACGAAATATTTGGCAACGAAACCTTTAATTTGGCTAAATAGTTATTGTGACAGTGTGACTTGAGGTTGAGTGTGGTTTCAGACAGAAACGGTCCAAAGTGCAGCACGGTACGAGGCTGGCACGATCCCAAACGACTCCCTGTTCACTCTATAAGTGGACTATGTGCGTATGTAATGGCTTCTGCGCACTATGTAGTGCACTGTGAAGTCCAACAAGGAGGCGTTTGCGATTCAGCCAGCTGCTGTCGTCTTTCATCTAAACAAATTGTCTGAGCATTCCTTATGTACTTTATTAACATAAACGTTTCGACATTTTGTGCAGACACAGCTGTAGCACAGATCTTTTTTTCCTTTGCAACATTTCGTTGGCTTTATACTTGTATTCTGTACAATGACTATATAATTAAATCTAATCTTAATCTAATCTAAAACATCAGGTCTGGAAATGAGTGCTTTTGAAATTCATTATCCTTCAGACATGGAAAAGTATAGAAATAAAGAAGATGGTTTGGAAAACATCTGAAAATTCTTTGGTCAAAATGCTGTAGACTCAAGACACTAATGCAGCTTCTCACTTGCGTATTTCGTTTAATCATTTTTCTGTTCATGATACGGGCAGTGAACTTTTTATAAATGAGAAAAAACTAAAAACAAATGTTTTGGAAAGGTTACAAGCATAATGCAAAAAAAAAAAAGGCAGGAATTTGTCATTAGAAAAGTGCAAGAGCCCTAATCTACTTTGTGGCATCTTTTGTTTGCCTTTAAAGGTTCGATAAATCCATGTACCACAAACAAATGAGGAAAAGTCTTTAATATAATATTGTACTTGCTTTGCCATGTCAAGTCGAGGTGACATTATCAGCCAGTGCTGCTGCACAATTTGGCCAAAGTATTCATACCTCTATATATTCCTCAGTTGTATGATGTACCATGATGTGTCTACGTTAATTCTGTCCAGAGGAATCGGAAAACAGTTTGTGCAGCCCTCATGTCAGTGCTAACAAATCTCTCCAAATTCTTCCTCACTTCTTCCAGGCTTCAGTCAGTTCAAGGTGGATTGACCTGTCATGAATGAGCCGATCGAAGGCGGTGCGATCTCGTTCGACGAGTATGTGCGGCAGAAGGCTCGCACCATACCCCAGCACCGGATGAAGGAGTTCCTGGAGTCGCTGGCCACCAAAGGCCCCGAGATCCTGCAAGAGTTCAGCCAGCAGACCAGTGGCACCACCACTACCATGGTGTACCAACAGGGGGCCAACTGCATCTACACCGACAGCACAGAGGTGGCAGGGTCGCTGCTCGAGCTGGCATGCCCAGTAAGAAACAAACACTCTTAAAAAGCTACCTGAGATAACCTAATAGCTGCTGGAAATGTGTGCACTTATGGTGTACCAGGATAATGGTATAATAGCGACTATCTAATGTATATCGACCTTTAATGCATTTTGTGGTGAAAACTATTTTAATTTTTTTTTTTTTTTTTTAAGAGATTTGGATTACAAATCAGTAAGTGCATAAATTGTGATTTTGGAAAATAAAAACTCTGAGTTTTCTCTAGTTAACGGTCTTATTTTTTACAGGTGCAGGTGACCTCTACTCAGATCTCGCCACAGCTGGCTGCAGCTGTGCAACAGGCGTCTGAGCAGCAGATTCAAGTCCAGGTTAGAATCTTTCTCAATCTTCACTAATATAAACTTTTCAAGCACCATTTTTCAAACAGATTGTAAAGCCAGCCATTGTCTCCAAACAAACAGAAGTTATCATAGCAACTGCATGTTCAGTGGAATTACTTGAAGAGTTTGTTGACCGAGACAGAAACCTATCACTGATGAGGATTTCAGATGCTGCATGAACCTTTGTGCTCATTACAAACTGAAAACACCCCTCTATCGTTTCACAGTTTGGGCTACTGTTCATTGTGCCATTTCACATTCTTTCTTCCGCAGGTTCAGATCCAAGGTGAGCAGGGTCAGACAGTTGGTCAGTTGCTGCAGGTGGCTTCTCCTACCCAACAGCAGCTGTCAGGGGTCACTACAACACAGCTGGTGCAGCAGGGTGAACTAACTGAGGAACAACAGCAACAGGTACATCCACATGTACATAGTCAACATATGGAAAGATCATAATGCTACGTTCTTCTTGGCAAGCAAATAGGTTCTAGTTAATATAGTTAATATTTTGTGGGCATTAAGTGATGCAGCCTTTGTGACCTGCAGGTTTGCACTATCTAGCTTTTTTCAGGTCCAGTAAGATATAGTCAGAATGTCTGTAGTCTACTGCAGGGGTCATCAGCTGGAGTACTGCAGTCCAGTTGCAGACCCATCAAAGTATTTCAGCCAAATACTTGAAAAAAGTACTGTAGAAGAGACAATAAATGCATGGAAAAAAGCTTGACTTTTGTAGCAGATCCTCTGTTGTGGCTTTTCCAATCACGTTTGGCTGAAGGGAACTCATCAGACCACAGACTAGCTAGAGGGCGAAAGACATTATGCAGTGCAACATGTAAAATCATGCAGATACAGGTCAAGCGCTTGAGTTAATTTTCAAATCAAACATCAGAATGTGGGGAATTTTCACACACAACAGACTGGAGCGAATGGTGCGAAAAGCAAAAAAAAAAAACATGCAATGAATGGCGGTTCTGCGATGAGACAGAGGAGAGGAGAATAGCCAGGCATGTTCAAGCTGACAGGAAGACTACGGTAGCTCAAATAACCACTCTTTACCACCGTGCCAAACAGAAAAGCATCTCAGAAAGCAGTTGAGACAGTTGAAGATTGGAAAAAGACCAGGCAGTGTTGTTTTTTTCCCCCTTCTTCTGGTGTTTGATGTAAACATTAACATTAACTGCATCTGGATGATTTTTATGCATTGTACTGCTGCCACATGATTGGTGGATTGGATAATAGCTTGAATGCGTAGATTCCTGTTAAAGTGGCCGGTGAGTGTAAATGAATCAATAATGAAAAGAATGTTAGATTGCTATCTGTCTTTGAAAGGGTTGCATACAATACCTATTATTACTTCTGCCTACATCAGTAGAAATGAAATGTTTTTACTGTAAAATGTGTGGCTCCCAGATCCAGGCTCAGTTGGTGGCAGCCGTGGCCGGAGGTCAGCAAATCCAGATCCAGACAGTGGAGGCTCTGTCTCCTCCTCAGACCCAGCAGCAGGGTTCAGAACGCGACGCAGATCGTCGCTCCGGAGCGTCACCAGGTGTCCTGCAGCCAGCTAAGAAGCGCAAGGTAGACGTGCCTGCCGTAGTGTCTTACCAGCTAGCACAGGGCCAGCAGCTAGCCACCGTACTGGCAATTCCCCAGGGCCAGCAGCAGAGCTACGTGTCACTGAGGCCAGAGCTCCTGACTGTAGACAGCGCACACCTGTACGGCACCGCGACAGCCGGCACCATCACGGGGGCATCAGGAGAGACCTGGACTATCCCGGTGTACCAGCAGCAGCAGGGTGTAGCGCACATCGCCATCCCGCAGGAGGCCTACAGCGCGGTGCAGGTGCAGGACAAAGATAAAGACAAGATGGCGACGGTTGGTACGGCCCAGGTTGCAGGTGCCGTGGCGGTGCCTGTGTCGGGCTCACAGGAGGAGGTGGTGCACTCTCTCTTCCCGGCACAGTTCATGAACGGAAACATCCACATTCCAGTGGCGGTCCAGGCTGTCGGGGGAGGCTACGCAGGCACCACCCAGGCGCTGCACATCTGGGACCCGCAGCAGCAACAGCAGCAGCATGGCCAGGAGGCTGAAACTCAGGAGCAACAGCTCCATCTGCAGGTTAGGAATTTTTTAATGGGCTTGTTTTATAGCCCTTGTAAAGATCTTGACCGTGTCAATTATTCCATGTATGTATGTAAAACTATGAAGCTTTGGCCTGAAAGTCAGCGTTGTAGGTTAAAGCCAGGTTTACACTGTAAGATTTGTTGGCCAGATTTTACTGTCAAAAAATTGTATGATTCTGAGTTTCGAAAAATGATCTCATTACCCCATTTTCTGCACGAGCCCAGATTGCGCTGATTGATGACGTAAGCAGGGCATAGAAATTTTCTGTAATTGCAGGTCTATCAAAAAGACAGAAATTGAACAGCGTAAAACAGGCTTTATCCATTTTCCCCTTGCCTCGTACTCCATTTTACAAGATTAGGAATACTTGACCTAATCCCTAACCACCACATCTGTATCTTATACGTGATTACTACAGACAAATATCTTTTTACACTGTTTAAACAGAAAACATGTTTAGTTGTTAGATTATGTCAATAAACAGTTTAAAGGTGTGTCTGTATAACAATTCCCTTACAGTGGTTACACTATAACAATAAGGATCATAGGATGAGGTAGAAATGAGAGAATAAAATGCAGTTCAATGTTTTGTGTATCTCCCTCTGAAAATGTAGTGCTGAATTGAGTTTAATTTACAAATACCTTTTCAGATAAATGACAGTTATGTGTTTTTAGTTAGACATTTATTGACTGCCCCAACATCTGCACTTATATCTCCATTATAATTGAGTTTTGACTTAACAATAACAGTACGGATGGAGTGAATGGAAATGTGGTATTGAAAAGCTTAATTATTTGTTTAAACCAGGTATCGTGTACAGTTTGTCAGAATACTCTCTACTTTCTCAGGCGGAGGCGGAGCCACAAGCTGAAGCTCCTCCTGAGCTGCTTCTTCCTACAGTACTAAAGCCCGAGGAAGGCCTGGAGACCTGGAGGCTTTGGGTGCAGCGCAAAAATGCAGAGCTCGACAAGAACGAACAGAACAAGTTGGCGCCAATTGGCCGTGAGTGATTCATCAATCATCGGTTTACTCGTTTACAGTGTTTAGTAGGCTTTCTTTCAGCCTCATTCCTCCTCTGTTCCTCTAGACATAGATAGTTTCGAACACATTCCTTATGCGTGTGGGTGTTTGTTGCCCTCTGCAGGCCGCCAGCCTCTGCGTTTCCGAGAGGACCTGGTCTCCAGTTCAGTGGGCGAGCTTAATGTGGCTCTGTCTCTCATGACCCAGGAGGCTCGTGGTTTAGAAGGGGAGCCGTTTGAACCCGACGCACTATACTACGTCTTCTTATGCATACAGAAAGTATGTTGCGTGTGCCTTATTTCTTTCTGCTCAAACCATTTTTTTTTTTTTTTTTTTTACCGTATGGCATTTTCCTGATATTTTTGTCTCACGTGTGATATTTTTACCTGTGCGTTTTGTATTTAGTACATGTTCGAGAACGGCAGGGTGGATGACATATTTTCAGACCAGTACTACTCCCGCTTCTCCCAGTGCCTACACAAAATCCTGGAGGAATGGAGACCCAGTGTCCATCCGCTAGGTAAAGAAAGCCCTGTTTTTCCTCTCTGTGCATGCGTGCGTGCGTGTGTGTGTAATACATGTAGTATACTGTTGTTCCTGTTAAGAGTCTTGAGTAGGCACCAAAAGCTTTATAACTGGAACTTTAACTTTAACTCCATTTGCAGTTAAAAGAAGAAAAAAAAAGTTGATTTCTGCCTACTTGTGTTTTGATTTTTGTAAGCAAAAATCAACCTTTTCTTATGCCAATTTTTTTTTTTTAAACCAGAACTTTTGTTAATGGACTGTTAGATGTTTGTCCCAGTGGTGCCAAAAGTTCCAGTTGTGACGCAGCATAAAACCAGCAATTGACCGCATTTTTTTTTTAAAATTGAAACATTTTTGATTTATTAGTTGCAATTTGTGTGTAAATGATGGTTCACTGCCTCTTCTTTCAGGTTATATTATCCCCAGTCATGTGACAGAGGAGATGTTGTGGGAGTGTAAACAGCTGGGAGCTCATTCTCCATCTACTTTACTCACTACACTAATGTACTTCAACACCAAGTGAGTCAGCCCACTGAAAACTGGACACCTGTGTTCTATATTCGAGGAACACATCGTCTAACATGCTATAGGGAGTCTAACGTTAGGTGAAATGTTTATTTCGAAGGTATTTCCACCTGACCACGGTGGAACAGCATATGAAAGTGGCCTTCTCTAAAGTGCTCCGGCACACCAAGAAGAACCCGACCAACCCGAAAGACAAGAGCACCAGCATCCGCTACCTGAAAGGAGTCGGCTCTCACCATGTCGGTCAGAAAGGTGACTCTTTACATTGTGATTACGTTTGTATTACAGAATCAACCTTTATTTGACACCATGATGCTTTTTCATCAAGTTCCTCTTAAAGAAAAATGTAAATTATTGTCTTTCTTTGTTGCTTCTTGCTTTAGTGACAGATGATATGTACGCGGAGCAATCTGAGGATCCAGAGAATCCACTTCGCTGCCCCATCAAGCTCTATGACTTTTACCTCTTCAAATGGTGAGCACCTATTCAATGAAGTATTTACCATTCCATTAATCACGCATTATGTGTTTTGCTATCAATAACTCGGACCCATATAAGGCGTTATTTCTCTTTTAAACAAGATGGTGAGCCTAAACTGCTAAAGTGACATGCAGACTAAGCCAAAGGACAGAGCTGTAGAACTGAAGAAAAATCTGTTCTTGATATTTGTAATGAAGACAAATGCAAAATTACTGATGTTTGTAAACTGGTTAATTATATAACTAATCATTTATTAGGAATCAGCCTATTGTCTTTTGTAATTGTTTCATTTGCATGATTTCATTCTAGTTTGAGTTGAACAAAACCGAATCAAAAATGTGATCTGATTCGTACTCAGCAAACAGATTAAACGATGTTAAAGCGCCTTCAGTGTAAATTTCTTTTCTATTATGTATTTAATTCACTTGTCTTGACGCACACACTTTTTTTTCCCTCTCCCCCAGCCCTCAGACTGCCAAAGGCCGGAATGACACATATTACCTGACGCCAGAGCCTGTCGTAGCCCCGAACAGCCCTATATGGTACTCGACCCAGCCAATCACGAGCGAGCAGCTGGAGCAGATGCTCACACGCATCATGGTGGTGCGGGAAATCCAAGAAATAATCTCCATCACGCAGGCCAACATTCAGTGAGGGAAGATGAGGGAGAAGGGGAGAGAGAGAGAGAGAGATGGTGAAAGAAAGGTTTCCACCTCCGAGCTCCTCCGTCCTCACAGCCTCACCGCGACTCAGTCGCTCACAAACTCAAAAGGAGGGAATGTAGCCATCGCTGTGTCTCCTTGTGCTCCGTATTTACACAACCTGAAGCACGCACCAGTGGTGGCACATGGGCAGAGGAGGCAACAATACCTACATCTACTTACGCTCTGTAAACAATTTTGAGTAGGGTTTAAAACTGAGGAAGTTCAGCATTCTGGCATCGACTGATTGCTAACTCTAAAAGGAAATCAGTGTCAGTTTACAACAAATACAACAAATGTTCAGAAGGCATCCTTTGCTTTGAGCTTGCTGTTTGATTTCCGTGTATAATTCTGACATGGCTCAGAGTTCAAACAACATTAGCATGATCATTGTATGTCGCTTAATTGGATTTCTTTGGAGGTTTGCTTATAAAACTGCACTACATTGCATCATGGCCTTGATGCTTTCTGAAATTGCAGTGAAATTATACACACATGCATTTATATATATATATATATATATATATATATATATATCCATCTCCTTGTAAACTGACCAACAACTAATCTTTATCCACTGCTTCCATAAACCTCTAATTTTGGGAGGTGCCTCCTCTGACCAGCCGCTACTGGAAGACTGAACTGAACCGAACTTGCAAGCCTTTTTTTTTTTTTTTTTTTTTTATTTTAATAAAGATATTACTTAATCTGTTCATGTGATGCCTGTTGGCGCTACACACCTTAAACGTGCGGTTTCTCTTCGCTAGCTGTCGCTCTGTCAAATATGTACTCCCTTTGTTTCACGCTCACCATCTAACGTCATTTATTTTCCTCACTCCCCCATCCCCATCTCCCCCCATTTTGCTCGTTCTTTTGCCATTGTAACTGGGAGAGGCGAGGAGTGTGTGATTAGACTGGAGTCATCTCTGCACGGGGTTAAAACACAGGTTCTTTTGGGGGAACCCCTTACACACCCTTGACTTGGCAGGAGCGCAGTCAAGACACTCTGAGAAGTGTACTCTACACAGAAAGACTTTTTGGTCTTCATTTTTTTGTTTTGTTTTTTTCATGTTTCGTTTTTTTTTGTTTTTTTTTATATATATATGCATCTATGGTAATCTGATATGTATTGATATTATAGTGGTGCTGGAGACTGAAGAATTGAAGCCTGTGTTTTCAAACATGCCTTTTGTACAGTGAGGTCCCTGTAACTGTGTGTAGTGTCTTTTTTTTTTTTTTTTTCACCTGAATTTGTTGTATTTGTATATGGAAGGATATTGCAAGGAAAAAAAACTACTTAGAGGGTAATGGATAGCACTGAAGTTCAATTTATTTGGGGTTTAATTAAATAACCAGATATAACACAATCTTAAAAATTCTTATGCTGCACAAACTCTAGAAACGTCAACGTAGTTCGAGCTCTAAGCAAATTTGATTTGCGTGGTTGCATGTTTCACGTGTATCCTGTTCTCACTTTATTTGATGCCACCGTTCTGACTTCCTGTAAGCCTTGGTCTCCAGTTGAAGTGTTTACAGTCATATCCGAGGTGCGGCTCATCTCTCATGGCTTCTCAGGCAGCTCGATCTGCAGTTTTTTCATAGCTGCTGTGAAGAATTTGGGAAGCGGGCAGGACACCGTGAGGTCACCGTGACCCCTGACCCCTGGAAGGGTGATCTGTCGGACATGGAGGTGGAGAGGAAGGTGTCGGGTTTTGCTCTGCTCCAGTCCAAGCCGCCGCAGCACACCTTCCGGTAACTTCTGCAGGCAGAAACGTGATACACACATTTGGTGAAGTGTGACCAGTGAAAAAGTCATCTCTTGAGAAGGGAGATTTATTTTTAGCATCATGGCTCTTCTAGAATGTCACTATATTATTATTTCAATACTGTCATTTGTTCATTTGTGCGTTTATTAGTTTCCCCACACTGGATGTCTTATTAAACCTTAAAGAGTGCTGAAAGTGATACTTGCACAGATAGCTTATGAAACTTGACAACTTTTGGCAGACAAAAGCCCAAAAGAGGAGCTCCCCAGACAAAAATATTTACATCCACCACTAGCAACATCAGGCAGCACTTTGGCTGAAGTATTATCTGCAGGTCTATAGAGTAGAGCTGAGTAGAGTGTTTTGACAATGTTAACGGTATCATAACCTAGCATGAAAATTTCAGTTTCACAGTAAAACACACAAGCCGGTGGTAAAAATGTCTTTGCAAATCCTTGTTTATATAACAGAAACCAGGATCAAGTCTCCTAATTGTTCTTTCTTAGAAAGATATGTTTGATAAAGTTATGAACATACTAGCATTGGCAGCTGAGGTAGCAATGTAACGCATTTACAACAGTAACAAATGACACAGAGTTTTCAGGGCAGGTGTGCTCTGTGCACTGGGAAGCGAAGGTTGCTGTAATATGTTTTAGTGAAAATTCAAAGGGAATGGTTGTGAAATTTTGGGGGTGTCCCAGCCAGACACAAAACGGATGAGAACCACTACAGTAGGAACTTGATCAGTTAAAAAATAATATAGTGAAAGGCATTTTAGTTAGCGGAGAAGTGGACTGAAATTGAAAGAAATGCAAATGTCATAAGAGGCTTGAGACCTTACCTGACAAGTTTAGTGCTGTTATTAAGGACATGTGCGACAATTTTTTGTCCAGGGTGCTTAGTGCTGTCTGCTTGATATAGACTCTTGATCAGACTCGACACCAACAAGTCTAGTCCTTCTGGTTACTAATCTATGTCAGAACTACCCTTAAAATATTCTTCAAACATGAAGGAAGCTATTGAAATTCATCTGCTGGTTATAATGAGAATTCCATATAAAGCTTGCAAATGTTCAACTGCTCGTTCTTGAGATACCGCGAGGATCTCGCACAGACGCGTTGATGGACTGATGGCAAAAAAAAATCATAGATAGTGATAAAATGGGACTTAAGTTCATGAATGACAAACAGGAAGGAAGCTATTGAAAAAGACTACTTCAGACATTTGACCTTGTTGTGACCTTGACCCTGTAATGAATAAATTCCAAAAAACAGTTCATATGCTGGTTACGATAATAAATCCATATGCATCTTACAAACATTCAACCACTCGTTCCTGAGATACTGCGCAAACAAGAATCTCGGACGGATCGACGGACAACCCAAAAACATAATGCATAAAAATACCCCGATGCCACGTGATGTTATGCGACGAAAGCCTACGGTGTGTTGTCGCACTAATGAACACAATGATCAATCAAAAAGCAAAGCAAACTGTGCTCTGTGAAAATATCTAGAGGAGAAACTAAGACATCTTCCTACACTACAAGTAACCTGACAAAACAGCTATATGGCATTTAAGCGGTATCTTAATTTAAGTTATCTTAAGGTATTTATGAGTACGGAGCATTAATGTTAATGCTGTACAGTGAGTGTGCAGAGAAACTGTTGCATGTAAGAGCACTTCAGTTCTGCGAGCACTGAGCACTGAGACATGCCCATGTTCTTTTGCTTGCATGTCACGCCACAATTCACTGCATCTTTCGCTCATTTTTATTGACCACGCTCCCTGATACTGCTCTGGTCGGCCACCCTCATGCTTTCTATTAAGCATTGTTTAATAGAACGAGGAGTTCATTGCTAGCAGCACGCAGCAGCAACCAACATGAACAGAGCTAAATAAAATGTTCCATGATGTCCCTGTTTGTCGTGCTCATAACTGGTCTTGGGGAAAAAAAAGGGTGTTTAATATATTTACTCTAACACTTTTCACGTCAGCAGCACCACATTGCTGCAGTTTGACTGGGTTAAGCTTGGACTACTTAAATAGTCTGAAAACTGTTTGCCAATCAGTCCATCTTGGTAATTAATCCACACCTCCACTACCCTGATCCGTCATGAATGCAGATTCAATATAGAACATTCATTCAGTATTGAATGTCAGGTGTGTTTACAGTTACATACCTGAGGAGCCAGTTTGTTCCAGTGGGCGTACTTATGATCTCCCAGAATAGGGCAAGCCAGAGCCAACGCCATGTGAACCCGCAGCTGATGTTTCACTCCTAAACACACACACACACGTAACATAAGTCCATTATTTTATGAATGATACAAACTGTCCCAAATCATAGCATTCATATAGTATTGTTATTAAAGGAACAACTTTAATATTAATCTTTATAATTAACATATGAACTTCAATGGCTTCCAAGATTTTCAGTTTCATCAACATGGTCTATTTTCGCTTTGGTTAACAATCCTGTTGCCTACCTGCTGATAGTGCGGTCAAAAAATGTAGCCCTTGCTTCATCTCTAACTAAAGAGAGAGAGAGAGAGATGCAGCAGTGCTTTAGCCCTTTAGCCTGCCCAGCTCTCTCTCCTCCTCATCTGTACTTTCTGCTCAAACAGATCAGGTTCCAAAGCTTCAACTTTCATGCTAATACCGCCGTCCAACACCATCGCACTCATCATCTCGTAGATTGCTAACTAGTCGTGCCATGTCTCTGTTGTTTCTCATATAGCTGAACTGCATTTTGAAACTTTGAATCCAACGTTTGGCTTCTCTACTAAATCTACATATGACTTTGAGTGTCACTGGTAAATGATGAGTGGAAAAAAAGAAGTTCTTGCGCTTGTGTTTTAGGAGCTAACAGTAAAACCTGACCATTATCTCTTATGTATGAGATTGTAACTGCACTAACAATGTCCTCCTGTAACTTCTCATGAGAATAACAAAAAAAACACCATCGGCTGATACATTAGCACCAGAGCGTTAAGCACCTCACATATATTTCAATATAAACATACAGTATTTAATGTGTTTGAGGGTGGAGTTTTCCTTTAATTCTATGATGTGAATACGAGTCACGGTCATATCTCACTACCTGTGATTGGCTGGAGCTCCACCAAGCTGCATCCTGAGCTGCTGTCCAGGACTTTGTAGCGTGTGACGGCGCTGTGCGCTTGCCGGTGAGCTCTCACTCGGACCAGCCCGTCTCCCTCCTCAGCCGGTCTGTACAGCGGACTCAGAGCCATCTGCAGGACACCTCAGTATCAGTATAGCTTTTTCAAGACAGGTACGATGAGTGAGTCTTCTTACTGCATTATTATATTTAAAGCTTATGAGAAATAAACAATACAAAGAGAGATCATCCTGGGCGGTGCACAGAAAATGAGCACAGACTCAGTCCAGGACAAGCTGTGACATAGTTTTTAGCATCAACAGGCCTTAAATGTTTGCTCACCTTAAAGTGATGCTGGTCCCCCATGACCTCCTTCTCAATGATGGGGATGTCTATCACACCTTCAGATGGAACAGGGACACCAACAGTGATCACCCTGTGTGATAGGAGGTCAGACATTATTATTATTATTATTATTATTATTAGTAGTAGTAGTAGTAGTAGTAGTAGTAAGTATTGGTAGTTTTACAACCCAGAACTGAAATAGACTTAATTGGGATTATGTCACAAAACTACAAAAAAAAAAGCCAGTCATAATACGGACAATTAAAAAAGATTTATAAGACTGCATAAGTATTCACACCAATTTCTTTGAGGCCCCTGAATTAGTTCTGGTGTGACCAGTTGCCATCAGAAGTCACATAATTAGTAATTAATGTGTCACATGATCTCTATATAAATACATCTGTTCCTGTGTCATGAAGATCAAGCAACTATCAAAAATGCAAGGCAATGTATATCTTCGTTTAGATCATTTTAAAGCCACCAAAATCTTGGTTGACCATATTTTTATATATAGCATAAGAATTTTTATGAAGGTGCAGAAGAGCCTATATTTTGTATCCTCATCTAAAGTCCAGATGGAAAGTGTTCCCCAACACCCTACAGGTAAAGTGGTGTTACATGACCTGTATTTGCACATCGTCGTGTTACACCCACGGGTTTTAAAACGCAATAACACTTTCATGTCACATGTTCAATACAACGTCAGATTTTTCCTGTGAGATTTTCAGCTCTTTGTTTAAAAAAAAAAAAAAAAAAAAAGTCTGCCAGTCTAACCAGTCTGCATCCCCCGAAAAGATTTAATGACTCAGATAACTTTGAGTGAGAGACAGTTTCAAGTTTCAAGATGATTAAATATTTCTCAGTTTCATAATCACTTACAGGTATCTCTTCTCTGCTTGATGCGATCTGATGAGATTGTGTATTCGTTCTGCAGTCTCCTCCGTCCTGGCCAGGAACAAAATGCCTGTGGTGTCTTTCTCGAGATTGTAACAGACGTGCAGCTCAGATCCTCCTTTCATGCCATCAATAATCTTGGCCAGGACTGGCAGACTCTCTGCAATGCTGTTCCTGATGCCTCCAGTACCTATGGGAATGAGCAGCCATGATTCAGAAATTAAATTATGATGCCTTGAACATCTTGTGTGTATCGGAAGTATTTCTCAAACACTGACAGACTAAAAATGATTGAAGAGACCCTGTCATAAAAGCAGTTTGTCATTTTAAAGCCCTTCCTGCCTGCAATTAAAAACAATCATAAGCTAATTTCCAGGTTAAATATCTAAATAGAAATGGATGGTTGGTCTGCGACCCACATACAAAAACAAAGTCCGATATTTCAGTGATCCAGGGGTAAATACTGTACTGTACTGTTGTATTATTTTTAGTTCAATGACCATCATTTGCAATTAAGAGCATTAAAAAATTGTTCACAGGCTATAACAAAGTTGGAAAGCAAGTAAACCTTCTCTTAGTTGAAATCCTGCTGACTGCCAAAAGACACAGCGATGGTTAGAAAAGCTATTAATATTATTATAATAGTGACAGAGGGTCTAAGCCATTCCCTGAATTATATTCTAAATTTTTTTTTGCACAGTTTTTACCAAAGTCAAGGTTTACACTGAAACAAATGTTAAACCAAAATACCGTTTATAAGCATTATACTCCAAGTATGTTTTTTTTTCTGCTGATTTACAGCAGATTAAACCACATGATTGGCATAATTGGTCTTTTGTAATCAAAGCACATAAAGTATTTATTTAGGAGTTTGGTGTTATTTATGTTGGCCATATCAAAGTGTTAAATGTGGGCCAGTCACTTATTGGATGTGTTATCTGGGTGTCTCACATTGTCCCGGAAAATCTAAATTATCAAACATTATAAAAAAATAGAACAATTATTAAAAAACTAAATATATAGTGAACTGTGACACCTACCATCAATCTTATAATGATTTTATGATTATACTACATATACAGTTAGGTTCAGTTTATTATATTACTTATGTATTGTACTTACTGTAAACTGGGACTCCATATGGTTTATTTACAGCGATGAGGTTTTGGTCTTGGTACAGAATACTCTTAGAAAGTGCTTTTGCAAAAACATTTGGATGGACAGATTGGAGCTGCTGAGTGATCTGCTTCAGTTCTGCCACATTCCTCTGCACAGGAGAAACCGGAACCTTTAGAGAGGGAGAAGGGAGATGAGCGGAACACTTATACGGTCGGACCGGAAGTAGCTAAAGTAGCTGGTTGGAATGATAATATGTAAAACTCATTTAACCCACCTTATTTGCTGTATGTGCCTTGTTCTGCTTTTCATGCCGAAGATCTTCTGCGATATCCGCGGCTCTCAGTCCTCTTTTTCTCCCAGAAGTAACGTTTGCTTCTTTCTCCGAAACCGTACCGAAATCTCTCCCAGGACGCAGTAAACATCGTGGCGCTTCATAATAATTTATTCGTGTGTTCCCAAAAATACAGCGTCTATTCAAGTGTCGACTTATCCACACACCTAATAACTTTACTGTGCTCATCTCACATGTCTGACCCCAAAAGCTGGGATTTCAAAAAATATATATAAATATATATAAATACAAAGCAAGAAGAAGCACACAACAGGGTCGAAGCGCAGGATCTTAGCGGTTTTCAAGATAAAAGTCTGTGGGTGGCATTTACTTGTGCGTGCGTGTTTAGCCTGAAGACACGGCTAAAGTGTATTGGAGTGAATTATGCCATGTTAAACAATTCAAGACAATTCCAATATCTGTAATTAAGTTATTAGATATCACTTGCTGCTCCATGTATGAGAGAGGAATAGGCATCTATGTTGTGTTGAATAATGAATGGTGCCAGGTCTACAGTAGAGTGAATTATGCATGAAGCAAGTAAGAGTAAAGGTACAGTGTACTTGGCATGAGAGCGCAGGCCTGCCATGCATTTTGCCTGGGCCTGGGACAAACCCCACCCCAAAAACGAAACACGTGAACACACACAACCTGTGAAATGTAAAGAGCTCTACCCCATAATCCAACTACAACTCATTCTAATACAATGTTAAATATCGGCTACACCTATAGTCACTCTTTATTCTTTTCTTTTTTGCACCCCTGACTTATGGACATCTTAACTTACAACTTACGTAAACGAAAGTGGCTATTAGCCAGGGACCCTCTACATATAAGAAAAATTATGTCTGTAATCGGCCACAAAACTTTCAGTGTGTGTGGAAGCACATAATGTATCAGACCATACAATTTTCCAAAAACAAAGGAAATATCAACTTATCTGATGAATTGCACAGGATGCATAGGCCCAGACCATCGTAGGTTTGTTTCCCCCTTTTTCTCCCCAATTTGGTCACCTGACCAGCCAGCTCTCGCCTAACATACCACAGTTACCAACCAAGAAGGGTGAAGGCTAACGTACTTTATCCAAGACATGTGAAGCCAGCCAACCACATCTTCTCAAACCGCTGCTTATGCTGCTATCTGCCCTCTTCCATATACATGACCTCACAGACACCAATGATTAGCTAGTGTCATCATGACTGACAGGAGAGAGAGAGTATGCCACCCCTCCTACCCAGAGATCATGGCCAGTTTTGCTCCCTTGGCTTCCAGCCACAGATGGCTGTAGCATTGCCAGGATTTGAACTTGCAATCTCCTGATGAGAGGGTGAAGACTTTTCTATTGCACCACTGTGGAATAGCCATCATGTTTTGTTTTTTTTTCAAATAGATATAGAATTTTTTTTTTTTTGCACAATTAATGTGAATTCTTAAATATTGTGGACCTGATTTACATTAACAGCACCAGATAATGGTACAGAGTTGGCATTGTTGCAGTATGTGGTGGTATTGACTACGTATAATTTGATCAAGTGCAAAACAAAAATCAGATGGGACCAAGAATACGTCTCTGAGGACCCCCACAAAATAACCCACTGTCCTCAGTTTGGAAACTGCATGCTAACTATTTAGGACACTATTAGATCATGGTGTCCAACATTGATTCAGAGTCATAGGCATTCCTTTTATAAATATTTTTAGGACACTCTGATCAAAGAAGATCAGATCAGAAGACTGAACTGTTTTGTAAGGCTCAGCGGATCAACCACACGCCGGGTGTCGCATGTCAGTGACCACAGCCTGTTGGAATCTGAGCTGGGGTGGTGGTGGGGTAACCAGTTCTCTGTGCACGGATCAAGTCCTCCACGTTTGCCAGTGATAGCGTGTCATTACTGTTCACACGAGAAGCTCCAGATAACCGAACAGAGTCGGCAGGTCCGAAGATGCTCCAGAGAAGCATACTGTAGGCCCCAACTGCATCTACTGTGCGTAATGACAGCATCAGTGTGCCCTTCAGATTAGCAGCAGGTCTTTTGAGGAGAGCTTGTATACAGCTGCAAATCCCCAGTAATGGCCATTGACACATAAAGGATTCCAGATCCACTGACAGGGCAATATTAAGGATACCCATCTTCCTCGTTTCTGTGGATCGAATTTCAACCAGGATTCCCCTCAGGTAAGATAGGTTAGGGGCCTTGGTGTCAGTGCCATTGGAGCAGTGTGCACTGGAGACAAAAGGAGGACTCGGGATACTCAGGAGATATCTGTGTTGAACTGGAGGTCTAAAGAAACTGGGAACAATGTCTCATCAGACAGGTATCCATGGTAAGTACTTATCACTTTCTGTTCACACTTATCAGCGTTATCATTTTCCAATCAGGTACAACGGGGGTTAACTGCTTTAACAGTTTACAGGCTGTCGAAAGGTGTGCTATTGGTCAAATTCCTTTTCAAATGAACAAATTGTCCATCATAGTATGAATATTTTAATCCACCAAAAAACTGTTGCTTAATCTGTAAATGAATGTAGTTTCAATTCAATCAGTCTTAACCTGTCTCGAGTATGGAGTGACAGAATTTCATTCACCAGCAGAAAATTCAACATTCTTTCTTATAACTAGGCTGAGGAATTATAAAAGATATTATATTATATTATATTATATTATATTATATTATATTATATTATATTATATTATATTATATTATATTATATTATAATTTCATTCTGCTTAAGCCTCTGTCTCTCTGTGTGTATAAGGTGAGATACAACAAATCTCGTGAAAGAATAATTAATAAAAAAATCAAATATGTTAGAAAACTATGTACCAAAATCAAAGCTTTACCTCATCCTTGTACATAACTGGGGATATACATGAGAATTAAGAGAAATCAAATGTTGCAATACATTTATGTGAATGGTAAGTCGGTGTAACTGGAGCTCAAGGGCGGAAGCCCTACACTTCATGCATCTCACCTGAACCTACATCATTTATGAACCCTGGCCAAGTGGTTACCATGGTGAAACCATGGCACTAGCTGTCTTGACTTAAAGAAACCTTTAAACAGTATTCATTTCCTTCACTGATCTAGTCGTCTTTCAATGAGGTGAATCTTATAACTGAGCAGATTGCACAATGAATAGAGCTATTATTTGCCAAACTTTGATAGTGATAGCTAAGGTTTCTCAAGCTCACTTCATTGCCTGATAGAGTAATCTGTTCTTTTCTTATTAAACTGTATTAGAGGTCATTTCTTTGTCTCAGTCCCCAAGGCATGGGTTAAAGAAATACCCCAGGACTTTTCAGCGTAATTTTTATTCATCTCTACTGCATCTGTAGCATATGTGCAAATACCACACACAGGAATTTCAAGAAGTTTATCTGTACTGAAAGAAGAACAGAAAAGTCTGAAGTGGCATTCTGCCAATAAACAGGATTTCCACAGTGATTCTACAGAACACCGGATGCCAGTCCATTGCAGGGAACCACACACACACACACACTAACACCTAGTGAGAGTTTAACATAGCCAATCCATCTACTGGCATGTTTTTTGGGAGGTTGGCAGAAATCAGAGAACCCACAAGAAACCCACACAGACATGGAGAGTATGAATATGTAAAACTCTACATAGACAGGAATCCAAGCTCAGGGACCCTGTAAGGCAGCAACACTACCTGGTGCGCCGCCACGCTGCCTATAATAAACATTTAAAATGATAATAATACCGATTTAGTGCTTAATTTACAAACGATTTTAAGGAATTTTGTGAAAACCGCCCATAGACTTCCATTGTAAATGAGTTTTGTTTAATTGGCTTTACTGTTTTACTGTAGCTATAGATTAGGCAACAAAATGCTGGAGTATTCTGTTAAGTCTTGTGCTTAATTCCTTAGAATTGTGTGCATACAGTATGCAAGCCAAAAGTAGAAAACCCAATCCATAACTGGTTCCTTTTCCATTACATTTCTAGCGACTGCGGATTTGAGGCAGTTCCTGGTCAAAGCAAGGCAAGGAGCCATCAGAGTTATAAAGATTGTCATAAGGAGTGGTGAGTAAGAGAATTCGAGTTGCAGATGTACATTACATTATTGTAAATATTGTTCGAACGTTTAGGAAGTGCAAGAGAACTTTTTTTATATAATACAGCGTCTTGAATGACTGAGAAACTGAAGAGATTAAATTGACATTATTTGTGTACTGAGGACTTGCCAGAGCATGGCTGAAATATGCAGTGCATGCAGTATGTGATAAAGAATTCATCATACCCTACTATTTTGAGACTCAGACTGATAAGCTGCCTATGGGGTGTGCGTGCGTGTGTGCATGCGTGTGTGTTTAGAGCAATTGGTGTTGGGGTCCTACAGAGAGCCCTCTCAGAGCTGGGACCGGGACTACGATCCATGTGTTCTGCCTCTGTTGGATTTGTCGGAGCCATGCTACATCCTGTTCCGGCTGGACACGCAGAACCAGCAGGGCTACGAGTGGCTCTTCATCTCCTGGTCTCCAGATCAGTCGCCTGTAAGCACACACAGATACACACTCAGACACATGCCTCAGATATGTACTGTATGGCACTTTGGTACTCTGATATCACACTCTGCCTGCGTGCTGATTCGCTGCCTGCTGCAGGTGCGATTGAAGATGGTGTATGCTGCCACTCGTGCCACACTGAAAAAGGAGTTTGGTGGAAGTCACATCAAAGATGAACTATTCGGAACCACACAGGTGGGTAGATGTGTGGAGGCTGTTACACATAATACTGTATTCTGTTACGTGTGTCATTATTTTAGTGCTTCACCGTTGACATGTCCTTATTGTCAACATTGTGACTGTCATTACTATTATCCACTGCTCTTATTCTCATATCCATCCATCCATCCATTTACACAGTGTGGGAATATCTATTAATTTATCCATCCATCCATCCATTTACACAGTCTGGGAATATTTATTAATTTATCCATCCATCCATTTACACAGTGTGGGAATATCTATTAATTGATCCATCCATCCACACAGTGTGGGAATATCTATTAATTTATCCATTTATCCATCCATCCATTTATACAGTGTGGGAATATCTATTAATTTATCCATTTATCCATCCATCCATCCATTTATACAGTGTGAGAATATCTATTAATTTATCCATCCATCCATTTACACAGTGTGGGAATATTTATTAATTGATCCATCCATCCACACAGTGTGAGAATATCTATTAATTTATCCATCCATCCATCCATTTACACAGTCTGGGAATATTTATTAATTTATCCATCCATCCATTTACACAGTGTGGGAATATCTATTAATTTATCCATTTATCCATCCATCCATTTATACAGTGTGAGAATATCTATTAATTTATCCATCCATCCATCCATCCATTTACACAGTGTGGGAATATCTATTAATTTATCCATCCATCCATCCATCCATTTACACAATGTGGGAACATCTATTAATTTATCCATCCATCCATCCATCCATCTACATAGTCTGGGATTGTCTATTAAATTATCCATCCATCCATCCATTTACACAGTGTGGGAATATCTATTAATTTATCCATCTATCCATCCATCCATCCATCTGTCCATTTACACAATGTGGGAACATCTATTAATTTATCCATCCATCCATCCATCCATCTACATAGTCTGGGATTGTCTATTAAATTATCTATCCATCCATCCATCCATTTACACAGTGTGGGAATATCTATTCATCTCAAATGAATCTACTAGTGAGTCTATTCTCTTAATTTAATTAATATTACTCAACAGTTCACAAGTCATATAAGTAAGGAATATAACATAACAGAGCGTGCAGTTACAGGAAAATAATCAGTGACGAAGTGGTGTGATGTGGTCCAATACAAAGTGGAAAGAAGTTGCTACCCCAAAGTTGATTATTTTCCTGCCTACCATCCTACCATGTTTTATTCCTCATATACATACCACAGAAATTTGGCGAGGATTACAATTTTTTATTTATTAATGAATGACGGATTCATAAAAAAAGTTTTATTCAGTCCACGAAACAATGTTGGCTCCTGTTAACGCTTAAGTTTTAACAGCTATTAACAGCTGTTCTCTCATTTTCTCTTGAAGTTAATAAGACAGAAAATGCAGCTTGTTTCCCAGAAACCGTACAAAGTCTTCTGTCCTGATGACTTTTCAATGAAGGGCCAACTTAAAGGAACAGCATTACCTCTGACTGTTACAAGACACTGACACTCCTTCCAAAAAACAACTCCTTAGCGAAAACTTCACATCAACAATTATACGATTTTCTTTGCTAAATAACAACACATTTTTATCTGTTTATGATTAGATTTAGATTATGTTAAGTGTCCTCCATATAAGTCCCTATGCATTTATATAGAAAAGATAATGTATTAGAACGAGCACATTATTATTATTATTATTAATAACTAGTGATTTGCCTTATCACCGGCACTACTGTCAGAGCCACATGGTTAAAAGAACGCTACAGTCACTAATCCCAACCCCTCACCTTTCCCATAAATGGTTGTAACATTTGAAAAGCTCCTGTGAATTCCTACGAATCTGCAAATGTGAAACCATTTCCGAGTATTTTTAAGCATTAACATCCTGGAGCAGCTCTAACAACTCATCAGATGCTTCCAGGTTGAGAGAAAATGTGCTAGTTTGTAATAATAATAATAATAATAATAAGTTTAATTACATAGCGCCTTTCCACAGCTCAGGGACACTTTACATTCCAAACTAATAGACATAGGGGAAGCACAAAAAAAAAAAAGCAGAAACATAGAGGAAGACTAAAGCAAACAAAAGAACAATGATATAAATATTTCAGCTGTTAGGGGAAGAGCCAAAGTACTAAAGAAATAAATGTGTTTTAAGTTGTGATTTGAAAGTCGAGATAGAGGTTCTGGAGGAGTGAATTCCAAAGTTTTGGAGCCATGACGGCAAATGATCTACCACCCATGGTGGAGAAGCGGAAACGAAGTACAATGAGTAGGCCTGTATCAGAGGACCTGAGAGTCCGTACTGGGATGTAGGGATGGAGGAGCTCCGATAGATAGATCAGATTTATCTGATCTTGCTCTTCTCCACAGGAGGATGTGTGTTTTCAGGGTTACCTTCGCCACATGTCCTCTTCCTCCAGCCCTGGTCCCCTTACTGCAGCTGAGCAGGAGCTCCATCAGATCAAAGCCACCGAGGTGAGCAGGCCAACACTCCATGTTACTGGAACCCTGATGTGACTTTCCTCTCAAACTGTATTGTAGCTAGAACATGAATGGAGACGTTTTTTTTTTCTCTCAAACATAATTAATGACGGTTTATTGCTTGAAATGCACCTGACAGGACAAGGTTGTATGGGTAAGTTCTTATTAGTGTGATGTGGTTTAAGATGTGTGACTGTGTGTGTGTGTGTGTGTGTGTGCACATGCAATATATGCGTATTTAAAATGACACTATATATTATTTACTTTGTGCTTAGGAGGAGCGAAGACGAGTCACTACTCCGGCTGGGAGAGGAAAGGTAAACTCAGCTCTATAATCAGATAAATCATACAACTTCCCAGCTTCCAGACCAGTAAAAGCTCCTGCGTCCCACAACAGGGACTGAACTGACCTAGGTGCAGTAACAGCATTTCAAAATAAAAATCATCTTCATTGGTAAAGAGAGAGTTTAGTGTGATTTTACAATGTAATAATGATCTTTGTGCTGCAATGAAAAAAACTTAATTGTTTTTTAAATGCAGTTACAGCTGTAACACAATTTTCTAACATTGTTGATAAGAAAAATGCTACATACTGTATGTGCCAAAGTGCTTCACAGACATCTCAGTTTTGTAGGGAAGTAGCTGCTCATTCAACTCTTTACAGAATCAAGCCTATATTTGATTTATAGCACTGAAAGCTTACAATCTAAAAATATCTTTTTCTTGTTCACCCAGTGTAGTTATACTTCCTGATTGTTCTGTTGGCACTTATATCACTCGTTGTTCTCTCGGCTGTTCCCGTTAGGGGTCGCCACAGCGGATCGTCCGTCTCCATTATGGAAATCTGGTTTATGGGCCGCATATTTGATTTGGCACAGGTTTTATGCCAGATGCCCTTCCTGACACAACCCTCCTATTTTTTTTTATCCAAGCTTTCGGCCAGCACTGAGTGTGCACTAGTGACTCCAGTGGCTGGATTGGCAGCCGACATGGGGCTCAAACCTACAACCCTGAGTTTAAGAGTCTCATGCTCTACTGACTGAGCCAGCTGGGCACCTGTTGGCACATATATCACGAAAAATGACATTATTGAACATAATCACAGAAAATCAGTAAATGTAATGTTAGTTTTATTGAACTAGCTAAAGTTTGTTGGACTACGAAGCACAGCTAGTTTAGGACAAAACTTTGCTTGCTTTGTTTAGCATTTTATAAATTTCTTTAATTATTGTTCTGCATAGATCACACCTTAAAACCCTCAAACTGTGCTTTTTTTTCAGTGTGGTAGCAAAAACCAGATTGTCTTAAATTAAGGATAATTTAAAAAAAAAATTTTTTTACACTTGATATCAAATGATTGAGGTGATGTCCACTTACAGTACCAGTATTTCACACTGAGGGCACACAGCTTTAAGATACAGCTTTAATGGCAACTTGAGCCTGCTTCACATGATGATAATGGTGGTTTTGTGTGTGTGTGTGTGTGTGTCCCTGTCTCTGCCTCTGTATGTGTATTTTCTAACTGGAAGACACAGATAAGTGTGGAGAGTAAGCCGTTGAATCTGCAGGGCTTAGCGTTCCCATTACAGGAGGAAGCTAAACGAGCTTTACAGCTGCTCAAACAAAGGCGCATCAACTACATCCAGCTAGTGAGTCCCACCCAAACACACACACACACACACACTTAGATATGTACAAGAAGGCAAAGATTAAACAGTGACACTTCATACATTTCAGCATTAAGGAGTGTCATACACTTCCTTCCCACATTCTGACCTTTGTGTTATCATTGTTTGTGCTTGTGTGTGTGCATGTGTGTGTGTTCTCAGAGGCTGGACACTGAGAGAGAAACAATCGAGCTGGTCCATACCAATCCTACAGAGATTCGTGAGCTGCCGGCCCGAATCCCTGCTGATGCTCCTCGCTATCACTTCTTCCTGTATAAACACTCGTATCAGGGCCAGAGTGTGGAGGCTGTGGGTCAGTCCCCAGGCTTTTCTGCTGATTTCTCACTACTTTCTTTGTGCACATATCATTCTACATTTGCTTGAAAAATGTGTTTCAGCAAAATAGGGTGTGCAATGACATTATCTGTATCTGTTAATGCTCTGAATTGGGAGTGTCCTAAACTGGAAGTTTTTTCCCCCCCTCAATCTCAGCTACATTGCTTGAGTTCATAGTTGGTCACAACTAAAGTCGTGCATCTTATGTTAATGTACGGGGTCTATCTCTGTCCTTTGAAAGTCATACCTGACCCCTTGCTTGCACCCGTGTAAAAGTAAAAACCACTCACTTGTGCAACTTTTTTGTTGCATGCTGCAGGATCCCAGTCCCAGTGCACACCTCAGGACCAAATTAAAAAAAAAAAAAAAAACATCTTTGTATCTTGTTGGTATCTATTTGTATCCATTTAGAACACATCCCATTACATCTCTATGGCAAAAATTGGGTCTTTCATGCCTAACTTAAGCCATAAATATATTTAACCAAAACATGGATTTTTTTTACTTTTTTACCTTACTTTGGCTGTCTGCCTGCAAAAATCATGTTGGGTAAGGAGCCAGTTTAACAAACACACTGGTAATAGCCGTCAGTCTGCCTAAAGATGTTGAAAACCTTGCTAGCTAAGAGTGATTTCCTCACACAGACAATTTCACGCTTTCAACAGGTTGTTGGATAGCTGTGTGTTGTAATGAAATGGGCATAAGACTTTTCAGTTCATTTTGTAATCCATTGTAATCCGAATGTCTGTCATGCTCTTAAATGCAATATCCTGCAATTAAAAAATAATAATAAATAAATAAATAACGTGTTTACTTTTAGAAGTAACCAGAATTTAAAATGCTGTAACTTATAGCTGTAGATACTTGCAAAAGAGAAACATAGAGCTTCAGTTCAGGAAGCTCTGTAGTTTCAGAACTATATATAGTAGCAAATGTAAATTTTCACCTTGTGAAGGGATTTCCCAGACTGCTACACAGTTTGTACTCTCTTATTGCTTTTACACTGATGTGCTGCTAGTGCTGGTACTTTAAGTATTAGTACTAAACCTTTTGACAGTCAGACAGAGGAGCTTTCTGATGAACCATTCAAAGTCCTTCATTCCACGCAAAATGAGACATAGAGCAGTGTCTGCCATTCAGTATTTTTATAGTTGCAAGTAAAATGGTCATTTCTTTATCAAACCATTAATTAATCTTTGCAGCATAGATTGTGCCATTTTTAAACAATCTTTCTTTCTTTCTTTTTTTTTTAAAGATCGTATCTTATTGTAATGGCAGTCGTGTAATTTTACTTGACATTTCTGACCTGCACCAAAATGTGTCTGGAAGCAATCAACCAATATCTGCTTATCGGTGAAAACGGTGCATTGTTTGTTAACACCTTGTTTGTTCCTGTCCAACCTGATCTACTGCAAAAACACAGGAAATCAAAGTAATTTCACTGGCCTTTATATGAATGAAATTGTAAGTGAAGCTTCGACTGCTGCCCAAGTCTGTGTTTTTAAAAATAATTTCTGTCCATTGTATAAGTGATTGCCACAAATTTCTGTAACGAGGAAAGAATAGAGAGATATGGGGCAGTTTTTGACTTTCATTTTAAGTGAGTTTTTGAGTGAACAGGTTTTGCATCCTTTTCTTAGTACTGGGAAATGTGTTGAAATGATTGCTTGTGTGGGTGATAAACACTGAGGCAGTCGATACACTACTTTTTACACAGTCGAAACACGCCGGTATGTTTTTTTTTTTTTAAGAGGCCAGTACTTTGCTGGTCTATCTGTTACAGTTGATACTCTGGTCTATCAATTCTACACAAATTCTTGGAATTAATCTAAGCTAAAGATGACACCGTACACATATATAGCATGTCAGGTGTCACGAAAGAGGTCCTGTAATGCAGGAGAGAGGTTATACTTTAACGTTCTTATATCATCAAGCATTAATGTAAAGACCAGTCGTTTCCTTGAAGTGGTTTAACTATTAACATATTGTAGATTCCTCTTTCTCATTCTCTGTGCCTGCATTTTGTGCAATTTTAGTATTCATCTACTCCATGCCTGGGTACAGCTGTAGCATCAAGGAGCGGATGCTCTACTCCAGCTGTAAGAACCGGCTGCTGGAGGAGGTGGAGAGGGATTACTGTATAGAGATCAGTAAGAAGGTAATCAGGAATTAGGTCATCCATTATCAGTGTTTATAATCCCTTTTTGAGTACAGTGGTCTGTATACGCCAAAGGTAACTCCCAGTGAGTAGGTAACAGGGTGCTAACGCATCCTGGAAAAACTGGAAAACCTGGAAATTTATAGACCTGTTTTCCAGTCATGGAAAAAACCGGGAAAATGAGAAAATGTCCTGGAAAAGTGTAAAGTGGAGCTACTAGGTCACTAATAACTAACTACATCACTATGTCACTAATAATGACAAACCATATACTTTATGAACAGAATATTTGTACTGCCATATAATTGATTAAATAAACAAATAAATATTATTACAATTAATAACACCACCAACAATAATAATAGTCATTATTATTATTATTATTATTATTATTATTATTATTATTTTGTTTATATTCATTATTATTTCTTTTATTTTATTATTATACCAGGAAAATCCCAGTGAGGTGAATCTAGTACATCTGAGATGTTGGTACAGGGTTAGGTGTCAAATTGTTGTTTTATTATTTTTATACAATAAAAGGTCATCTGAACTAAGTTTAACTCACCTATTTAATGTTTAATCCTTTAAATAAACACACTTCAACGCTGAGCATGTTGGCTAAGATAACTTTTCATGAGAAGCAGCTATCCTGTGTATGAGTCATGGAACAAATCTTGGAAAGTGATTTCCAAGAAAGAGTGACGACTCTAATTATGGAGCACATTGTTTTTGTGAATAAGACTCCTTTATGTGCAGGCTTTGCTGTGCCGGTTTCTGGGTTAGGACTGATTTTAGGAGCTGATAAAAATACTAACATACTGCATGAAATCTTTCCAGTCATTTTACATTTTTATTTGTGTTTTGTGTTTCTAAAGATGGAAATAGACAGTGGAGAAGGCTTAACGGAAGAGTACCTATATGAAGAAGTTCACCCTAAGCCACAGGCCCTGAAACAAGCCTTTGCCAAGCCAAAGGGCCCTACAGGGAAACGGGGTAACAAGCGTCTGATCAAGGGAGTAGGGGAGAACGGCGAAGAGAGCTAGGAGCTAGAACAGAGCTGCGTGAACTGAGACGAAGCCTCCAGAAATGCTCACCTGCAACTTGCTGTCTGACTTCTCTTTCCGTTGTTCTGCCTTCATTAACACTCATGTGTTCTTGCTAAAAGTCCTGACACCCACTGTAATCACAAGGCCACAAATATAAAAAAAAAAAAACCCTCTGATTATTTTGCATAATATTCAAATAAAACTTGTTTCTGTACATTTAATCTCCAGTCTGCAGTCTGCTTTGTCTGGATTCCGAGAAAGAAAGGTCACGCAAGTACATGCTAAGCCTTTAAGCTCTTTATGAATTAAAAAGAAGCAGGGACTCTGTGAAAAGCGACAGAAGTTAACTACAAAACCTGAAATGCATAGCTTATACAGTCATCATTAATCAACACGCAAAGAACACAAGCTTTGTGAAGCACACTGACTGATCATCTCCTAAAACAATAGAACATACACGGTCACAAAAAAAAAAGGTACCAGACTGTACTTTTCCTTGTTCCTGGGAAGGTACCATTAAGGGGACATATTTTGTACAATTACCATGTATCTGTTACCTAGAAAAGTGCATGTGCTGGACCCGTGGTCCTTAATGCAAAACACTACAGCTTTTTTTACTTGCATTTTGTGTTTATGCAAATGAGACTTCATCTGATTAAATTTCATCTAATAAATAAAATTGTATAGCAATATAGCAAAATTATAGTCTTTGGATGATGTTAGGATTAAAATGTTTATTTAACTGTGATGATGTTATTAAGAGAAGGACTTTTACACAACAGTTTACTGGAAAATTATGTCTTTACTGTTTAACAAAACAATACGAAAACACCATGGGCTGATCTAAAAACGTTTCTCTGTAATATCCTAGATAGGAATAGGAACGAACATATAAAATTCCTGTCAGCTGTAAAGAGTGGTTATTTGAGTTGCTGTCAACTCGAACCAGTCTGGCGTTCTCCGTCCTCTCTCGTCAACAACGTGTTGACATTACATGATGAGCTGCTAGGTTTAACAGAATGGACAAGATAGAATAAAAACAATTTCATAAGGTTTAAGAGAAGAATGTCAGAGAAGCAATTTATACAAACATCTGAAAAATGGTTGACCAGAATGACTGTAGTGTCTTGTGTTGTAGGTCCAACTGGGCTATGTAAGGTTTCCAGGCCTGATATTCAAACAAAAAGTAGGCCACAAATCACAAAATGCTTCCTTGATGATACCATTACAGACGTTTGTGAGCGTGTACAGGCTTGTATTCTAACACACCGGGAGCCAAACAGGATGAGTGTTTTGATACACTCTTTAGTGCGGATAATATGCAGTTTAGGACGTACCCATTCCGAGTGACTGGTACAGCTTTCCTGGAAAGCCTCTTACCAGGAAAAGTGCTCGGCTACGCGTTTACTGGCGCGCTCACAGAGCGGAGGACCAATCAGAGCGCGCCGGTGAGCTCGCGAGCGCAGTTCCGTGAAACGCGCTGCGCAGACAGGCGCTCCTCCACAAAAGCCGTTTCTCGGAAAGCGTTTCCCGGTGCTCTTCTTTCCCAAAGACGCTGAGCACCTCTCACGTTCGGGGAGCTCTTCAGACGGAGCGACGTGTGCTTGTACTGCTGACTAGCTGAACGCGTGCATTGGTGCACCGGTTGGTCGCCATTACACCAGTGAAGGATGTCAGCTTGGACTTGGACTGTTGTTTGTGTAATTCAGCATCTTTAAAGCGGTAAAAAAAAAAAAATTCTCATCAACCACCGGGGATAGAGCAACTCCCAATTACTTCGTGATGCTCTTGTGTGTGCAAAGGTAAGAACTTTTTTTTTTTAATAGTAACCCATATCTATCTATCTATCTATCTATCTATCTATATATATATATATATATATATATATATATATATATGTATGTATATGTGTGTTAGATATAGATATATGTAAATAGATGTAGGTTATAATATTATATTAATATTATATAATATAACTCCATACAGCCACAAAGAAACTTAACATCTGGAGAAAATCAATTCGAAAATATTATTTTAAATTTACATTATATCATAATTCCATTATATCCACATTCCAGTATCACACAAGACAAGCTCAGTTCTTTTCTTGGTTAATGGTAGACCAATATATTCTTAATGGTTAATGGTGCATTTCACTTTTACACTTTCACAGATAGGAATAAGAACATTTTGTCCCCAGCTGAGACAAGGGAGGAAATACAACCCTATATTTATCACTACAAAAATAAATAAATACATACATAAATAAATAACCACACCCTTTCTACAGTCTGATTTCCTAAAAGTTTCCTTCAGTCTGAGTTCTTAAAAGTGTCCTTCAGTGTCACCTAATATTTTGTTTTACTCTTCAAGTGTAAAATGATATTTTGTTTTTAGTCCATGCCTAAAGAAACTATCATTTTTCTGTTCTCCTTACTGCTTTATCCCCCCCTACTGTAATTGTTATCACATTTCAAGGCCTGTTTTTATCAAGTCCAGTCGTATTCCTGGAAAGGTTCATAAATAAAAACAACAGCTAGCACCATGGTAGTGTTAAAGTGATTAGAGATAGTGTTCACAGCTGCACTTGCCCTATAATAATCTTTGAATCACATTTTTTGGGGGAACGTCATAAGATATGTCCTTTGCTGTAGATAGGGCCAGGAATAAACTGCATCACGTCTCACTTGATAAGTGAGGCCCAACATTCAGGGCAGCTCTTCAGACAGATGACTGTAAGTGTTACACTGACTGATATGGATAGAACCTTTACGTAGGTGCTTAGTTCAATTCAGTTCTATTTTATTTGCATAGCACTTTTAACAATATTACCACAAAGCATCTTTACAGACATCTGGGTGTAGATTTCTCTCTTTCTTTCTTTCTTTTGGTGCAACCGAAATTACATTTATGTGTATTCATTGAAGAAGATCCATTTCTATCCATTTCCTAATATGGTAGAAAGCAAGCACAGAGCTGAGCAGTTTAGGGATAATGGCCTTCCTTGTACAACTTTCCAAACAAAAGTACAGAAACTTGAACTACTACTGCCTAATAATAGTGAGGAACAAAACACTGTATGGAAAATCCTCCCACTATGAAGATCTAATCAAACAAGAATAGGGTGTAACATGACATTATAGACTAGCTATGAGAAGAATGTTGCTTGTGTAACCTTAGGCAAGCATGTTGTTAGTTCATTCTCGAGGTTTAACACATGGTTTTATGGTGTTCACATCAAACCAAGTTGTGGTCCTTTCTAGTCCATTTGTAAATAAAAGATTCATCTTTCCTAATAGGATTCCAATCCCACCTTCAGCGATGGTTACTGGAGAGATGAGAGTTACAGACAGTGCAGAAGTATCAGAAGGTCCCTGTAACCAGCCGGTCTCGGTTTCTGCTCAGCCGTGGGACTCGTTCGAAAACCTGCGATGCATCCATGTTACATTTCAGCACCTGAATGCCTCAGGTACAGCACACCCAGGCTTGCACTCATCCTCATGGCCACCTTCTGTTTTTTCAGAATCAGTTGAATTTACATTTACATTAGATTTGGCTGACATCCTTATCCAGAATGACTTAAGAAGTGCTTTCGAAGTCTCTATCAATAAATACATCCTTAAAACATAAATAACAAATAAATAAGTTAGATCATAGTATTGTTAGCAGCCTTTTCCTAGATCCCATATTTATATATGTATATTTATATATATAAAGACTTCTTTGGTCATAATTTGCGATCTTAGAACACGTAACGTGAAAGGCTCATCGGCGGCCAATTTAGTGCCATTGTGACCAGAGACACAACAACAAAGTTCTAGCAGTGTTTTTTAAATCTCAGTGTGAGACTGGTGCTATGACTCTTGTCCAAAAGTTGCCAATAGGAGGATGGCATAGGACTCACGGGATAGCTACAAATACGGTAGTGGCAATGACGAAGCGTAAACAAAACATTATCTCACCGTCTGTTATACAGTTCAGCCAATATTTTATTGAGATCATCTTGTATAGTGTGATAAATAATAATCATTAAAGGCAGAGTCTAAAACCAGCTTTAGTCAGGTTAATAGATAAATAATGGCTCTAGAGCTCATGATAATGGCCTCTCAGTGGTCCCCTGTACCCTTTCTTGCAAATTTTGTTGCATTTTTCCAGGTCTAATCTACATTGTTAAATTATTCGGGTAATTAATCAACAGTCCATGGGGACCACTAACCTATTCCTTTGTATTGTTGTAAGACTTCAACATAGTCTTCTTTGTTTTTCAGGCTGGTACTGGGGGAACATTTCAGCCAGCCAGGCTGGAGACGCTCTGGCAGGCACAGCAGAGGGCACGTTCCTCGTGCGTGACAGCAGCCACACACACTACTTCTTCACCCTCTCTGTGAAGACAAACAGAGGCCCCACCAACGTCCGCATCGAGTACAGTGGCAACCGCTTCCGCCTGGACTACAGTTCTGGCACCTGTCCTCGGGTGATGTCCTTCCCCACTGTGTCCGATCTGGTGCAGCACTACGTGGGCACCAGCAGGAGAAAGGCGAGAGCTAAGCCAGAGGAAGATACTTCAGCAGCACTGGAGGACAATGCAGTTCTGCTGAAGCTCAGGCAGCCTCTGTATAAACCCAAAACCTTCCCCACATTACAGCACTTGGTCCGCCTCACCATAAACAGACACACAAACTGCCCAGAACAGCTGCCCCTACCACGTCTTCTGCTGCTCTACTTGCAGAGCTATCCCTTCAAAGTATAACACTGACATCATGCTTAGATTGGGTTCAGAAGGCAAAATGTACTGCATATAGTGTCTCTTCTCCTGAAAGAGAACACTGGATAAGCATTTAAATGACGCAGCAGCTGTGTACAATGGGACTGTGGGTGCTGCTGAAGATTGGCACCGAATCCCAAATTGCACTGTGAGAAGTGTGTTGTGACATTCAGGCCCGAGGCCAGTGAATAAAAGCTGAACTGAGCATAATTAGTTCTGAGACAGAAAGCACTTATTTGTATATTACAAAATTGAGTCTAATTATTTCGTGACTTTCAGATCCAAAACATGTATTGGACTATATCACAAACCAAACCTCAAATATCAGTACTGGGATCTATTACATGACTCACCATGGCAAACATCTGATGTATTTAATTGTGTGCCAAACACTTCTCTGGATTTCCAAATAAGTATTGTGAGGGCAGTTATGAAGGGCTGGAGTGTGAGAGCAAAATTTCAAGCACACTCTCAGAGACAATGACAGTTATAGAAAGTGAGTGACTTTCGATTAGCATGTCAGTAGGCCCTGCCTTTGTTCTGTCTGCCTGTGAATCACAGGCTAGTTATGAGGAGCTACTTCCTGCATCCTGTTTACAAATGAACAAAATTTGTTCAACTGAAGCTCAAAGTTCCTGTAAATATTACTGTCTGTACACATTTTCAGTTTTTAGTAAAATATTTCAATGAAACTTTGCATTTTGTTCATCAAAACAGGAAAAAGATCCTATACGACAAGTTCCTATACTAATTTATTAATATATACTAATATATTTTCTTTACATTTTGTCTTTTACATCTTTTAGAACCCTGTTTATGAGCTGGTAGTGTAAACTATAAGCCTGCTCTTGAAAGTAGGTCAACTCTGTATGTCCTGACACATCACTGGAATCAGACACTGATGACATCATTCAACATTTCCAAGTACACTTAGATTTTATCAACTGCTATCAACTGCTACTTTCTTAGAGTTCGGTGGTTTAGATATACGCATGTTTTCAATAAAACAATAAAATTACATCTAACGCTGTAGCTTTTCTGAGAACAAAAACAATTCAAGGTTTTACACACCACTTCCTGTCTGAGTTAGTGTTAATTACTGTATTTGATGCCACATCATATTACATATTTCAAAATGGTTATGCCACACACACTACACAAACATACTGTACATCCAGGTAAACTGGACATCGAGACTGGGTTCAGAGGATGTTTTGCTGGTGGGACATAATACCAGAGTGGCATTCCATGAAATGTTCCTGAAAAATCTGTTCAGTGGGATTACAGCCAGAATGACGGCTTTTAATACATCTGTATGAGTCATATACTGTCTTAATGTGCACCTGCGAACACATACACACACATGCACTCACACATAATTAAAAATATCATTACAATGTGTGCTTGAGGCTTTTCAGGGCTGGAAGATATCTGGTAGTTCACGTAAGTGATCTTTCATTAGACATTATAGTAATGTTAGTCACTCTACAGATTCAGTTATTAATTAAACTTTCTGAATCATCTGATTCACTACTCAGGTGCCATCCCCTTTGCTTCCCCTAGCAAGGACGTTACAACAACGTGAAAACTGCATTATTCAAATAATTTGGAGCCAGCTTTGCCATTCTACTGAAATTTATTCAACTGACTGCTTGTTTTAGTGAACAGATTAAAAAGAACTAAATGGTGACTCAATTCCTTCACTTAAACACGTTTTTTTTTTTAATGAATATTTTATTTGCATGAATGAATATGAATATTTTTAAGTCATCCATGACTAAGGCCTTGTCTCATGTGTCTTGATTATATCCTGATAGAGATTATATACATAAAAAACAGTAACTGTAAATGCACCACTCAGTAACACATATGTAACATTTCAGTTTGTTCACTTAAATCACTTTACTTTAAGTTCTGGAGACCTGTTTGCACCAGAAGTTTCATATATCATATTTGGATTATATCTTGACAACATTTTGAGCACATACATCACTGAAATCAGAATGAAATCTGAGTATTAGGCTTTAGTATGCAAATTTTGCATTTGACTGCTAACGTTTGTATTGTTCCTCGTTTTCAGCTGTATAATATGGTTATCGGTTACTACCTGAAAATTTTGAATATTTTTGGGTGCAGTTTTTGATTTTCATCATGGACCTTGTGCATTCTGACTTGATTTTACACTTGTATAGCACGACTAAATGTGTCTCAGACCCTGTTTACATTAGGCCTCTTAAATTTATGCACCTTGAGAATCTGGATAAATATCCAAATAAGGATTATCCTTATAAAAAAATAAGTGTAAATGCACCCAATATACACTGATTAGAACTATAAAACCCCTGTTTTAAACTTAGTGGCTTTCTGTGTCTTGAGTATAATGATTATATCCAGACATGGACTATTAACATCAGTGATGCAAGTGTAAATGCACCAAGATCTATTTAAAACACATTTCTCTTGAACCGTTTTAGAAGGTCTGTACTGAATTTTAGCTATATGTTATAAAAATGTGAAGGCATGTCTCTCCATATTACATTCGATACACCAATCACAGAGACACATCTGACTGTATATGGCTAAAAACGTATGAGGATGCAATCCAGATATGAAATGGTCAGGTGTAAACACGGTTTCGAAGTCACTAAAGTAGTTTGAGCAATCGGATTTGTATAGGTGTGTTTTAAATGCATCTTCTACCTGTATATACTTGCATTTTTATGTGGTTGAGGAAGTGTAAAATGAGCCTGTGTAAACAGGGTTACATTTGCAGTACAATACAGTGTATGTGTGAGCTGTTCTTTTACTTTGGAAAAGGCTGGCTTCACACTGTTGTAGCAGGCTTCACTCATACCAGGATAACTGGCTGAAGTTTATTTTGAACTAGAACTTTTTGGATTAGTAATGTTTTGTACAGTTACAGAACATTTTCACTGGACACAATTTTGTGTATTGTTTTGAATAGTATTGTAGTACGGCTGCCTGTTTTCATAGCAACGTAGCCAGAAGGAGGGTTTTTGTTTTTGTATTTTTTTGCTAGCAGCTTAGTTATTTTTGAGTAACTTTTTTTTCCGTGGTCTGCTTCTCAACTGCTGTTGAAATAAACAGCTGAAAACAATAACAACGCACAGCCTTCGAGCTGAGTACTCAGAATTTAATTTTAATTTTAATTTTACACATAAATATGCACCGGTTTTTGGGTTCCAAGTGACTTTATTTTGTGAATGCTTTCCTGATAAGCTTCCTCATTAGCGAGTGAGCTAACAGCACTGTCGTCATGCAACGCTTTGCTCGGAAAGCCAGGTAAGTAAAATGCAGACGGCTACCTGAAATGTTACAGAAAAGATTTAAACAAACAAAGAAACAGAAATAGTGTTGTAATAACTCTTAATAAAATCTCATAAAAGGAAAAGTTAGGTTTTTGGTTTTAATAGTTGGACGGTGGTTGTTTTCTTTAAGTAAGCTAAGTAAAATAATGTTCTCTCTCCCCGTTTAACCCCCCCTCCCCCCATCTCCCCCCTCCCCTCCCCCCATCTCCCCCCCCCCTCCCCTCCATCTTCCCCCCTCTCCTCCATCTTCCCCCATCTCCCCCCCTCCCCTCATCTTCCCCCA
>CM075022.1:5666611-5728190 GCA_037576675.1 Pangasius sanitwongsei | reverse complement strand
TTTTCTCTTTTTTTTTCTTTTTTTTTTTGTTTTTTTTTTTTTTTCTTTTTCTCCTCTTATTTCCCTCTCCCTCCCCCCCCCCCCCTCCCCCCCCTCCTCCCCCTCCCACCCCCCCCATCTCCCCCCCCCCTCCATCTTCCCCCTCTCCATCTTCCCGCCCTCTCCATCACCCCCCAATCTTTCCATCCTCCCCCTCCATCACCCCCCAGTAAACATTTCTTGGTTTTCATAATAAACACCCAGATTCTTCTTTTCCTCTCTCTCCTTTGTTTAGGGAGTGGGCTGTAACTAATATTAGTTACTGTATGAGATGAGTCAGATGATCTTCCTGGAGGTCCTGGGTTCTTACGTATTTCAACAATGTCAAGAATAGCATGGTATCAAGAAAAGGTGAGCAAATATTTTTCCTGGGTTGACAAAATGCAGTGAAATCTGGCCTCATACTCGTGTTTTGTGTCATAGATCGGAGCTTACGACCAGCAGATATGGGAGAAATCTCTGGAACAGGCTGAACTGAAGGTACATTTAAAGTTCACACATAAGTTCATAGGGTTCATAGATAATGTTTTCTGAAAAGAAATTAAAATGCGGTGTTAATAAAAAAAGATAACAAAAACTGATGGCTTTGTACAGGGCATTAGAAATAAGCCGAAGAAAACCGGCCACATCAAGCCCGAGCTCATAGATGTTGACCTGGTGAGAGGTGAGTGTCTTTTTCAGGATGTCTGCTGGTGTGCATTCCTCTTTCCTACTCATCTAACCAGTTGTTTTGTGAATCCCAGAATTGTGGACAAGTGACATAATGTTCATTGAGAAAATGAAGTGAACCTTCTTCCCAAAACTGCTAACAATGAAAATGCCAGGGACTTTCTTTAATGACTCAGTATTTGTATGTAAGCACTACTCACAATTCCCTCGTTTTAAGGCTCCACGTTTAGCAAGGCCAAGCCGGAAAGCCCATGGACTGCTCTGACCCGTAAAGGCATGGTCAGGGTTCTCTTCTACCCATTCTTCTTCAAGTGGTGGATCCAGGTCACATCCAAATGCATTGCCACCTCGATTCTAGTGCTGTATTTCTTGCAAGGTAAATGCTTTTCTTAGATGTGCTGTCAGACAAAGCACAAATCACCCAAAACTATACAACAATGCCATTGTTAAGAAAAGAAAAGATTGAAATTACATTTTTTTTCTTTGTCTGCTTGGCTGTTAAGTTAAGCAGCTTATATTGGCTACAATGAACTGACTGATATAGAGACACTTGAAATAAATGTAAATGATTTTTGACGAAAACAATAACAATACTGTAGTGATGTTATTATGAACCTTCATAAAGTCATCCAAACAATCAAATATTTCTTGTTTGTCGCTCTTTTGTTTGAGCTGTAAATATCATTGTGCTTCTAGCTTTTTTAACAACTTAAACTTTTACTGAACAGATTGTGAAAAACAGCATTGTTTCATTTTCTGGCAAAAATATACTGTCAAGAATGTTTTGGGATATATGTGGTGTTGCTTATGTATTAGGTGTATTAGGGCTGCACAATATATCGAAATGATTGAAATATCGCAGATGTAAATATCGCAAGGGATTGCGATAACTGAATGATTTTCATAGTTCAAAAAGCTACGAAAAGTCAATGTTTTAGGGCAACACATAGCAGAGAATGCTTTCTTTTTCTCAAAAAAAAAACATGAAACGTATGTCGGTTATGTCATTTTCAGTTTTTATATATATATGATGTATGTATGTATATATTTAACTTGATCTTACACACTATCGTACCGCATATAGCATTTTTCTTCAATATCGTGCAGTCCTATTGTGGTCCTATTGTACACTGGTATGTGTAACCACACTATGGTGCTAGCTCCATTTCCATGTACCAAGTTCCTGTTGGTACTACACTTGAGCAGGTACCAAAAGCCATAAAACTTACACTTTTTGTATGGGACCAGCCAGGGGAAAAAGCACAGTTGCAGTTCTCTGGTGCTAAAAGTTCTGGTAATGGAGAGCTTCCTCCTGTTCCTCTCTACCTATCGCCTTCAGATGTATAACTAGTGACTATCTCCTTAACAGTGGCGGCTGCTGTGCTGTTTATCGAGGTGTCTGTAGCCACAGCCAGTGAGGTACTTGGTCCGATGTGCCTGATGATGTTATTAGGAACAGTGCACTGTCAAATAGTGTCCACTGAGTCATGCCGGACCTCTGAGGGCAGCCTACTGTCCAGCCCGGCCACTACTCACACTACCACCCAGAAAACAAGCCCTTCTCGAAAGATAAGGTAAGCGGGTTATGGGTTGCTCACAGTAACAAGGAGATGATTAAATATTGGAATATATTATGGTGCCAGTTTAATTTCTCTTCCTCTTTCTTGTGAAACTATTTATCTTTACAGATGTTATTAGGCACAAAACACGGCAGGACATGCTGTTCTAGGAAAATAATCAAAGACGAGGTGGTGTTATATGACTTGAAACACAAAGCGGAGGTGGAAGTGGATTATTTTCCAATAACTGCATGTCCTGCAGAGTTTTATTCCTCTTCCACCACAGCGATTTGCTACCGATTACAATGTTTAATTTATTGTGTTTCTCTAGACAGAGGAAGTTTAAAAAAGTGAAGAGAGCAGATCAGGCAGATAAGGGAGCAGCAGAGCTCAAGGCATGGCACGGAAAGGAGAGCAAGCAGTTCTACAGATCACAGAAGAACCGGGTAACAAACCTTTTATCGTAATATATGAGGAATTAGCAGTTCATTAGGATTGATCTGTGAAGGGCCGATGGTCAGGAATGGCAGTAACAAGAAACTATCTGCATCATAGTAATAAATTGCTATGCTCTTGTATAGACTGTTGGTCTTATTTGGTGCAGAGTTCCCCGAGGAAGCGTGTGGATGGGCCCTCTGAAGAGCTTTCCAGTGAAGAAGAGGAAGTTGAGGTAGCAGGGCAACCGAGAGACAGACTCATCCCAAATCAACAGACCAAACCTGCTCCTGGACTCAGGAAGAGACTTCAGAATACCACAGAGTCTGTAGCCAATACAAAGCATCAGGTCAGAAGTACAGATTTTCTGCAGTGGAGATGACCATGTGTGTGGTGTACGTAGGCAGTTATTGTTTGGAATTTTGTAGTTTGTGCATGGTTCACAGCAGGTACATGATGATGGCGTGACAATGATCGCTACAGCAACGCCTCCAGAAGTGAAGCCTGCGCAACCTTCTGAGGATTCTCGGCCTGCCTCTGACTCGGATGACATGCTGTGGGAGGAGTTTCTGGAGGGTTCTGACTCTGCCTCCTCAGCAAGCAATGACAGTGGGGACGAGGGGCTTCACAGTCATAACCACACCCTGTCTCCTCCCACTGTCCTCAGCAGTGATGAGGACAAGGCTTTCTCACAGGTCAGTGCTGTGTGATGAATTTTTAATTTTTTTTGCATTTTATAGTATGTATGATACGCATTTATATGGTCTAAAAGATTTAACCCAAGAGCTGGACAGCTTCTAAGTGCATCTACGTTGTTTTTCAGCACCAGCTTTCATGGCTTCAAGCCTGCCACCCTTCTAAAGACCGTGTGAGTGCCATTATCTGGGAGCAGGGTGAGTGCAAGAAGGCTGATATGTCCGTGCTGGAGATCAGCAGCATCATCCTCACACAGGTGAGTCCGCTCCTCACATGTCTTTCTCTGTCATTACATTGTTCCATTGTGAGTGGAAAGTACTGTAAATCCAAGGCTACAATCATAAGGGGTCAATAACAATAACTTATACTACATTGATGTGGAATTCTTGTTTCAGTAACATGACAAGCTGGATTTTTGTCTTATTATTTTCAAGACAGAGGGAGAACGAGAGGCTGGTGAGGGAACGACTGTTTATAGCTGCTGTAGCATAAGTGATAACAAGAACTAACTTGTCTTGTGGACGTTCCACAGTATTAAATACAATTATAAATGGTTGAAAAGCATGACATGTCACTCATTACTAAATTAAAAAGTGTAATTGCTGGCAAATTGTTGTGGTCTAAGAGGAATAAAACACTTCAGGATGGGTTGTTATTGGAAAAGAGTTAACTTTGGGGTGATTAATTAATTATACTTCACTTCTGACTGCATCACAGTACCCCGCAGTTGATTATTTTCCTATAACAGCATGCCTGATCGTGTTTTATTCCTTGCATGAAAACCACCACTGTGATGGACTGGCATCCCATCCAGGGTGTATTCCAGTGTTCCCAGGATAGGCTCTGGATCCATCATGACCCTGATGAGAAGATTGATGTCTTTGACTTGTTATTGGCCTTTACCTGTTATTATTATTGTATCCTTCCATCTGCAGGTAAAGTTGGTAGAACAGGGAATGGGTTACCTGGTCTTCAGTGGGCTGGTTACGGCCACTTTGGCCCTGCTCCCTTTCTGCTTCCGATTGGCTCAGCAGCTTGATATGACCCGTCTGAACTCCATCACCCTCAATGAACTGGGCATCATGGCTGCCGGTAGGCCGAGTGCCTACTCCCTCGCGTTCTTCATTATCGCCACTGTGGAGAGAGTCTTCCTCACCGGTCTCTTCTTCTTCATGATGTGTGTCGCTGAAAGAACTTACAAACAGGTACAGGGCTCTGCTTTTCTCTTCAAGCAAACAGCTGAGATGTGAAAAGATTAAAAAATATATACACAAAATGAGTGTCTCTAAAAATGAAAGTCAAGAATCTTTCAAAATATCTGGGAAGCATGGGTTGTCTTCTTGTCAGTGTGGGAAGGAAGGAATAAAACACCATAATCAGTGCTGGGGTGGTGTGATGCAGCATGACACAAAGCTGATTATTTTGGTTTAACAGCACATTCCAAAGTCTTTTATTCCTCTTATACCACAGTATCTTTCAGCAATTACAATTTTTATTTGTTATAGAAAGTCAGAATTATTAATGACCTATTAATTGCTGAAGGAGTTTTATGGCAGGTCAATAACTACCATACACAAGGACATAGCTCCCTGGACAATTTTTGTAGGAAGCCTGGATTTAAGGAATTCTGTTCTGTCTTTCCGCGCCCAGCATTTTAAACAAGTGTGTCATGTCATTCACAGCGGCTGCTCTTTGCCAAACTCTTCAGTCACATCACATCAGCACGCAAAGCCAAAAAATCTGCAATCCCTCACTTTAGACTGAAGAAGGTGCAGAACATCAAGATGTGGCTTTCACTGCGATCTTTCCTCAAGGTCCATTTCTATAGCTGTTTTTTTGATTCTGTTCTGCAAATGGAAATATGCCAAATTCCTGAAATGTGTTACACTTTTTGTGTTTTACAGAGGCGGGGGCCTCAGCGCTCGGTGGATGTCATTGTTTCTTCCATCTTTCTTCTGGCTCTTTCCATTGCATTCACCATCTGTGCGCAGGTCAGGCAACCTTTGACAGGATATTAGCCACCATGGTTTCTCAATGTGGTCATGAACAAAAGTCAATATGTGGCTTGTGTTTTGTGGTTGTAGGTACTGAACAGCCACCACACGTTCCTGGAATGGGAGAGTAACTGGGAGCTGCTGGTGTGGGGCACCGCTCTCCTCATCTTCCTGCTGCGGCTGGCCACGCTTGGGGCTGAGACTAACCACAAGTACAGCAACGCCTCTGTGCTGCTCACCGAACAGGTATACACACACACACACACACACAAGTAATGTATCTATGTTCCTCACTGAGTGTGTTACAAAACAGTGTCATGGTGTTGACATGAACCACAAGTGTAGCAACCTGTATTACTCACCAATCTCATACATCAGGTTTTAGATAGATTTTATTTGAAAGCTTGTGTGTGTGCGTGCCTGTGTTTAATTACCATACTAAAGTCTTGGCAAACACACAGAGCAACACATCAACAGTCCTCATGCACTAGCCAGATTACTGCCACTGTAAAGCTTTGAAGTGAAGTTAAAGATAAGTAAATCATCAAATCAAGGTATTTCTCTTTGTTTGGTCTCTTCTTTCTCCTCCAGATAAACTTGTATCTGAAGATGGAAAAGAAACCAGAGAAGAAGGATGACCTAAGCATTGTCAACAATGTGCTGAAACTGGCCACGAAATTACTGAAAGTAAGCTCAGTGCACTGTGTCACCTGGGGATTCCCTTCATAGGCTGAAATTTTGCTTCTAACGGGAAAGGAAATCACGCTTAGCTAGCAAGGTTTTAGAATCTAGAGACTACGAAAAAAGGTCCTTCTGACATTTTGTACCAGACCATCATTGACTGATATTATTTGGCCAGTAGTAGTTCTCCACTTAACTCAGGAAGGGCTATTAATGAGCTTATTACTTCAAACAGGTTTGTTGGGAACACCAGAAATACCAGAATGTGTACTCCAGGACCAGGGTTGGGAACCTGTACTCTAAAATAATTTGCTAACAAGCCACTTTAGCGTACAGAGTTTCTATAAGTGATTGGTTATTTAAAAAAAAAAACAAGAACCTGTCACTGTTACGTTACTTTTTGGTTTACCATCATTCTCTACATCTCTGTTCTACTTCCTCTATGCCTCTTGTAGTTTCCTCTTTCCTGTCAAAAAGGCAAAAAAGAAAGTCCTCTTCATTTGATCATTTGCTCAATCAAGTTTTAATATTTTGACAGTTCCAAGGTTTTAAGTCATCATCGTCTGGAGCCTCAATACAGAGCTTAAAGGCTTGCCTGGCCTATGGCTACACTTCAAGCCTTGATTTATCAATTATTTATTAATTACTTAGTCTTTTTCAGTTTTATATTTCTAGTTTTGATATAATTTGATTATTTTGGTATTGATAGGCATAGTACAGTAGTGAGACTAGACAGAACTGAACAGGAGCGCCATCTGCTGGATTTGTAACTGAAAACTTTCACATCACAGTAAAATCAAATTTACCAGTTGTTTCTAAAGCATTGGTTATTTATTAAAATGGTCAGTTTGTTCTGATATTTAAACATACAGCACTTTATGAAAGACGATATAAATAGTCTGGTGGACTGGGTAGATTTTAACAAATATCTTTTAGGAGCTGGACACACCGTTTCGTCTGTTGGGGCTGACGGTGAACCCCCTCATCTATAACATCACCAGAGTGGTCATCCTGTCTGCTGTCTCGGCTGTGATTAGTGACCTGCTGGGCTTCAATATCAGAGTGAGTGGGCATTTACACTCTCACACATACTTGGCATCAATCTCTTTTTTTTTTAATGTTTTGTAGGCCAACTTAAAAAGTCCCACCTGATTTACTAAAGTTTAGGTAACACTGCTTTTCTTCATACCCATGTGCATACACATACATAAATTACCAAGCACGTTCACAGTACAGCTGATTTATATTTAGTGACACCTACAAAACCATCGAAGGCAAAGCTCACAAACTCACACAGCAGAAAACAACAAAATGATGAAAGAGTGCCTTCTAACTGTGGCGTGTGCTAATACTTTCGGTAATGCAGCTCAGCCATAGACAGACACTAACTCTTCCTCCTTTTATAGGGTGCCATTTTGTCCTAATTCAATAGCTAGTCTTATTTGTCTCAATTTATGGATTTGTGTTTGATTGCTTTCTTTCAAGGCATTAAATATGAAACGATCACGTTTCACAAAAATTTCATTAAACTTGTGCATAATACATATAAAAGTGCACTCTCACCAATTATACAATGAAGCTGATCAATCAAAGTTTACATTAGTGAATCTCTTAATATGTAAACTTACACAAACCCAAGAGCTTTTGTAGGATATGAACGTCTTTCCGAGCTGACTGAATTTTCATGAACACCACGGTTCCAGCTTTTTAAATGAGGTCCACCGAATCTAATTTACACCTTCATGCACAACTGTGTGACACCATGTAAATACTCTGGGCACAGTTTCATGTGCGTCATTGTATGTTTGTCTCTGTGCAGCTCTGGAAGATCAAACCGTGATGTGACACTCTTGGACCCTGCAGAGTGAAAGTGCTCTGTGCTGCTAGAGGACCAAGCACTCTTGCATTCGTACGTGTGTGCAAATCTACTGGCTAAATCTACGCATTCCTGTGAATCCTCACATCTAGAATCAGCTTAACTCTGGCTGCTTTCATCGATCATGTTCACTTCCATGGATCAGATGCCTGAAGCACTTTTAAAATTTTCATAAAAGAATTCATGGCGTTTTCCTCCGTACACCCAGTATAATGACCAATTTCTGGACATGGCTGATGAGATACACATTCCAAGTGGCTTCTATACATTCAGCAAGAATTCCATGCATCCCATGCTACACGATGCTTAGTATTCCATTTCTGGATCCATGATCTGAGTACTCTTTGGACTAATTGAATTGATTTACTACAGTTTTGATTGATTTACTACAGTTTTTTTTTCTTAACCTTTTAAGTGCTTAATTTGTTAGCCACAGTTGAAATTTCCAGTGACTGTAGTGTTGTTCATATTTCTGCGACTGAAACCTAGATGTGATGGAAATTCTTAATGCACTTGTGTATTTCTACAAACTGGCTTGATCTGAGAGCTGAATTCTCTGGAGGTTTTACTTTTAAGCAATACTGCCTGCTTAGAAAGCCACACCTTCACACAAAACCACTAAGTGCTTTATGACTGTATTATGAAGAATGTCGTACACAATGTGAGCTATTTATGGGATATAAGCAATCGAATTAGAATGACATGTGAAAACATTTTAAGGGGTTATGAAAGAATTATGTTCTCTCCCTGTGAGTGCACTCGATTTAATTCATATTAAACATGTTTCAGAAGTAGGTTTGAGACCTGATTATGTATAATACTGTAAAGTATTTTGCTCTTTGTTTTATGCCTGATCTCTTTAAACTATATAGATTCTTCAACTTCACTACTACATTTTTATATTTTTTATATACACTAGATGCCAAAAGTTTGGAAGCAGTGCTAACTTTGTTACATTCAATTTTAAGAGAGCAGATAGTAGTATCTGTATTAACATTCAATGAAAAACAGCATGGTAGAGCTATCTGACTCTCTCCTTGTTTTACATTTGAAATTTAAAGTTTTACTGATACCTTAATCCTGTACACCTGATTCTCACATCCAGATTCTCACATCCAGATCCTCCTGGAGCCCTATAAATTGATGAGCTAATGAGGAACTTGCACTGTCAGAAATAAAGAAAAGAAAAATGCAGGTGTATTTTTGTTCCCTTCAGTTGTACACAGTCTAACGATGAACCTTAAGGTTGTTCCATTACAATTATGTTCCCCTGAATAGGTACAAGAGTACCACTCCAGTGAAAATGGATCAGTGTAAGAGGCTGTTAATAACAATGGAAGGCTTTGCCTATAGTCTCTCCCAAAGCAAGTGAAGAGTTCAGAAAAACCTCTTTGCCTAATCTTGATTTCAGGAAGTTGTGGTGCTTGTTGGAAATGTATACCAATAAACAATCAAATACGGATTACATTATATGGACAGAAGTTTGTGGACACCTGACCATAAACCTCATATGTGCTTTTTGAATATCCTGATCCAAATTTAGTCTCCCGTTGCTCTTGTAATAACTTCCACTCTTGATCAGGGTCAGGTGTACACACGGCTTTTGGCCGTATAGTGTAGCTCAAACTGCGGTCTGTGAATTGTTATATTTTGTTCCAGTGGTGGAAACTACAAATGAGTATCCCTAAAGTAGTTATGTTTATTATTGAGTTCTTCTATTTTTTAGGCTTTTTGACTGGTCACTTGAATTGAATGGGTTTAATCCAACCTTATTAACAAGTAGGCCTTATATGAATTAGCCAGATGACTTAGCCAGACAAACCGGAACAGTATTGTACACGTTTAAATACTTAATGACCTTAAGTATGTTCATAAAAGAAATGTGATCTGGGACTGGTTTTACAGTGAATTGACTCCCTAGTCGGTTTGAGAACTTCTGGTTTAGTGAACTAATGTTACCGTAACTGCGACATGATGCAGTCGCGCTACTGGCGGAACTACGGTAAGGGCGTGGGTGACGTCAGTACACACCTTCAACCAATGAGGCGGGGCGTCTCGTTGCCTTGGAAGGTCGTCAAGCCGGTCTGCGCGCGCATGGTGCAAGGACGATAATTCCGCCCTTATGGTCATGTGTTATGGCTTTAAATAAAACATAAAGCATAAACCGTCTGCCTCCTGAAGCCAGACAGCGCTGGTGAGACCCAGCGACGCGATCACTTCCAAACGTAAGTATGTTTATACTGTCTGTGAAGTCAAATCGCCATTACTGGCGGTTTCTGTTTCATCCGAACATCTTGATCACAACGCTGATGACGTAGCGCGAGCTTGCTGTTGCTGCGCCAAACCTGCAGAATAAATGCACTTAAATCAAACAACTAGTCGGAAAGAAACGGCTCTGTATGAATTGCATGCAGTACTGTAATGTTGATGTTGGTGTTGATGATGATGTGTTCTCCAGATCCCTGGTTCTCAGTGATACTCCTGTAGGTGCAAGAGTGCATGTGTTCCTAAAGCAAGGCTTCTGCCTGGTGAAGAACCTGCAGCATGTGTGATGAAGCCAAGAGAACAGAGCCCAGGGCCAACGGGAAGCAATGCTGTAAGCAAGCAACCAAGTTTTCTCCCCTCAGGAGATGCAAAAACTCACAGTGCATCTTTAAATGCATTGCACAGGTGCATATATAGTGGCCAAATTGCTGACCTTTTAATCCTTAGCTAGACCAGGCCCAGTGTAATTTTAAAGAGTCATTCATTCAGGCGGGAACGCACTGTGGATATGATGCCAGTCCATTGCAGGGCACTCCACACACACATACATACCTAGGGGTGAGTTAGCATATCCATGCAGAGACCAGACAGTAACCCAAGCTTACGACTGAACTGGGGAACCTGGAGCTGTAAGGCAGCAATGCTAATGTCATTTTTTGCTGAGGCGATCTTGACCAGCTTTTCTGCTAAACAGCATTTCTTGCCAAAGATACTGGCCACTTAGTATAACTGCTTACAGAAAAGGTTACATTGCAACAGACTCTGCGTAGGTCAGCTACCTCTCCTACTCATAAACTGCCATCCAACATGCACCACTTTAATCTGGCCTACATACCACAGTAGAATGGCAGCAAGAAGCTTATCTGAGTTTGACTGCCAGATCACAACCACAGCTCCAACTTAGAGGAAGAGTCCACCATGAAGCACATTAAATATATTGACAGAGAAATATTCGTGATGTGCTTAGCGATTTCGGTGCTACTGTATTGGCTGGTGTTATATTTTCATTATACCTGTGAGAAGTTAGCTGTTGTGTGCCATGCTGATGTCACAGGGGGACACTGCGTGCACAGTCACAATGCCATTTAATAGGATCTCAAACATAAGTGATAAAATTCCAGTTTCACTTTTAGCTCCTAAAAGCAAAACAGCTTCTTTTCTCATGCACCATTGTCCAGTGACATTCAGCATCAGATAAATGAGAAAACCAGTGTAAGAAGTATTAGACAGCAAACGCTGGGTAGTGGTCTCTACGAGGTGAAGGGTGTAGAAGGCATTGACGGTGTTCTTAGCGTGATAGTTGGTGCTTCGGAGCCTGATTTGTTTGATCAGAGTATACAAATTAGGAGGTGAGAGAGCTGGACAGACTTAAGGACTTAAGTGCTGCCGCATCACTTTTTTTAGTTAAAGATGAATTTCCACTGGCGCCACTAACAGCAGCGAGTCGAACGGAAACCGTAAAAATGAAAAAAAAAAACTAATGATGAAAGAATTTTTCTTTCATTTATCTGATGAAAGAAATTTGAACCAAAAAAAAGTCAACTGAGAATTTAATCAGAAAATAAATCTTTTGCACAATTAAAAATGACATATTCATCATAAACATTGATATGCGAGTCATACAGGGTAGATTTTTCCTTTAACAAGACCATATCTAGAGATTTTTTGAAACCTTAGGCAATGAACATTAGTCAGGATAAAAATGTCACTCAGGTGGACGGTTTTAAGATTTTAACGGGATATTCAGGATGAATGATCAGTCTCTTCTGGAATTAAATTGATCTGTTACCAGAAAATCTACCTAATAACTAAGGAAATACTTGTCCTTGGCCGGTTGTGTTGTAAGCTATTGATTAAATTCAATGGTCTAAACAGGATTCAAGATATAAACACCCTAGAGTTAGACTGAAATCATACAGACCAAGAAGAAAATGATGAAATTACCTTCTGTCTGGCTTTACACAAAGCAGTGATGTGATCTCTTGAATTAAATCGATGCTCTGTGCTGAATCATGCCCTCTTATGAACTGTCTGTCTGTCTTTAAGATGAGCATTAGCTGGACAGAATGTCCTCATTTTGCTGTTCTGTCAGGGACACACTTTATGAATTCACTCCAGTCTCAGGTATTGATATACAGTTAGAAAAAATAGAGCTTATAAATAAAATATAAAATAGTGCTGCATGGTGGATGTCTTTTTAAATAATGATCTTAGGTTTTAAAGACGCCTTGTAAAAGGTGCGATTTGCAATATTGCTGTGTGTTTGGATCTGGTTTTCGTTTGAGGGTTTTATTTCCATTCTGTATTTCCAAACCAGAAATAGGCTCCACCCCAGTCAGAATAGTTTCTCAGCTCTGCCTGTTTTCCCAAAAGTCTAACTGAAATTGATTATCTTTGATTCCTTGATCAAAGTTCCTTCAGCTCATGACCCAGAAATCAATCAAAGTCCTGATCACTATCTTTAAGGAAATCATTTCTTGAAACATGCTCTGATGACTCAAGGAACAAGGAAAGAGGATGAAGGGTACACTAGTGCTTTAAACAAGGAAGTTTTTTTTTTTTTTTTTTTTTTTTTTTTTTTTTTAAATTGGTTTGTCATGTAAACATACAGTATAAATGCTCCATATCGGAAACAGAAAAGTCACATGACAAGTAGAATCTTGTAAAACATCAGCATGTAAGCATGGGATGTACATGTGCAATAATGTTTTAAATTAAAATTTATTTAGTGACTAATCTCTGTTCTGTATAGGCCGATCTGTTATACACTTAATACAGTGATCAATAAGTGAACTCCTTAAAAACGCTTGGGTCTTGTTTCCTTTCCTTGGATTCTTTCTGTACCTCCTCAGAGGGAGGAGTAAGAAGGGAAACAAGAAAAGGAAATGGGGCACAATTAAAGAAAAGAGAAGCACCCGTAGGTTCTAATAAGGAACTGTAATTTGCGTGAGAAGTAGCAAAGAAGTTTAAAAATGACAAACTGCTCCTTTAAGTGTGCATAACTTGTGTTTTAAGCGTGTGTCTGTTTAACACTAGCATGGGCATCTTACATGACCAACTCACCAACTCTCATCGTCATGATTGGCCTCCCTGCGCGAGGCAAGACCTACATGTCAAAGAAGCTCACACGTTATCTCAACTGGATTGGAGTTCCAACTAAAGGTGTGTGCTTTTATAAGTGTACATTCTTCAAATATATCAATCAACTTTTTTTATTCACTTTAGTCAGAGTTAGAGGCCCTTAGTTCAAAAGGATTGGATTTTTTTCTGCATTACATTTGTCATAACAAGGGTTGTTGAATTCTTGATTCTGATTGTAAGAAGGTGTAGATTAATTTTCTGTAACAGCAAATCTGAGAGTTTTATAGTAATGCGCTTGTTCGAATATGCCATCATTTCTTTAGTAACACTAATTCACAGGGACTTATATGGAAGATGCTCACTTAATCTATGTCAACAATAAAAAGATGGATTAAAAATATGCTGTATTTTAACAAAGAAAAATGTGTATACTGTTGATATGGTGAGGTTTTTTTGTCAGGAGACATTTGTTTAACATTTAGGGGAGGAGTCTCCAGTGTCACCATGTAGTAACAGTCAGACATAAAGCTGTAACTTTAAGTTTTAAGTCTAAGGATGGAGGAGTTTGCATTTTTTTCAGTAACAAGCTGGTGTGTTAAATTACAAAGTAGCAACAGGATGTAACTTTTATTGTGGACGTTCCACAACATTAAATGTAACTATAAATAGATATAAAGTTCAGTGTACTGTACTTAAATGAATGAAAAATAATTGTTTGCAAGATGCTGTGATAAGAGGAATAAACACTTCAGGACATCATGTTATTGGAAAATAATGAACTTTGGAGTAGGAATGGCATTCAGCCCCATCGTTGATTATTAACGCTGTAACAGCTTTATGTAATATTGTTTTATTTCTTATTTGTTTTAGGCTTTGACTGAATGAAGAGTTGATTGTCCTGTTTTTCTTTGCAGTCTTTAATCTGGGGGTCTACAGAAGAGAGGCGGTGAAAGCATACAAGTCCTATGACTTTTTTAGACATGACAATGAAGAGGCCATGAAAATAAGGAAGTAAGTGCAGTAAAAATAAATCAGAATTTTGTATATTGTTCAGTTCAGTATTGTTGCCATGTTGGCTCCTGTTTTGTGCATGGTTTACATGTCTCACGCTCTCTCGTGTGTTTGTGGATGATGATACCAGTTTTAATATGGGATAATCTGCAGACACTGCTGGAGCTTCTGCTCATGCTGTGCAAGGATGAATTCATACTGCATTAATATTGCATTAATAAACATTTATCATTTATAAAGCTTTCACTTAATTAAGGGCAGTTTTAAAAAAATTAGATTGGAATTCCCAAATTAACAGTGACCATTTTAAACCAACTTGATACTATACTGTATTACATTGCATGTTTGTTTGTCTCTCTAGAGTTGTACAATATTGATATTTTTCCTGCTTGCAAAATTACCATTATAAAAAAATGACAGTTATGATAAGTGATTTAATTGTCCAGAACTGATAGCCTATAAGACAGGAAAAGGAGCACTTACACCATTTCAGGTTTAAGGAGAGAATGGGAGGGTGTAATAATAATCATAATACTACCAGGTGTGCAGTCAGGAGCTGCTGGCTGGCAGTGGCAATCACAAGAACTCTGATTTTTAGGTGATTCTACAGTAATGCAGAATAAAAACCATAACAGTACATAAATGTTCAATATAATTCATTTATAAAAACAGTTATCTAATGTTCACACGGCCGACATTGTTCCTGTTAATCTGCTGCTCAGAGTGTTTGAAGTGCTGGGTGCTGACCTGCACAGGAGAGCAAAGTGTATTTAATCACTTTCTGATTATCATCTCCATTAACATTATCTGTAAAGTGTCAAATTTGCCACTTAATTGTAGGCCTACTTAATTTTTCAGGTCAGGATGTTTGTCCTTTTTTTTTTCTCTTTCAGCTGTAAAGAGCCATTTTTGACCATTTTCAGTTGAAATATTTATGTGGCATCCCTCATAAATATAGTTAACTGATGTTTAATATATTTATATGGGTCTATTGTTAGCTAAATTGAACGTACATTAGTAGATTTTTATTTCGCATTAATGAACTCAAAACATTTCCCATTTACCTGGACAGAAAGCAAAAGGACACCTAGAGAGTTCAGGCAAGAGCATGTGAGATTGGGGAAGGGGACGAGGCTTCCATGCCGTGTCAGTTAATATTGGAGAGTTCAAAACGCATGCGCAAATCATTCCAGATTCATGTCTAATGTTTTGTTGGGGAGGAAAGAGACTGCTCTGCTGAGTGATATTATCATGCTAGCATACTCCAGTGTTAAATTGTGGATCTCCTCTGCAAAATGCATATAATATATTTGGAACATCACTGGCTCTCTTGGCGGTGTAAAATTGTGTAGATACAGTACGGGTAAATGATTATATTGCACATGACTGGTTAGGTTGGTCAAAAAATGCACATACGTCTTGTGTTTTTAATCATCTTCATGCTCAGAAGCCATTTTTCTTCCATAATATGTGAAAATATAAGGACAAGTGTGTATAAATGCATGCTGTCCTCTACAGGAAGTGTGCATTGGTGGCCCTGCAAGATGTGAAGGCTTATCTGAACGAAGAAGGAGGACAAATTGCAGTAAGCTTGTGATATGACGACCTCTCCAATTAAATAATGTTCTTATAAGTAATTCGGTTTTCTGTGACGTGGTATTATAATTACCTGGTTGGTTTTTTTTGTTTGTTTTTTTTTTTTTTTTTTTTTTTGGCTGTTAAGGTATTTGATGCTACAAATACAACCCGAGAGAGGCGTGATCTCATCCTGAATTTTGTGAAGGAGAATGCGTTTAAGGTGCTGTACACATCCAGAGTATTTAAAAAAAAATAAAATAAAAGTGGAACGTGAGCACTTCATGGCATAAACAAGGTGTTTATGTGTGCAGGTGTTTTTTGTGGAGTCTGTCTGTGATGACCCGGATGTTATCGCTGCTAATATTTTGGTAAAGCCACACATTTCCGCTTCATCTGTAGCTTCATCTATAGTCGTACAACAGTAATTCTCCTGTATGTAGCTCATCATCTCTGTGTACAGGAAGTAAAGGTGTCGAGTCCAGATTACCCAGAAAGTCACAGAGAACGAGTCATGGACGACTTCCTGAAACGTATCGAGTGCTACAAAGTCACTTACCAACCACTGGATCCTGATGATTATGACAAGTAGGACCATTTGTTGAAGATAATGCTTTTAACAGGAAAATGGATTCTGTGGTCATGATAACATGCTACTCGGAGCAAAATTTTTAATGAACTTATAATTTAATCATATTAACTCACTGTACTCTGATTACCTGTGATTCTGTAGTTATTAGTCATCTAGCTACAATTACATATTGTCTTTTATTGACTGTTGTATTGGGTTGATTATTGTTGATTATTTTTCAATAACAGCATGTCAAAGTGTTTTATTCCTCTTATACCACAGCAATATGCTAACACTTTCTTTATTAAAAAAATGACACCTTGTACTTTTTATCTGCTTATAGTTACTTTTAATAGTGTGGAATGTCCGCGAAACAATGTTCTTCGCAGCTATAAACTACAAGCTATAAAAATAATGTGTAGTGTAAAAGAAAAGGCTGTTGGTTTAAAATGACAGTGCAATAATTTTATTATAATTCTAAATTATCTGAATAATTCTGATGATTATGATACCAGTATTGAGCAAAATTATTCTGAAAATCATTTTAGCTATTATTTTGAAGTCTACTACTTCCAGTCTTTTGTCTTAAGTAATTTGGCATAAATTCATGCTGGTGTTGGGGGGTCAGATAGCACAAAAGAGAAAAGTATCTATATCTCATAAAAGAACTGTTGACATTATATGAGATGCTTAGAACTTTCAATATCTGACCAAAAGTATGTGGACACCTGATCATCACGCCCATATGTGCTTTTTGAATATCCCATTCCAGATTTAGTCTCCCCTTTGCTGTTGCAATAACCCTCCACTCTTCTGGGAAGGCTTTCCACTAGATTTTGGAGCGTGGCTGTGGGGATTTGTGCTCATTCAGCCACAAGAGCATTAGTGAGGTCAGGCACTGATGTTGGGTGAGGAGGCCTGGCGCACATTCGGCATTCCAGTTCATCCCAAAGGTGTTCAGTGGGGTTGAGGTCAGGGCTCTGTGCCACTCGAGTTCTTTCACACCATGGTTTTGCAAACCATGTCTTCATGGAGCTCGCTTGCACAGGGGCATTGTAATGCTGGAACAGGTTTGGGCTGGGACCCTTAAATCCAGTAAAGGGAAATTGTAATGCTCCAGCATACAAAGACGTCCTAGATAATTGTGTGCTTTCAACTTTGTGGCAACAGTTTGGGGGAGGCAGACATATGGATGTGATGGTCAGGTGGCCACATACTTTGGATTCCTGACTCTCCATTTTCTCTTTCAGAGATCTTTCCTTCATTAAAGTGATGAACGTAGGCCGTCGTTTCCTGGTGAACCGCATACAGGACTACATCCAGAGCAAGATCGTCTACTACCTCATGAACATCCGTGTGCACTCCCACTGTATCTACCTGTGCCGGCATGGCGAGAGCGACCACAACGTACAGGGTCGCATCGGGGGCGACTCTGAGCTCTCACCCCGCGGCAAGCAGGTCTGGGCATGAAGAGAGAACAGGGTTGTGTCTGAAAACGTGTCTAAAATTAGCATCTGTGTAAGCAGATAGATCTCTGCTGGGATGTCGAGGGAGTAGCAGGATTATTGTGTTTAATTTATGGAGGTTTAATAAAGGCTGCAGAGCAGTGCTGTGGATATATGAAAATGCTTGGTGTTTTGTCATATCAGGGCATTTATTCCAGCTCCCGATGATCTCTTTTCTAGTTTGCGACAGCTCTGCGTGGGTTTATTGAGGAGCATGGCTTGTCAGATCTGAAGGTCTGGACCAGCCAGCTGAGGAGATCCATTCAGACTGCTGAGGCTCTGGGAGTGCCATACGAACAGTGGAAGATCCTTAATGAGATTGATGCTGTTAGTATGCCAAAGGCCCCTTATTAAGCTTTAAATGAAATATCTGTAGTTTCAGCAGAAGTTTACACAAACGCACAATCAACTGAGACTTGTATGGTCTGATTTTTCTTCTTTAGCTTTGAACTGGAGCTACAAGACTAATGTCACTCAGATTAACACAGATTATTTTCTGTAAATATCTGCCTCAAAATTGCACTTAGTTCCTTACTAATGTCATGCTGATGTGAATTATGTGAAAGGGAACTATACGACTTACTCAGCTTTAAACACGAACAAAACTTCACTGTCCAGCAGAATACTGTATCTTATGGGGCAGCCATTTTGGAAAACCGTAATCACTTTTTCCGTAATGCAGGTTGCTTTTATTCTGCCTGTCTCCCAAAGTTTAATAATAAAATTCTGACAAAAATCTGTAAGTTATGAGGTTCAGCTTTAAACATCCTTTATACTGTATGTACATTAGCCTCTCCAGTGCTCAGCTAAAGAAGCAAATATCTAAAGAAACAACTGTACACTAAAGAAACGTCAGCTGCCAAACATGACTTGGCTGCTTCACTACATTTGGGTAAAATTATGTAAGTTACATCTCCCCCAAACCATTTCTTTTTTTAAATCAGTCCTAATATTTTCAGTATTATGAGGTGAGCTGCAGAAATACCCGTGCATGGAAATGTAGTAGTCATATTGAATTCTTATTGATTTCAGGGTGTGTGTGAGGAAATGACCTACGAGATGATTCAGAACTCATTCCCGGAAGAGTTTGCACTTCGAGACCAGGACAAGTACCATTACAGATACCCAGGAGGAGAGGTGCAGTCTTCCTATTCTCATCGCTCCATAACTATAACATTCTATGCTTAACAATACGTTATTAAGGTTAGCATCAACCATTAAAGGAATACTTCACCCTGAAACACATTAAATGTGTTTCAATTGAAATATTTGTGATGTGTTGAGTGATTCTGCTGCTAATTGGTTGGTGCTGTATCGTCACCAGTTACAATAGCGATCTCAGACACAAGGGATGACAATCAGGTTTCACTGTTTGCTCCTAAAAGAGCTGGACAGACTAAAGGAGTAAAGCGCTGCTGCTAAATGCCACTTGCACCACTATCAACGGGTAGTCGAGTGACATTGTGGGTAATGCATGAAACCAATAATGATGAAAAGTTTAAACTAACAATTCAAACTCAGGCACCATTGAAGATTGCAAGTTAAAGATTATTATGCAAATATTTCCTTTAATGATTGGGTGGAAAAAAAATTCCAAACCTGTCCAATTTTCCTCCCTGTAGTCGTATCAGGATCTGGTCCAGCGTCTGGAGCCGGTGATTATGGAGCTGGAGAGACAGGGAAATGTTCTGGTTATCTGCCACCAAGCTGTCATGAGATGCCTTTTGGCTTATTTTCTGGACAAGAATGCAGGTTTTACTCACAAGCAAAACACATTCATATACATATACACTCACACTTTATTAGGAACACCTGCTCCTTCATTATCCAAAAAGACCAGGTGATGGTTTTTCCACTCGTCATCTGTCCAGTTTCGGTGCTCACTGTTGCCTCAGATTCTTGTTCTTGCCTAACAAGAGAGGAACCAGATGTGGTCTTCTGCTGTTGTAGCCCAGCCACCTCATGGTTGACATGTTTTGCGTTCTGACATACTTTTCTGTTCACCGTGGTTGCACAGAGTGGTTATTTGAGTTACCATAGCCTTACTGTCAGCTCAAACCAGTCTGGCCATTCTCCCCTGACCCCTCTCATCAACAAGAGGATGTTTTTTGCTTTTGTCATCATTTTGCTTAAACTTTAGAGGATTTGTGTGTGAAAATCCAACGAGCTCAGCAGTTTCTGAAATACTCAAACCAGCCTGTCTGGCACCAGCAAAGATGCCATGTGAGCATTAACTGTATCTGCGTGATTTTATATATGATTATTTTATATGATTGGATAATTGCATGAATCAGCAGGTGTATAAGTGTACATACAGATTGTACATACACACTCTTTAGTATTCTTCCTAATGTATTGTTTTTTTTCCCCCAAATAGATGATCTTCCGTACTTAAAGTGTCCTCTCCACACGGTCCTGAAGCTTACCCCTGTTGCTTATGGTAGGACCGGCGATAAAGACGCCCATATTCATCAATCAACACGCGTGTGCTTCTCCTGCTTACCTTCTTACTTAATTATTCTCTCCAGGTTGCAAAGTGGAAATGTTTTATCTGAATGTGGAGGCAGTGAACACACACCGAGACAGACCATTAGTAAGTCAGCTGAGCTTATCTGTCTCAGCAGCACTCTGCTGTTACTGTACCTCTCAGTTTTGTGACCGTTAGAGAGATTATGATTTATCTTATTTGATTCCACGCTGATTTCTCAGAATAATTGCTTGGGGCATGCATGCAGCTTCCCACTGATCCCGCATGTGACTTTGAATGGTGTTTTTTTTCACAGCACTGCTGCATGTATATCTTCTTCTGCTTCTGCTTTCCTCAGTCCAATGATCACTCGTCACAAAACATCTTACTTCAATTTGTATTCCCTCTTGAAGTGTGAAGTTCCGCCTGTTATGGAATTATCATTTCACTCATCCGTGGTTGGTCTTTAATGGTTGAACTGTGTGTTTTAGTCATGAGTACATTGTGGAAGGTTGGAGTTTTCAGTGGTGGCCTACCTGAAATATATCAAGCCACCTTATTATAATTACTTTTCTTAGAATTTCACTTTACTTGAGCTGTCTCAAGTGTAACCCATGTGGTTATTTTTCTTGACTTCAACTAGCATTGTTCTTGTGTGCCAATACGGTCTATCTTGGCCTTTTCAGCTTCTAAGTACATAACACCTATGTATGAATACGCTAGAGTACTGGCAATACTGTAGAAGAAATTTCCTTACTGATTTTGACATGATAATTAGCTATCTAACTACTGTAGCTAGTGTGCAGATTAGCTGGTTTGCAGACTACCCAGTGTGCCGAGTCCATTGTAGAATAAAGTAATAATGCTACATCCACTAATAAATATATTCAGAGTAGGTAGCTAAATTTCATTTTGAGATGTAAGCATAACAATTAAGAATTACAGTTTAGGCTTGGATTTATTTGAGGAACTGCATTAATGAAAGGTGACGAAACATCAGGAAAGAGGAAGATTATCCCTCCGAGATTCACAAGGCTGGTTTGACAAGTAGGCTGGACTAGGTTACATCTGAAAAACTTGATCTGGAACACTGGAACATGTTTGAAAGAAAATGCTGGCAAGTCAACAATGGCACGTCTTAGCAGTATTGGAACACAGCTTTAATAATTTGATATTGTGGGGTGTGAAAGCTAAAGAATCTGAAGGGTATCTGTTGTGTAGATTACTGGCTTTATTTTTTTAGTCTCTGACGCTACAATGAGGCCCAGAGTCATCATCTCCCTCTTCCTCAGTCTCTCTCTCTCTCTCTCTCTTTGTGTAACATTCATGGTCTCTCCCATCTCGATCCAGGGGCAAGCTCGGAGGACTCCGGCCCCCCTTCTGCTCCGGCGGAATAGTTACACCCCTCTATCCAGTCTCGACCAGGTCAAACGGCCACGTCTGTACAGCGCCGGAAACCGGCCCTGGCTGCCCCTCGCACCCTCCCCCTCAGCCCTGCACTTCCCTGACACTCCTGAAGGGACGCTGCTGCACAGCCAAGTTAGTGTCCATGGTCATTATGCTGTTATCAGCAGACTAACTCAATTTGTCCCAATCGATCCAATTCAATTCTCTCCTATTTCTTCTTCATGTCTCATGCCGCGCTGTATCAGATAACTCGTCCCCGTTCCAGCCATCCTGTGATCCTGGTCGTCTTAACGGCATGATGTGCTGTGATTTATGTTCGTGTCTTGTTTCTCAGGCTTGTCCGTGTGCACGTCCTCTGCATGCTTGTTGTCGCTTGTGTGCATTTGTGTGTGTTTTGGCTCTTTACAGTGCACTCTGTGACCCTGGCAGACTGCACGCTGCCCCTCTCTCTCTCCCTCTCTCTCTCAGTCCTCATGGCTTACCAGCTGCTTCCTGTAAGCCTTGTAGTAGAGTGTCATCAGTGGAGCTTGTGTTAGCTCTAACAGTTTAGTGTGCTTCTTAATTATCAATCAACATTGTGATGCAACTCATGCACTGTGTGTTTTGGTATCAGCTCGTGAAGGGCTATATTAAATCAGGTATCTTAGATGAGGGGAATCATAAAAAGTGTGTAGTGTCAAACAATGACTGGTACTGAGAAATATTGCTTTAATATTTGCAGACCTAACACATTAAGATTGTCAAAACGTGGTCCATCAGCCAAGACATATTTCATGTCCAAAATTTATTTACTTAGTTTTGCACTGGAGATACAACACTAATGTTAGACTAATGCAAACTGCTTATTTGGTTCAGAATGATCATTTGTATATACTAAACTGTTTCATAAAGTAGCACAATATATCTGTATTTTAAGAACCAAAAATCAAATTGAAAGTTTTTCATCCAAATCACTTCTAACTTTAAATTATATCTCCAGGTTTTGGGCCAAAATATGAGACAGAAATTTGAAACAGAAAGTAATTCCAGCTTCAAGCTGGCCACTAAAACTATTTTTAGCTCTGACATCCTTTTGCCCATTATAATAGATAACAGTGTGTCAGAAACCAGATCTGTGAGATAACGGAACAAATGAGCACATTTATACAATGATTTAGACATGCAGTTTGTTATAGATATAATAGATATAAACTTCCATTACTTACTTACCATAGCAACAAACGCCTTAGAGCTCCAGTGCAAAATAAAGAGTCGGATGTTGACCTACATTTGTGTTAAAGGGAAAAAATGTGTATTGTTTTATTTTTGGTCTATCTAAAGCACTAATACTACAGTCCTTGTGTAAAGTTTTTGGACTAATCTCTGTATTAATTAATTTAATTTTAGTTTACTCAAATTAGTGAACACAGCAAAGCGATTTGATGCACACCACTGTGAGAAAGAGCTTGTTAGTGAAATGGGAGTGTGCTGTGCAGGTTTGGATCTCCACTGATAAATGACTTGCACTTATTTCCAGCCGCTGTGAAGGGATTAAAGGCAAATTGGTGATATTTAGGGGCATTCTCTTACAGGAAAATAATCAAGGAAGGGCGGTGTGGTGCAGTGTGATGTGAGGCGGAGATACTGTTATCACCCCGAAGTTGATTATTGACCAATAACAGCATGTCCTCATGCATTTTATTCTCATTATACCATGACAATTTGCTAACGATTACTGATTTTTTTTTTTTTTTTTTAAATCAAAGTATAACGTCATACTTTTTATCCATTTATATTTACATGTAATGTTGCGAAACATCCTTGAATCAAGTTGGCTCCTGTTCTCACTTGCATTGTAGCAGCTATAAACAGTCCTTTCCTCACCAGTCTTATGGTCTCATTTGAATTGAATAAGAGAAAAAAATGCAGTTTGTTACAGAGAAACCACAAAACGCAATGTCCTCTGTCCTGAAGACTTTCCAGTGGTGGAAAAATACTGGTTACAGCTATACCTCTTTGGTACAAAGCACTGACACTAGTGACTCCTTCTATAAATGTTAAATAAATATGTCCGTACAGAAAACATCACCATATCAATGATTGTTTTTGTGAACAAAACATTATTAATTAGTTGTTACAATAGAAACTATAATGTATTAGAATGAGCGCATTAATATAAACCTTATAGCCGGAACTACTTTCGGAGCTGCAGTTATCAACACCCTCCGCCCAATCAGAATCGAGAATTCAGCTGCACTGTGGTGTAAATGTGCTTGTGTATTAATGTGCACGTTCACCTCTTGATGATGTTTGTAATATCATATACTGTATGTGCTTAATGTCGTATTGTTTGTGTTAACTCAAGCTGATTGGTTTGCCTTGGCCATGTGACTACAGCACCTCCGTTTCCCTCTCTGTTCCTCTCTCTGTGTCTCATCCCCCTGCTCTCTCTCTCTCCACCTCTCTCTTTATGTTCCTCCATAGCTTCGAGTATCGGGCAGTTTTCTGTGAGTATATATTCCACCGATGAATTTCATCATTTCTCTCTTTTGCTCCCAAATGCATCACGACATGTTGATGGGATGTTTTCGTCTTTTTGTTTTAGTGTTAGTTTTTTAGTAGTTTGTTTAAAGTCTGCTGTATATCTTTCCTATTCTTCTGCATGTCCCCCTTACCAGCGGTTCTGTTGGTATTCAGTCACACTTATCTGAACACTTGGGTTGGGTTTTTGTGCGATACATTTTATGAGGTAACGGGTGACTGAATTGTAGCATGCATGTATTGTTTGGACAATATCTGCTTTAATTTAAGAATATTTGCAGCTATACTGGTTAAACCATATAGGAATCAAAGCCATTTCTATAAATGGCCACTTAATAGGAAATATTAACATAACGGTAACGAAAATGATCATTATTTTTATGTGACTCCAACTCCTTTTTAAATGTTGGTGACTGCCTAAGGTCTGTATCTCCCCTGACATGAGGTTCTGCCAGGATGCTATTTTCAGATCCATACTTCCTGAAACATTCATATATAACTTTCTTAAAATCATGCAGACCCTGGTCCAGCATGGACATTTTAAGAGAGTTGAAAAAGACCAGGTGATGTTTTTCCAGTATTTAGTAGCTCAGTTTCAGTAAGCCTGTTGCCTCAGATTCCTGCTCCTGGCTGACAGGAGTGGAACCTGATGTGGTCTTCTGCTTTTGTAACCCATCTGCCTCATGGTTCAGCATGTTGAGTTCTGCGATGCTTTTCTGCTCACCACGGTTGTAAAGAGTGGTTATTTGAACCAGTTTGGCTATTCTTATCTGCCCTCTCTCATCAACAAGCTATTTCAGCCTGCATAATTTCACTGGATGTTGCACTATTCTGTGTAAACCCTAGAGACTGTGGTGTGTGTGTGTGAAATTCCCAAGAGATCAGTTTGTGAAATACTCAAACCAGCCCGTCTGGCATCAACAACCATGCCACGGTTACTGAGATCACATTTTTTTCCCCCAAGTCCGATGTTTGATGGGAACATTAACTGAACCTGTATCTGCATGATTTTATGCATTGCACATTTATATGCATATTTATCTCAGAATTTGTGGAGGTCACATGTATAATGATTCCTATATGGTTTGTACAGTATTGTTTTTAAATTAAAGCTGATGTTCTGCTCTTCAGCCTCCTCTTTGTACCCCAGTAGTTGTTTCGATTTCCACGGGTGGGATTGTGGATCCAAAACAACAACTCTTTCTCCGTCCAATTTTGTTTATTATTATTATTTACAGACTACATGGTATAACTGCCTGAGCTGAAATTATTTATATTTTATTTTCATTTTTGGGGATGAAAATGCTCAATATTGTTTTAGTTATCTTTGCTACATGTAAACAACTTTTCAAATTTGATAATCAAAGGCTTACGTGGACCATCACATTTAATGTTCAAACGCCGCGCTACTCACGTTAACATTTTAAATCTGATGCTATGCTTATTTTCAGAAAAATGCACTTTTTCCTCTGCAAAGACTTTGATTTCTGTGTTTCATCCGTGATGTTTTGTAGGAATCCTTGTGTGAAGGAATCGTCTTTGAAAGCGCAGAAGACGGTGCTGACTGTTTCCGCTTCTGAGTAGCCCTGAAGGCTCGGAGTAACATCAATTCAACGCACAGCTTCAATCCAGCAATATGTATAAAGCACTATATGAATCCTTTACTGCTTTACTTATGACTGCACTGCATTCACTGTTAGCCCACTACATGCATTCAGGAGTGCAAGATATTTGCATGTGTGCTTTAAAAAGTTGCACATTTGGAAGCCAAGCTTTAATGCTCCTTAGTTAGCATGTGTGGGAGCTTGCAATCTGAGATTTCCAACCAGAATGTAATCATTTAGATATAAGAGGTCAAAGGCCATGTGTGATTTATTAATGTTCATGTTTTTGCCTTTAAATTTGCAGGGTTTTTTATTTCAAATTTATTTCTGAAATCTTAAGTGAAATGATAGACTTTTAAGCGAAGATGTTCTACAGTTATACATTGAAAAATGTTTAAATATGTAACGTGGGTGATTTCATGTTTGGGGTGTTGTTTAGCCCTTGTCACTTTTAAAAATGACATTTTATTTATTTATTTATTTTTAGCATTTTCAACATTGAATCGAAGAAAGGCAAAAAAATGTTTTTACAAGGCTGCATTTTACTCTTAAACGAGGAACAGGGTTAAAAGTAAGGGTTAGCACATGCACAAATTGAGGTTAACTAACAACAATGACATGAGGACATTAAGAACATTCTAATGATTTGTTTAAAATATTTTTTATTAATAAATTTTAATAATTTAATAATTTTCTTTCAGTTGATCATTTGGATAACAAGGTTGTAAAGTCAAAAGTGAACTTGTCAGTCATTAACACAATATCAACAAAACGAAAGAAAAAAACAATGAGAGAACTTTGCTTTTCTTCTTCCCGTGATCTTCAGGAAATTTAGATGATGCGATTTCCTGGTGACTTTTGGAATATTCCATATATTTCATGGGGTAAATGTGCTCAGGTAACAGGGTTGAGTGAATGTTGTGGGACTAATGTTTTTATAACATTTATAACAGCATTTTTATGACCTATAAAGGATGACGTGGAAAAAGTTGTTTCTTATTTATGATATTTCAAGGTAAAGTGTAGTTATAGTGGGTTGGGACAGGCAAGAAATGCTTTATGGAATTTATTTATCTGAAACATGCACATAGATTGTGTTGAAAGACACTTTACCTGTGTTTAAAATGTCATTCATAAATAGCACCTCGAGCATGAAATCACCCATCCATGTGATCTTGATCTACCACTACTCTGTCACTCATGAAATGCTAAAACTTCAGGCTGTAAATGGAGACTTTAACACAGATTTATTTTATATAGTCCAAAGATACGCACAGATGGTTATCCAAAACTGGGTTAAATGTTAAACTGTATTTATATTTTTAGGAAAATGTCTTGTTACTTATTATGCTCTTGAGATTTAGGATGCTGTCATTGGGTGATATGAGATTATATAGATTTTTTTTTTTTTTTTTTTTTTTTAAGTCATTTCATTGCAGAAATCAGAGCAAGATGGTAAATCATCTCAGCCTTAGGGTCATGTACGTATACTTTCTATACAAATATAAACATTTGAAATATGTCTTGTAAGATTCTTGTAAGTCAGCTGCAGGTATCATTTTGCACATATTGCTAAATGTCTGAGCTTTTTGCGCAAAACAGGACAGTGTTCGGTGCCAAAACTGAAAAAAATTAGTCACACTGATCATATCCTACGTTCTCCTCATGCAGGGTCACAGTATGAAATCTTGTTAATTTGTTGTTTAAATTGTGTAATTGTGTATGTTCTGTCCTTCCTGCCTCAGTTATTTGCTGTTTATGTGCAATAAAAGGCTCAAGTCAGCAACCGGTTTGATCAGATATCTAATAGAAATTTTCTCACAAGTTTTCTCCATCAGAATCGAACCATTCTTCACTAATATAAGTCAAATAAACGAGTGATAGTGACAATAATGCATCAAGAACTAACTAACTAACTAGTAATAAGTAAATATCACTGAGTAATTAGTAATAATGTGTAATTGTTCTTTAAGACATTGTGTTTGAATGAAATATTCACACTCAAAAACTTCCCTTTTCACTGGGGTGGTACTCTTATAATTTGTTCCTTTAATACACATCTTTCACTTGGAAATGTGGCTAGAGTGTACCTTTAAAAAAAAAAAAAAAAAAAAGTTTTCTGTACCAGAGTGTGCAGCGCCAACAATTTTTAATGATGCACATTGTGATAAGTTAAAAAAAAAAAAATCCCTTACACAGATACCCTTAAAAAAATAAGGGTTACTTTTTTTTTCCATTCTCATAGTGCCAACATAAGAACAGCACAAGCAACATCATAACCACTTCAACATAAATTATAAGAATATAGTAATGATGTAATGAAATGAATTATAGGGTCATAGTGGTTAATCATTTTTACTAAGAGATAAAATAAAAGAAACATTGAGTACTGGACTCCAGACTTTAAACACTTTGCATTTGAAACTGCTTTGTTACTATGGAAACTTGAATTTAACGTGTTTGACTCGCACATAAACGTTTTGACTTGTATGTCTGTGTGCTGTTTCTCTCTGCTCGACCACTAGGGGGCGACAAAATACAGAAAAAATATAAAGGAGACATTTCTTTGGTCATGTTGACTAACTTGGGGATTTTATTATTGCTAAGGATAGTAGTAGTGTAACAAGTAGGATGCCAACATTTCAAGAGTATTGATAAATATAACTTAATTACTGCTTAAGTGTTTTAGAAAACTACTTAAAAAATTTATGTACTTTTTCACGACAAGCATCCACAGGTGAATATCTGTTTTAGTATTTCCAGAGAAAAGCTGCTCAATAAAACATGGTCATTCATTTCCGTACATCTGCACTGTACATGTCAGTATATTCTTGCACAACTCTGTGTTTTCCCTGCACTTTATAACACAGGGTGGTGATTGTGAAATAATCTGCACCTGGTGGATACAGGTAACAGTGAACACACACACACACACACACACACACACACACACAGTGTTACGTAACCCTACCAGGGAGAGAAGAGAACAAAAGCAAAGTCTTTAACTAGTGACTCATTGTGTGTAGGAGGAAAATATCCATTCCTGATCTCCCTGTCATCATTCCTACTTACAGCTGCAGTGATCATCCATGCACTTCTCAGATAATAATGCATTTTAATGCACTATTTGTTTTAATTCATGGAATTTTCCTGATGTGTTTAACAACAGATTCATAGTGACAGCAATCAAAATCCAGTCCCCTTTATGCTCTTTTAAAACACTGTGACAAAGTATCTCTAGAAGGACCATGACATGCTCTACAGACCATCAAACTCAGTCATTAGATTCTTGGCCTCTCTTTGCCATTTCTGTGCTCTGACCTAAACACACACGGTGAGGGGCTGCGCTGTGTACACACTCCAGAACTGTCTCCTCCTCCTCCTGGTTGCTTTGGCTCTGATACTGTAACTGTAAATCTGCTCAGCACGCCTGCTTCATCAAAGACATATAACAAACATCAGCCTCATACTGTTGTTGGCTTAAATCATAATCATTGTACACATTTTCTCTAGATTCAATGCATTATTGCTGTCAAGAGTGACCGGAAAGTCACCTCTGAGAGCTGCTCTTTTTTATTGTCTGTGGTCTATTGGACTCAGCAGTGAGGAAACGGTTTATTTTATTTGGATTAGCTTCTCTCTAGATTAAAGCATTAGTAAACAGGGAGCCTTTTCATTTCTGCTGATTCGCTCTGGTGCTCCTTCTGTGTTCCGAGTTCCTCTCGGTTCTGCCTCGCTGCTCTGACCCAAACACACAGCGAGGGGCCGTGCTGCGTCAACACTCCAAAACAATCTCCTGCTCTGGTTGCGTTGGCACTGATGCTGTAACTGTAAATCTTTGAAAGTCTAAAGCTCTAAATAAAGCATCTTTTAAAAGCTGATAATGTGTATTCCTAAAATGAAGTTCCTGGTAAAACTTAAGCATTGGGCCTACTAAGTCATGGCTAATAACTTTGTGTATAAGTAGTAGTAGTAGACATTAGGTAGTAGTAGATACAGTAGAAGCTTATTAATGCTTTATTTAGTTTTCTTTTATTCTAAGATCATATTGTAAATGTTACCTACTTCTCTTAATAACTACTGTTTCTGAAAGTGTATGTGAAGTAACATACAGTAACATTTTATTCATTATGTTAGTCCTATTAAATATATAAATATTATATGGGAACTGCAACAAGTGCTAATAGAGGCCCTTTGGGGCAAGATTCACGCTGCCCCATGTTTACTCTACATGCTTCAGTGTGGCCACCAAGATCTTGTTTTATAGCAAATATTCAGAATTATACCCAATACATTTTAAAGGCAACATACAATTAAGAAATATCCCATTAGCAAGAGTGTGCTTATACTGAATATTCAGTATAGGATACGCTATTCAGTATAAGAGCACGATTAGGGGTATCGCGTTTATACAAGTTTTATAAATTTAAAAAAAATTAATATCAAGTAACTGACATTTCAGACACAGTATAGTTTGTTTACTTTTTGCTCCGCAAACAGAAATAGATCCCGAAGAAGCCACCTTCACTGATAGCCCCATGGCTAGCTGGCTATCTAGCTCACATTGATTTATACACGCCAGTTAAAGGTGCATCTGGTGATACTGGCTTCCATTCTTCGTATTTCGGTCAGTAGTTATATTCATGAAAAATGTATCATTTGCCATGTCCGCTGATGATGATGATGACAACTAACGCTTACAGTGTTAACACCACCCCCAGCATGCAAAAACACAATAATGTAAGTAAATTGTGTAAATGTAAATTATGGCAGAGATTTGCTATGCTCTTGAACTCCTTCTGTACAGCTTACTTTTGTTGTTGAGCATCAGTTTTCACAGCCACGTGACTAATGCAGTACATGTGTTACACTTCAGTTCTCCTTTCTCTAGGACGGATAAACACTCCAGTTTCAGCACCTGAAATATGAGCTGCAGGTTTGTCGGCTCTGTGCAGGTAAGCGGTGCAGAGTGGAACAAAGATGGAGGTCAACACCACTGTAACATGACAGGAGCAGTAGAAAGAAAGGTAGGAAGGAAGAAAGAAAGAAAGAAACAAACAAACAAACAAACACCACTGCTCATATGCTACTGAAATAAGCAAGTGATAAAGAAAGGAAAAATCAAGGAAAAAATAAATAAAGATAAATAATATATATATATAAATTTATCAAACAATACAAGTAAAGTGAATATAAGCTGAGCATTTATGTGTTAAAGGAGCCGATACAGTGATACAAAGTTTTTAAGACTGTTTTCACAACTGAACAGAAACAAGAGCACAACAGCTCTAAGAACGAACAGAACTATTCACAAAGCTAATTAAGAATTCCCAAATTACACACAAAAGTAAAAGAATCCCTAAGCAGTGCATTGGATAGTTATGAGTTCTTAGCTTCTACTTTTACTCGATTGTATGTTGTATATTGATTATATATCGATTGTATAACAAATCTAAGGAACTAACTGAAGAGCCCTTTAAGGTGCTAGATTTGGGTAAGATGTCACATGCTTATCAATTATATCAGGGTCAAAGCCAAAAATATTTAAAGCCATTTAAAATATTATCAGTATGAGACTAATTTGAATTTGTGACTTTTTGCATTTTGAGATGCTTTTCTGCTCACTACGGTTATAAAGAGTGGTTGAGTTACTTTATCCTTCCGGTCAGCTTGAACCAGTTTTCTTCTAAAGTTTTTCTCTCATCAACAAGGCGTTTCCACCTTCAGAACTGTCCCACACTTGATGTTTTTTGTTGTTTGCTCTGTTCTGTGTAAACCCTAGAGAAATCTATCTATCTAGACTATCTAGACTCTTGCTTTGGGATTTGAAATAATACATTCATTTCCTAGAGAGAGAGAGAGAGAGAGAGAGAGAGTTGTGTGTGGCCAGTGTCGTTTTATGAGCTGTTTAACAGAGAAGGCTGAACAGAGCCATTTAGCAGGAGCTGAGTGAAAGGCGCGAGGGCCGCTCCGCTCATAAAAGCTCCGTGTTCGTTATGACGTGGGAAGGACTGGACATGGAAAAAGGAGGGAGAGAAGTGTGTAGGAGTAAATCAGAGGCCTGTTTGTGATGCCTGGTCCTCTTTCTCTTTCCCTTTCTTACTTGGTCTCTCACTTTCTCTACTGAATTCATCATTTTCTTCTTCCATGTCCATCATCACACATTCATATGAGATATTAACTTCCACACTCCTATTTATATGTGCTTAATCTACATAGTCGGGGAAGGCAGTGGTACTAGGGCCTTACTATATTACTATTAATAAAGTATGTGTAATGCCGCGGGTGCCTTCTCAGGCAAAGCCGCGGCCACCTGCAGGGGCTTTTATACCGCGGCGCTCTCGCGCAGGTAATCAGCGTAAACGTGCAGCACCTGGCCACGCCTCTATATAAGCCCTCCGACTGCCCCAATGCGCGCGCAGACACAGTGCTGTGCCGGCCAGCAAAATGGCGTAAAGTTGCTCTGTCCAGTGAATGTTGGGGTTTAGGTTTGGAAAAGTGAATATTGAGGTTCAGGGCTGGATATATTTAATATTAAGGAAGGATATAGTTCTTTCAAGTTCGGCCGAACGGCAGGACCATTTTGTGTTATTGTCCCGCCACGCTACGGGTCTTTTGTGTTGAGCCTGAGACTCTGAGTTTCCCAGACCCTGTACCCCTCACAGTACCCTACGACCCGGTGCACACGACCTATCTGGTTCGTACACCGCTCGAGGCGGAACCGCTTGGCGGTCCGTCTCTGCACTTGGTTCCACTCCACACCATATCCTGTCCTCTCGGACAAACGGGCCCTGCACGACAGTTATACATCCTAGTGCCGAGACCCGTAACAGCACGTATAATATTGTACACATTAATCCATCAGAGAATATAAAGACAATGAATAATACTGTTGGTGCTGTAATAGTAATGTTTTCATGTTTTCCTCATATGGTAATATATCACAGTGTAAAGGTTCCTACTGGTTTAGCAGATTTCTAATAGGAAACAAATGTTTCCTACAATTTCCCATACTATACATCAGGATTTCTGGATGGATGATGTACAGTTGAGGGCACCTTTTTTCCCCCACAGAGGCTCCTTCAGTAATACAAGTAACAAAAATTCTCAAACAGTGTACACTAAGATATTAATAGCAGGCATCGTCACCCTTTCCAAATATTCTCTAATAACTTGCCCACCCGTTGTGCCTTTATAACTGTCTCCAATCCATTTCATATCCTCTGAGCAGCTTTTGGATCCTCTGAGCTGTAACATACACAGCCTCCCCAATTCATCTTGCCATATCTGTTATAACTCTGCCAGATGTCATACACTGCCTTCTCCAGATCAACTCTGGAATCCAAGAAAGATGGAAAGTTATTTTTCGGCTGATTATACCATATGTTTTGTATTGGGTTCTTGTTCCTGGGAAACTTTAAAATAGAGGTACATGTTCCTTTTTTCCCCCTCAGAAATCATAAGGGATGCAAATACTTGCATTAAATCATATGGATATCTAGATACAGAGGTGTTAAAAGTACCTAAATTCTTTACTCAAGTATAAGTGCAATTATATATCTAAATAAACAGTCTGGTAGAAGCTGAAGTATAGCATCACAAGTTAAAGTAGAAAATTATAAACTATTAAATTAACTTAAAGTATGAAAATACAAGGAAGATTACATTGATTTTAGGAAACCAGGAACCTGAAAAAACATTAGTTTATGCAACCTAACAGCTTTATTTCTAACAGCGGTGGAAAAAGTACTGAGAAATCATACTTAAGTGAAAGTATAGATAAGTGAAAGTATAGATAATGGGTCAAAATCTGACTCAGTTAAAAGTGGAAGTATGCAGTCAGAAAAATACTCGAGCATAAGTCGAAAAGTTTCCACTTTTCATTGTACCCAAGCATTAAAAAATTACATGAAATGAAGTTAATGTCATATATTCATGTAAAAAGTAAATTATTTATTTAAACTGTTTTAAATTAACTATGCCGTTTTGCTTGAAAATATCATTCAATCTCTGTTTGATTAACACTATGTAGTTAATGAATTAACCAGAAATAAAATATGTAAATAAGTTACTATTAGCTAGTATTTGACTTGCTTCCTAGACAGTTATGTTAGCTACTGGAGTTGATGCTAATTTAACCTGGCATTAGCAATGAATAGAGGCTAACTTAGATAAATATCTACAAGCAAATGTTAGCAAATTAACTAAACCTACCTCAACATGCTTTTTCAAATTAGATGGAGTTCATGCCTACGGAGGTAAAGGAGATGCTTCATTTTATACAGGTATTTGTTTACTCCTGAAATATTTTACTGAGGTAGGGCCAAGGGTGCTTATCCTCAAGTTCTGCTTATCTATATTTAAGTGGCTTATCCATATTCAGATGCACAGTGATAAATTATAACGCAAACTACATTGTACAGCAGGATGACAAATTGGCAAGATTCTTATTTTTTTTCCTACACAGATATGACAAAGTAATTGCACTTCACACCTTCTGTCTAGACAGTACTGGCAAATATTGCATTAAGATTCAACAATTAATTGCACACTGAATGTGGACTGATTAGGTAGTTACATCTAGAATGAGTGGACTTTGGAAAGCCATTAAAAACCAGTAGATCTTGATCACAATGTCTAATGGTAACCATTAAGCCAATTCCTACTGGGACAAACCAATATTCCAAAAATTGCAGTACACTGAAAAAATGTTTTCTGATTGCAGTTGGAGAAAAATGAATCTCCATTGCACAAGCTCAGCTGTTCTTCAAATGGCACTGCATGGTTTAGAGAAAACAAGAGTGAGAGAAAATCAAGTGCAGGAGAGCTGGAGAGTCTGTAAAATAAACTAGTGTCAAGTTTTAGTGCTCTGTTTCCCTGTGTGTGTGTGTGTGTGTGTGTGTGTGTGTGTGTGTGAGAGAGAGAGAGAGAGAGAGAGAGCTGTTTGGATTCATCGGTGAATGTGTGAACAAAAACATAGTCTTACAAGGTGTGTGTGCGTGCGTGTGCGCATACGTCTGTGTGTGTGTAAATGTGCATGAAGGGTCCTCTAACCACACTTCCTATTCTCGGCAGTTTGCAGTTTGTGAACAATTGTGCCCTTTTTAGGATGCATCTCCAGTTTCTTTGTCCTTTATCACAGAAATCTTAGGGTAATTACAGGCAGTTATACAAACAGTGGATACAGAGAGAGAGAGAGAGAGAGAAAGAAAGAGAGAGAAAGAGGGTGGGCCCTGGTCCAGAGAGCCAGAGAGTCTAGACTCCAGATGTGTGTGTATGGCCCCCATGGTCTTCAGTAAATAGTAGTAAATATCAGCAGCTTGTCTTCACTGTGGCCTTGCTTACACTACAGTAGCCCAGCAGTGTGTGTGTGTGTGTGTGTGTGAGAGAGAGAGAGAGAGAGAGAGAGAGAGAAAGCTTCATCTCCATGCTCAGGTTATTATGTTGGTTCTGTCTCATCAGACTAAATTGTCAGTGTGTCGCAGCACAATTACAGATTCTCAGCCAAGCCTCTTTACCACCTTATAATCAAATGTCTGACTTTAGAATACACAGTCTATATTCAAATGCTGTAATACCTGCTGACACAGCCAGAAAATAAAGCTGACAGATGTATTTGCCTAAACAGAGAACTTACTACCCAGCATGCTCAGCATGCAGACACTTTACGTTTATGAACATTTTGGGGAGTTTAAATGAGACTGTAAAGATTAGGGAACCCACATGCACCAGTCAAATCATTAATTCAAGATCAGGATTAATTCAAGATAATCATATCAATAAAGAACTACAAAGAGGAAAGCAGAATCTTCCCTGTTGTAATGTACTGCAATATTATGCAAAATGTCAATATAAATATATATATCAGAATATCAGTATGTCAGTATATGTACATTTCTCCATTGTAATTTATCTGTATGTTCTCTATAGGTTATATATAAAGTATAGTAATATCTTTATGCCACTTTTTCCCTTTCTATCAGCAAGTTCTGCCTTCACAACAAAATAAATGCTGTGCCATGTATCTTGGATTATGAAATTAAAACCATACATAAACATATGCACTGCAAAAATGTACTTATAATACATACACTCACCAGCCACTTTAATTGGAACACCTTTATCCTTGCTCATTCATGCAGTTATCCAACCAACCAATCATGGTGTCATGATGTACTGAGAACAACCTGGAGCTCAATACACACACACACACACACACAAAAAAACAGTAGAGATGGTGAGTAATTTTCATAAGAACCTTCCTCCCCATCACCACCTGGACATCAACAACCATGCAGTCAGTAAAGTGGAGTCATTCCCACATTAGAGTCATCTCCAAAGACTACAATTGGGAAGTATATACAACAAGCATAATCAGGAAAGTTAATCAACAATTGTTTTTCTCATGGAAGCTGCAATATCTCTCAACTATCTGTTTTACATATCCTCTATTGAGAGCATTTGATCATCAATAACTGTGTGGTTCAGCTCAGCATCATCCTGTTTAAAGGCCAGACTGCAGCGAACTGCACACAGCCGAAAGGCTGCCTAGTCAGCAGCAGCTGTCATTTCAGGAGCTGCATGACATCAGAGCCAAGACATGAGCAAGCTGAGAAAATCTCCATATACCAAACACACCAGGGAACTATCTGTTTCAGAAACTCCCCTCAGGTAAACAGTACCGCTCTATAAGAACCCGTATCAGTGCATGAAATCAGGCAAATACGAGTCAAAACTTTCAGCAAATGTTCACATCAAACAGGTGTTCAGGTGTTCCTATTAAAGTGGTCTGTGAGTGTATTTTTTTTGTATACACCACATTGTCAATGCCTGCTTGTCACTATGATCTATATATAATTTCATATATGAAAACCAGCAATATTTGCTGGGTTTTAAATGATATTTACAATATATTTAACCTAAATACAATTTTTAAATTGGCGTGCATTACAACCAAACTGATCAAAAATTTGTGGTATCACAAATTAGAAATATTGATCTATGTTTTGGTTTTCAGCAATTATCATGTGATTGTAAATGTGCTAGCTAAGTTGTCAAGGGAGGCAGTTTTCTGTTTTTAGATTTCATTGCCTTACGTATTGCTCGTAACATGAAGGCCAACATTTAGTAGACCTAATAACACAGTTGCTAGCTTTTTAAATCTTGGATAAAGTTAAGATCTAGCAAGCAAAAACACTACTGACTTACAATATGCTAATGTTGCTATAAGCAACAAGTTCTCTAAGTAACTGATAATATTTAGAGATACGTGTTTGGAAAGGAAATATATTCACTTAATCAACATTGTTTTGGTTGTTTAAAAGGAAATTGTACTTTTCAGCTGCTCTATACAGTATATTTAAAATAATGCTGCAACTAGATAGGTAACGTTTGTGAGACCACCCTAAGGAGGCCCTAAGCAACTGCTTTAAATGTAATAGAGAGCAACAGACTCAGACATATGAATCAATGGCTCTTTGTTCATCTGTGAACATGGATAGATTTACACTTTGCTCGTTATTAAAGGCAAAAGCATCCTGTGAATGCTGAATGGCCAGCTAGTTGCCTTGCATTCATAGAGTAAACAGCAACAAGGTGGTGCAACATTCAGCTGTTCAAACATGCTATGAGAAGACATGAGTGGTGTTTGAGGGGTGTGTGTGTGTGTGTGTTTGAGGAGTGTTTGACTTGATCAGGGTTAGGATATGTACTGAACAAACATAGGCAACAGCGATAGGCCTTCCAATGACCTAGATTTTATTGTATGTACAGCTGAGTGTCAATTCATCCTCACACACACATACACATACAATAGCAAATACAGAAATGTGATGAGGACACACACACAGACCCCCCCTTTGTCATGGATATTTTGACACCTTCTGTGTGTTTTCCTTAGCCAAACTGGCGCAGGCAGAGGGCCTCACACACCCCACATTGTTGAACGCTGCGGTGAAACTCCGAGAAACTCTAGGTGATGCAAACAGTCTCTTTCTCCCCACCTGCTGTAATAAATGTAAATAGAGCTTTCAGAGATGGATTAGCGAGTGCTCTCCTCTGGAAAAACAACACATCCGTCAGAACATGAAGACAGCTCGAACGTGCTAGGCTGCACCACTGAGGACACAGACTCACCGTAATACGGGTTCTGTGGTTACTGCTGAGTAACAGGAATGCGGGCGAACGAACACAGAGACACATTGAGAGAAGCTGGGCACATCTAATTCTGTCCAAATCAACACATTAGGGTGAAGTACAACAGTACACCATTATGGGTTACAACCCACATGTTCTGCTCACTGCTTAGCAATTGGAGTCCCATTGACCTGAGACGTCTATTATTTAATAGAAATACATTTGTAACATTTATTGTAAAATACACATACTACATATCATACACTATTTATGAAAAGTCACACAAAAGCCCCTTGATGAGGAAAAGTGATAAACTTTACAAAAACTGCAGCTTCTATTTAAAAAAAATCTAAAAGGGCCATAGGTCATTTTGGTTACTGAGGCTAAGGTTATGGTTAAATTTAGGGGTAATGTAGCATTAATTGTCAATGGAAGGACCTTACAAGGATAGAAAAAAGTGCGTGTGTGCCTGTGGAAGTTAAATAAGAGACCTAGGGAACATGAGTGACGAAAGCAATGTTGTTTCAAATTCACAGACAATCGTTTTTTTAAATGATTTTTTAATTTTATATAGAAAACTAATTTCCATGTAATTTAGTACATCTGAGTGGGTGGTACAGTGGTACAGTGGGTAGTTTTGGTGCTTCACAACTCTAGGGTTCCTGGTCCAATCCAGAGCTTGCATTACTTTCTTTGTGGAGTTTTGCATGTTCTCCCCATGCCCCTGTGGATTTCCTCTGGGTTCTCCAGTTTCCTCCCAAAAACTCACCAGTGCCTCTAGGTGTGAATGTGACCGAATGTATGTGTAGCCTATACACTGTGTATTCCTGCCTCGCACCATGTTCCCAGGATATGTTCTGGATCCATTGTGACCCTGACCAGGATAAAGTGGTTACTGTCTACAAATGAATGAATGGATTCACCTGGAAGTATAAGATATAAAGGGAATAGGACAGCATCTAAAAATATTGTTACACTTGTTACTCTCAGGTTAAAATGACTTGAACATTTACTCTGTAGTATAAATGTTTTTAAATGATTTCTCTTGTTCAATTAAAAAAAAGGTTTGATTCAAGCACATAGTCATGTACAGTTTAAGTTGTACACTCAATGTGTACAATGACAATTTTTAGGGTTAAGGTAATTAATGTTTAAGGGATAAATGAGACTCAGAGGCTCCTGCAATCCTGTTATTGGACTCTGACGAGAAATATTTAGTGCTGCGTGCTGTCAGGTGTGATTTCTAGGCCATCAGCAGTAAAGAGCACTGATTTGTAGAGAGCAAATCTAAAATGTCCTCCACTAGGGGCGCTGGATTGCCATGAACAGGCTATACTTGAGCCTGAATGTTTCTGGGAGTCTGAGACAAGGCAGATCTGGAGAGACATCTTTAGGTCCCCTCATTAGTGTGTGTGTGGGTGCATGTGCATCTGGGCTGCAGATAAAGTTGTTCAAAGGCCTAGTCAGCTCTGGCAGTATGTTATCTCATCTGACCAGCGTGTCCTCCCCAAGGCCGCGATGAGATCATAAATGTTTCTTTATTCATTCAGTCATGACTTCATAAATTTTAAAACTGTGCAACAAAGTATCAAGAAAACTCCCAAAACTTCAAGGGACCTTTTTTGTCTTTTCATATGAGGAAATTCTAAAGTCTATGCTCTTTGAGGGGGGGATGCCAGCCTCCTGAGTAAAAGGGAGAGAGAGAGAAACAGAGAGATCATCCCCCTCATAAAACTGACATCCCTCTTATCCACCCCCTTTGTATTTGTGTCATTATTTAGTATCACCTTCAATACTGATAACCTTTAGAAATGACAATGAGTGCTTTACTAGTTCTCTACACTGTTTTGGGCTAGTAAATTAGGAGGGAAACTAGCTAGCTAGCTAGCTAGGTTCACGTTGTTCTTTTTTTCTTTCTTGGACAATCTTAAAATTAACAAAATTCTACCTGCCTGCTAGAAAAAAAGATCAATCTTCTTGTAAACCTGCCATCTCCTTTGTGTTTGTATCATTATGCAGTATCTATTTAGATATCTGTTATTGATTATCTTTAGAAATTGCAAAAAGAGAGCTTCACAAGAAGATTAGTGGTAAATTAATAGAGTAGCTAGCTAAATACTTTGTCCTCATTGCTTTTTTTTATACTTGAACAATATAAAAATTTATATATAAATCCTCTTAAACATTTTAGAAAAACTGTTCACCATCTACATATATTAAAGTTAAGCAATAACCTTGTCCTCTCCTCTTCTCTCCTCTCTTAACGTCTGTGAATCCGTCTGCCTGATTGCTGGGATTAGCATGAGCGATTGTGCTACAATGTGGTTCCAATACAGCCGTAATCGCTGCAAACTGCCTCCAGCCCCCACAAGAACTCTCTCCTTCAGTCAGTGTTGACACAGCTTCAGTGGGAATACCCCCCTCTCATCCTTCCACCCTCCCATCCCCTCCAGCCGTGAACCCCCCCTCTCTCTCTGTCACACACACACACACACACTCACACACACATCAGAAGCCAGCCATCAGGCCCCACACCTGGGCATGTTTGCAGAGGAAGAGGCCTGGGCGGGCGGCCCTCCATGCGCCTGTCGACTGGCTCCACGATGTCTGGCCAGCTGTGAGCTTGGCCTGCCCTAAACCCTCACAGAGGGGGCTGCACACACAGCTGGGGAAGGCATGCTTCCCGAAACACACACACACAGTGTGTGTGTGTGAAAGAGAGAGAGAGTGAGTGTGTGTGTGTGTGAGAAAGAGAGAGGCACTGGAAGGAGAATGGAGAGAAAAAGAGAGTTATTTAGCTTATTTAAAGACCTAAGTGCTGTCTCTGCTGCATACTTGAATACATGTTTGCTTAAAATTTTATTTTCCCTATTTATAAGGATTATTGCATGCATACAGACTTTAATGAGTGATGATAATTATTGCCATGTTTTGCCTTGGACAATCTTTAAAAGATTGCCGTAATGAACATGGTTACCAAAAGAGGCAAATGCATGTTTTGTGCATATTTTTCTGCACTGTTGATGTGAAAGGAGTTTGCTGATCATATGTACATCAACATCCCTTTTTAACTTCTGCACAAAAGCACTCTTTTTGAGGCATGGTTTTCGTCAATTAACTTTCAACCAAATCATAAATCACATGCATAAAGAGTTTCTCCAGGGACATACTGCAATTATTTTGTAACCTTTCTGATTTTGGATGTGGCTTTTTTGGAACTATGGTTTACTGTACCAGAATGATTCTTAAATCAATCCCTTATTGCTCATGAGGTACACAGTGTGATTGGCCTATAAAAAAAGAGCTTGAGTCATTCAATCCAAATGCAATAAAGTTTTTTTTTTCTTCTGAAAATCAAAACAAGGCATCCAGTCTCCACCACTCTCTCGAGTTACATCTCAAAAACCACATGCCTTTATGAGATCGAATGGTAATAATTGTTCTCATTCTTTATGGTCCAATTTTATGACTGAACAACAGTGCAAATGGAATCCCTGACTTTCCCTTTCCCTCAGTCTCTCCATCTCTGCCTCCACATTCCTCCATTGTACCTTCTTTCTCCACTGGACAGGCCCTGAGGCTGTAGATTTTCAATTTGTCAGCTGATTTGCAAGGACTGGCCAAATATTCATGTTAATTTTGGACTGGTTATCTTCCAGTGCATGTGAACAAATAGTATTGCTGAGCTCCCATTTTCACTTTTAACATTGACATTATAATTAAGGGAGTGTAAATAACCATGTTTACAATGTCTGACATAGATTATTATCTGTGAGCTATAAAGATCTACTGATTAGCCTGAGGGTGTGAATGAGAAATGCCCTTCTCAAGCCCTGCTAATACAACTACATGACCTATAATAGCATAGCAGAAAATGTACAGAAAAAACATGGCTCTATAATTATAGAATTAATGAATTATAGCTCTGTAATTCATTCCCTTTGTTTATTCAACTGCATGATAGAAAATTCACATTCTTTCCTTGAGATGTTTACTACATATGATGGTCCCAAATGGCTCCTTGTGTCTGGTGCCCAAGACGGTGTGTGTTTGGGGAGTTCAAACAAAATTCCTCACAGCTAGATCTCTCACATGCCGAGTCTTCATCATGTCCCTCATACGCTCCTGCTGTCGCACACACTGGCTCACAGACACACAGCCCTAGGGAGCAGATGGGCACAGCAGAGGGACAGCAGGACAACACATGGTGGGAGGTTGTGTCTGTGTGTGAGAGTGCGTGTGTGAGGACCATGTGGAGGAATGTACATTCAAGTGTATCTCTCACTAACCACTTCAGCACTGTGTCTCGCAGTAATTACAGACAAAATCAGTGCATATTATTGAATTCCCATACAAACACATTTTTATTTCTTCTTCTGTCTGGGTTACTTCTTGCATGCACACACACACACACACACAAAGTGGACATCATGTCCTGTTCAGTGCCTGCCTCCTGCAGAGCTGCTGACCTCCCCATCTTCAGCATTCCAGTCCAATATGTCCAATTTACCGCAGATGGGTCTGCACTATTGTACATGCCAAATATAGACCAACAATTTTGCTCCTTTAAAGTGGAGTGAACGTTGGACTGGACAGCCAGCTGCAGCCTGCTGAGCAGAATAGTCAAACGGAGTATGAAAGGAAATTTTTTTCCTTATTTCTCCCAGACTATTTTGAAATAGTGCGACCTTTTGCATCTGGAAATCTGTACTATAACACGCCAAGCATTCGGCGGTCAACACAGGTTTGGAAACGAATGGCCTTTGGTTCATGTGTTGCTCTGCTGCTACACACACAAAAAAAACTTGACACAGATTCCTGAACCCATGTCACCTTGTGCATATTGCAGGAAAATGGAAAAATCAACAACAAAGTGGAGAGAAAGAAAAAAGGAGAAGACATTGCTGCAAGAGTGAGTAAAAAAGAAAACTGGAGAATTCCCTGAGCAAAGCGGAAAGTGGGAATTATCTCCGCAGCTGTCCATGCGGCAGGAAGCCGACCTCGGAGAGGAGCCTCTTCAAGGCCTGATCACAGAGGCATGGCAGGAAGTCCCATCAAATGACAGGAAGTGAAGGCTGCAGAGAGGAAGTATGCCTGGAGCGTCGGCTCCAGTGAGTCTGGAGCCCTGAAGTGCGGGAGGGAGGGAGAGAGAGATAAAGGGAGTGCGAGATTGAGAGAGAGAGAATGAGGAAAGAAAGAAAATAGATGGACAGAGAGGGAGAGATTTAGGGCGTAGTGATGTTAGTGGCAGCTGTTCCCACACTCCCAGCTGTGTGCTGTTATTCCCTGCCTTGTAAAAAACACACTGGCACCAGAAGGACAGCCTGCTGTCGCCATGGAGCTGCCTGGTCACCACGGTGCATCTCCGTCTGTCTCCTCGCGGCTACAGATGTCTGATGTGTGATGTGCTCCCAGCAGCCTATGTGTGTGTGCTACATATTTACATCACATGTGCTAAAGTAATACCAGCGGCTTTCTGTAGTTAGAAGGTTGCGTTAGGTTTTCAACCATGTCTTACCCACATTAAGATCGTTACACTGACTCATTAAGGAAACAACTGAGAACATCTATATTTGGGATATGGGCTATTTTGAGCCCAGTGTTTCACACAGAGAGAGAATTCTTTGGGAACTTTATAATGCCTCAGACTCTGAAGTTTGTTAAATACTTTTTAAAGCCATTGTAATTATTATTAAAATTAGAATTATACCATTATATTTTATTTTTGACGTCTTTGTAAATTTTCACAGTTAAAAGGATTCCTGGCTGCTCAGAACCCCTACTTTAAAGCATATGTTACTAGTTGTATACATGTTCATGACATGCTAAAAGCATCACACCACCAGTATTCTTCTGTCTCAGCAAACACCGATTGGGGAAATGGTGATTAACATTTCAATAGTAAGTGTCACTTCAGAAGAGTAGGTGCTAACATGGCTAGTGGAATATAGTCAGTGTGAACTGCTCTTGCTATACTATGAATACAGTGGTTGACTCTTTTATAGTTTAATGGTGACTGATGGGTTACAGTCACATGTACCTGGCACAAGGTACTACAGCATCTTCCTACAATACAAGTAACCAGAAAAAAACATCTTTGAGTGAAAATAACAGCTTGTGTATTGTTACTGATGATCAGCCACTATCGGTCCTTGACAACAAGGGATTCTGATGCAATGAAAAAAATGAGGCATGTTTTACTTATGGCTTTTCCAGAACCCTCTTCTCCACACCAGCCCTACTCCGTCTAACGTAGCTAAAGTAGCTAGCTAATGCACTTAAACAGATACATGCAAAATGCAATTATGCACTTTTCATGGCCATTATGTAAAGCAGCTAAACATAACCAGAACTAAACAAAATGTTCTGTGATTGATTAATAATAAGTAAGTTCCTCATTTTGGTATCTGTATTAGTACAGACAAGTACCAAAAATGTGCTCGTACTGTCCTAAAAAAGTTACTGAAGCATCCTTTCCCTGAACATACCTTAAATACATGCTTTATTTTTTGTGCGTTTGTAATGTTCACATATGGTGATATCTGAAACAGGTAGAGCTGTGCATAAAAACCTCTGTGTCGAATGAATAATGAATAGTGAATGTGTAAGTAATGAATAAGGAAGAAATGAAAAATGAATCAGGAATAGTTTTTTCCCCAACAATCCATCTGTCATTTGTAGCATGTGACCACAGACTTTTGAATGTCTGTACAGAGAAAAAAACGGAAAACCAGTACACTCTAAACTCGCTTATGATTAAATCCTAAAGGCAGATTTAAAATTCGTGACTAGATAACATGACTTGAAACAAGTGTTATGGTTGTTCTCTCATCTGAGTATGATAGATATGGGACAATTTACCAAAGTTGTGCTGATGTAAGTTAATTTATCCCACTGTAAACATAGGGGCAATACAAAGTGCAAAAAAGTATTTCCTTTCACTTATACTCATAAAGGAAATTATGCACTTCAGGTTGAAACTCTTGAAGGGCACTATCCACGTTTACAAGTTGTCCCTTTGAAAATACAGTCCTGTCTATCTAAGGGTAAATTATGGAGATGTAGCATAATGTACAAATAACTTTCTTTGACTGAATAATTCAATTTTCTATGAAAATATATGTTTTATATAAACATTGATTGGTGGAACTTCCATTATAAAGTTCTCTAGAATGCTAGAAGCTCAATCAGTCTCTTGAGCCTTCACACTTCTGCACATGGACCTGCCCAGAGATGGGGTGAGGGGGTATCAGAGGTGCTAATGGGTTAAGTGAAGCGCTAATTGTTGCCCATTCAAGACTCTCTCCGAAAGCATAACAGACAAGAGCCACGGAGAACAATGGCTAATTACAAAAGTCAGTGCCACTTGTCAAGACGGCACCTCTGTTTTCTTGAGATAAGGACCTTCCACAATTCCCTGCTTTTAGGAATGTGTCTTCTATAAGCTGCCTGTTTCCAAAGACACTGAGATACCATGGAGACACCAGGGTCTGTGCATCATATCATAAGAGGTCACAAACAGCATAAATGAAAATAAAGCAGATTTATCACAAAGTAATGCATAAGGACAACCTAAGGACCTCAAGCAGGAGCCATAGTACTGGGATAAAGAGACATATCTGTAGCACTGGGTACTGATATTTTATGTTTTGTAATAATTCAAGCTTTATAAAATAACACCCACATACCCATACACTCATACAGATATGGGTTCTTTCACACACAGATAATTGGCTCGATGTCCCACTCGATTATGTCTTTGGTATGTCAAAAACATGCTTTATCCCCCCTCTACAACCTGGGTCATTTCGAACTCATTTCGAGTGAAGTCTTTGATCACAACGCTGAGTTGCAGTAATCGCATTCAAGGCGCTCACAAAGGAGGAAGAGCATTTTGTCCTGAAGAAAACCTAGGTTTCGTTCCCAAAGAAAGCTGGAGTTTAGCTCCTTCCCTTTCGCACCATTGTTATGTTAACAGCGCAGTGGCTAAAGAAATGAGCCATTAGCATGTGAAGAAGCCTCTACATCAGAGGACCATACAGAAAGACAAGCTCTTGTTTCTCTCTCTATCACTTTTGGTCATTCATTCACCCCTTCTCATTCAACTCCCTTTTCCCTCCTGTTCTCTCTCATTCCTGCTTTTATTATGTTGTTTGTTTCTAAAGATCTACCATCTGCTAAGGCGCTTCTATGCCTTTATTAGATATGGCACATCATTTCTCTTTCCAAAATTTGCTTAAATATAGGCACTGGCTGGAGACAATATTTATTGTTAATCACAGGGCAAATAATTTTTTGCAGTGACTCTTTCTATTACAGGACCACTAAACGTATGCTTCAGAGTGAAGACGAATTCATCGTGGCGTCAGAGGGTGGGTTTAACTGGTGACAGATGTGGAGACCTGGGGCTTATACATGTGTGTATATTTTGTGTGTGTGTAAAGCAAGATGAATATGAGCTCTGAATATGACTATTTTCCACCCTCCTGTCCTGTAACACATTGCCCGAACGAATAGAGACCAATAGATGCAGAATTATTGGTTTAAGGACATATGGTTCTGCTTGTGGCTTGTGATACAGGGCAAAGAAGAAAACCACAGCTGCTTTTTTGTTAATATTTAATACCTAAAGTTTACATAGTTCTTTATATGTATCAAAATAGAAAATTCTGTGGAAAAATAAGAATAAAGTACAGTATTTTGTAAAGACACAAATACATTTTTAAGTGCCCTTTCTGTTGATGAATGTAATGCTAATGTTCTTATGGATCATAGCTAATGCTAATAACTGGTATCCTGGTATATACCACATAAGTAGTAGAGTCTAAATCATAGACCCTAGAAGCATCAATCAGTTAGTGTCGCTTTGCTAACAACACAAAGTATTTCTAGCACATATGTTACCAGCTCTTCCTCTGTTTTATCTTCTACGTCCTGGTGAGAGTTTAATGCAGCCATGCGATTAGCAGCTTTGCCAGCTAGCTAGCATCCAGTTTGCTAGCTAGCAAAAATGATAACAAATAATAAAGGAAAAAAATGATTCCAACACTAATTAACCACATAGACACAACAATCATGGTTCCTGCAGAATTTTGGATAGAGACACATCAGTCAGCATGTGGCTACATCTTCATTTCCCCCCTGATGATTTAGTCAGGAGTTTGGGAGTTGTTGCTCTGCTCATGAACTCTTCTCGGAAAAATATGCATTTTAAATCTGTATTTCAGCTAAATTTATCCTGAAATACTATGAACGTCTGTATTAGGCTGAGGTGTGACAGGAGTGTGTTAATGCTGACACACTGCCTGCTCTTCTCCAGAGGCTCCAGCCAGCTGTGTGAGGCGTCAAAGTCACCCCATATACACACACGCACAATTACTCACTCGGTGGAGAATGTAATCCTGGAAACTCAAGAGTCATGCTGTTTGTTTTGTGTGTGTATCTGTGTCTGTGTGTGTGTCTAACGGTAAATACTCAAGACAGCTGGGTCAGTGGGAAGATGGAGGAATGGTTGACTGGTCAATTACAACATGTACCTGTGATTTCTGCTGTGGTGAAACGTCACAGAGAATGCCTTTAGCAGCCACAATGAGTCAACACACACACATACACACAGGCGGTGTGTAAAATAGGGAAGATGACTCAGTCCTGCACCTGCTAGGCCGTCATGGCATTTTTCTCAGTAATAGCACTTATAAGGGTGGAGTGAGGGCGTAAGGGAGGGAAAGCACAGAAAGAAGGGTGCAAGAGAGAGAGATGTCAAATCACACTGCATATGTGGCTGTCCAGCTGCTCTATGTAAAAGTGAGGAGTCTACTGAGCATGCTCAAACAGGCGAGTCATTAAAAAGGAAGCACACTATCTTTGGCCTTCACTCATAAGGTGAGGGGTTTCAAAAAGTTGGAGGGAAACTTTCTTTAAGAAAACTTTAGTATCGATTCACCTTGGTCTATTGTCCTTTTCATGAATCATAATGCCAATATATGTATCTGTTTAGTGTTTCAAATATTTGTATCTATATTCAGATTTACACCCAGATTGAGCATGGCCCAAACCAGAAATTGTTTTTTTTTCTTTTGAATTAAAAATGAACCCTACCTCATAACTCGAGAGATGTGCGCTGGACTGTTTTTACTCCCACTTGTGGTGCTATTATTTTTTATTCTACCTGCCTGTGATATTCTCTAACAAATCTATTTCCAAAACAATATGAAGAAACGCTGTAAACACTTTGTAAAACCCTCCTGCTGGTGCGACTTTTTTTGGTTGCGTCTCACAGGATCCCAGTCCTGATGCGCACCTAGTCTCATCCAGATGCCCAGTGAACTTTTGTCCTCCTTCTATTTTTGTCTGTATTTTATTTGTTTAGAATACGTTATCTGGTCAGTCCAAATAATGTATTCATAATTCAATTCTAACATCTAATGCACACACACGCGCACACACACACTGATGCATATACTGCACAGCTGAGTTTTACCAGATGGCCAAACACCCAGTAATGCTGGATTCACATACATTATTGCTATTTTTTCTGTGTTCACTTTGGGTGGTCTTAGTACCGGTGCCAAGGTCTGCACTAAATTTACATCAATATTGAGTTATTGCTGAACAATCAGAGGATGTACGGTGTAGTGAGGTAAGCGAGGTTCTCAGTGGGTCAGCCTTCAAAAATTTACACTTCATAAGCATGAGGTCATGTTGAATATTATCTGGAGTGCATATAGACAAAATCATTTCTGCACATCATGTACTTAAGCAACTGGGCAAATTTACGAAATGATGTCACTTGTAACTGTGTGTGCGACATCCATCCATGGCTGATCTCTGGGTGGTTGTATGGCTTTCCTCTAACTCAATTAGAGCCAATCATAGCCATTCAGAGAGATGCTAACCAATCTATTATATTGCCTGAGCAGCAATTTAAAAAGATGTGGTCACTGGCTTCATGAAGGAAACATGCGTTAGGGAGGTGATGAAAATGAGTTATGACTAAATTGGGTGAAAAAAATTGGGTAAGAGAGTACAAGAAATTCTGGAAAATATCACAGTGTGGTGTGTGGTTCTGAGCGTAAGACTTCTTTTTCCAAACAAATTCATCTAGCAGTATAACATAGATAGCATTCAATAAAATGAACTAGCAAGCCATAAGTACATTGTAAATAAGTCTATATAATGGGTTTAGAGCTTGTTCTAGTTGCCGATGGTGAGACATCCTTGAAAAGCGCAGCATCAGGAACTATGAGGCTGATTATTACTGTGTGTGGTCCAAACCTCACACAAACTGAAAGCAGGAGTTACAGGCTTCCATCAATGGTCCCACCACCTGTGTTTTAATATAAAATAAAGGCTGAGGGGCGGTGCCTCTATGTGTGTGTACATGCATATGTGTGTTTGGTTTTGCATGTGGGATGGCTGTATGGAAGCCACTTGTAGGTGTAAAGATAAAGCATGTTTCATGTGCATATGTGTATCGGAATGTGTGTGTGCACATGAGAATTAATTTGAAGGGGGGCTCTTCTGGTTGCCAAGCACACGCCATATGGGCAGCCGGTGAGGGTGTAGCTGAGGTTCGTTCCCAGAATTGATATGGTAATGAGAGTGGCTCTCTTTCACTAAACGCTGGAGCTTCATTCTAAAGCACACACACACCAAACAGGCTGTGGTACAGGCCACCTCCACTCCACGCAGCTTTTCCAACAGGCCTAAACCACCTGTTTGATTTTCCCATGGAGGGAGGGAGAGAGAGAGAGAGAGAAAGAGGAAGGGAGGGTTGAGGAATGTGTCCTGCTTTTGTCACAAAGTGTCTGCTTCCCTCCATTCTCTTCCTTTACATTCCTGCTAACGCCCCTCCACACATATAAACACACACAAAAGCACAAAGCAACAAGTGGCACTGAGCTCACAGATGGACGAGAGCACAGATGTAGAGACACTAGAAACACGTGAGTGCGCACATACAGCACTCACACCTTCTTTTGTTACTGTAAACAGCGAAGACAATAAAAAATGACAAACGAGTGTAAAAATTAGGACACCATCGTCTTCCAGTTTTAGGTAATCAAATTCTTGGAAGTTAGACCTTGCAGCAGTGTGTGTCAAGGGTGAAGTCTGTCATATTTACATGATGACATACTTTTGAAGGCTGAACTTTTACTCCATTATCTGTGTTAAATACTGAATGTCACTGCACTGATTTAACACTGCTTATTTGTGCATTTAATATAAATTCTTTAAAAATACAACAATTATTTTTGCAAATTTGTGAATTTTTATTTAGTATGTTTAACTTTTTTTTTTTTTGGATGGTAAATGGACATTGATAAATGCCTTTCACTGAAATGAAATTCACCACAAACAATAGTTTCATGAACTTCATGTCAAGTTCAACTTTGGTGAACTTCACAACACTGTTGATTACTCACAGAGTTAACAACACTCTTCTCCAGGATTTCCTCATTCTCACCACAACATTGCTAGCCACAGCAAAAATGCTTTGTCATTAAGTTGCTAACTGCATTGAAATGGGGGTCTTTTTCCGTCACCGATTTTCCAGTACCGCCTATTTCTCAAGGAGATGTGAACTGCAAATTTCTAGTGTGACTACAGCTTTATACAGATTCATATGTCTGTGGCATGTTATTCCTCATCAAAATTTGATATTGCACATATGTAGACCAGGCACAGCATTTTAATACCCCAGCTCTATTCATCATAAAGCTGTATTATGGCATTAACATGTTTGTGTGTCTGAGAAAGACAACTATAATCACTAACTGAATGCCTACAAAGTGACCTACAGAGCAGTGCCTTGAATAAGTATTCATCCCCTTTGAACTTTTTCATATTTTCTCTTGTTTGCTTCTCTGATTAATTCCCTCTCCACCCAGTCACTGATTTTTGATGGACAAACATATTCTTTCCATTTTTAATTATAGATTTAAAAGGTACACTATTGGATGTTTAAAGTTTGGAATTTTTTTTTTAACCAAACCCTGATCGATACTTTTCCAGAACTTTGTCCTGGATTTGTTTTGACAGCTCCTTGCTCTTCATGATACTCTTTGTTTGGATATGTTCTCTAACAAACTCTGGGGCCTTCGAGGAACAGGCGTATTTTATTGAGATCACGTGACACTTTAATTGCACTCCGTTCACCTAATTATGTCACTTCTGCTGGCAACTGGTTGCACCTGAATCGATTTACAGGTTTGACAGCAACAGGGGTGAATACTTATGCAATCTTTTATATTTGTAAACCTGTATTGGTTTTCCTCAGCCACTTTAGTATAATGGGGTATTTTGTGCAGATCAGTGACATATAATTCATTTCAGTTCCAGGTTGTAGCACTACAAAACATGGAAAAGTTCAAGGAGGTGAATACTTATGCATGGTAACTGTGTATATATGTATTTTTTTGTACGAGACAACTCAAACGCTGTTGTGGGAACAGGGAGAGTATTTCTCCACTGATGGGTCTGTGTGTGTCTGTCAGAGACAGGACAGAGATACGTAGCCTTACTGATGCTTGCGGACGCAGAAAGCGAGGGGAGTGTGTGTATTTATGCAGAGGATGCATTGCTTTGCTGGGAGAGTGCACAGGATTCACAGACAGGATGCAGCCTAACCATCCAACCCTCTCTCGCTATACCATCTACATATGTCTAACACATGACCTCAAAACTATCTTCAAACATTGTAAAAGGCAACGTTTAACCTATGTTCCTGATAGGTGTTGTCTCTACCAGGCTGACCCTATCCACAGGGCATGAGGGCAAACTGAATGGTTTTGATGAGGATGAAAATGATATAAATTATATGCCATGGCCTTCAGACTCAGCAGATCTCAGTCCAGCTGAGCACATATGGGAGATTTTGGAGCAAATTGTTAGACAGCGCTCTCCACCACCTTCATCAAAACACCAATTGAGGGAATATCTGTTGGAAGAACAGCGTTCATCACTCCAGTCAGGCTCCAGAGACTTTAAGAATCAGTGCCAAGGTACATTGAAGCTGTTCTGGCACCTCGTGATGGAACAACACATACCATTCTTTTCTTTTCTTTGATATTAATCCTCCTACTTGTGCCACTTTCTCAACTTCAGTTTACCCTATGGGGGCTCAATAAAGGTTTATCTTATCTTATCTTATGTTAGTGTCACTGCCTGTGGTGAGAGTCATCCACCACCCAAATAATATCTGGTCAGTGGTGGTCCGGTGGTGATCCATGGAGCAGGAGGCTGACAAACTGTGCATAGCAACAGATGGGCTACAGTCAGTAATTATATACCTCCAAAGTGACCTACATGTTACGTCTATGCAATAAAAAAGGTAGGTGTGCCTAATAAACTGCTAACTGGGTGTATATAAAAATTAATATAAATGTTAACCCATTTCATCCCAGTAAAAATGTGTATTCTTATAAACTTATGTTCACACCACCATCTTCTAAAACCACCTTGACTCATGACGCTGGTCCTGGCAGCTCAAGGCAACACTCCTGGAGGTTTCACATGGGTGGAATAGGTTACAAGCCTCACCTGTAATCGGGTTAAAGCTTTAGGCTAAACACCTGTGCACTCTGTGTGTGTGTGTGTGTGTTTGTGGGTGTGTGGAAGCAAGGGAACAGCACAACCGCACCTGACACAGGTGGGGCCCTGCTGTCTGTCCACAAGCCTGTTTCATAGTTAATGTAGTTTCAGTAAAGGGAGGAAGGCAGTGAGTCAACACTGAGCTATTCCGATTTGAAGACTGTGGAATCCTCCATTGCCAAATTTTCATCCTGTTGATCCTGAAACTTGTGCAATCATGTAGGACAAACATGACATTGATGTTTCACATTCGATACAAGGAGGATAATACACCCCATATACTTGCATTCTTCTTCTTTTTATTTATTTATTTATTTATTTATTTATTTATTTTCCCCACACCTTCCACTTTTTTGTCACTTAGGTATTACTCTAATATTTGACTATTAGGCTAATATAAAACATATTATAATGATTATAATGATTAAATTACAACAGTGTACATTAATCCGAAAAAAAAAAGGTTACCAAAACTTAGTTTTTTTGGAAATAAAGTTTTGTTTGTTTCACTAGTGATATCCCGGGTTGAAGATGACTACCGTCATAAAAAACCCAAATGAGCCTTGAGCAATTCAAGCATAACTAAAGACCCTTGAGCCTACCTAATTGTCTGAAGTGAGAACGCCTTAAAATCCAGAATAATCCAGATTATATATGTGCAATAATTGGGACAAAAGCAATGAGAAGGCCTGCGCCATATCCACTTGTCAATGGCATCTATAGGCTTCTCTCTCTGGCAACCAGCACAATGCGTGCTAGAGAACACAAGGCTTTCCATCCTGGGAGACCGACACTGGGATAAGAACAGATTTGAGGAATTAATCTTGGCGCGGGACTGAGGCGGACGCAGGCATTGTCCTCCTCCAGCACTCCTCACATTGAATAGAGCTCTGTGAAGGGAAAACAGCTGCTACCACTATGCTCATCTCTAGCTTCAGGGCTGTTCAGAGCACAGGCCATGGGTCAGCTATATGTTTTTGCCCTCAGTAAGTGAGAACTGTGTTAACAAGCAGAGAGCTGGAGTTCATGCTGGTTCATGAGAACCAGCACAAATTCCAATACACTAGAAACACAAATGCTATGCAGAAAAACACTGGTAAACACTGGTAGGTATTCTCGTCCTGGAAATCTGACCATTTTAAACCATGTCTGTAACTATGTAACTATGAAGACAACAAGGTCTGGACCTTCAAAAAGTTTTGTGGTGGTGGTGTTTTTTGCCTCCCATGTAGTATTTCCAGTTGGTGCCAGTAGTATTTCCAGTTGGTGCGAGTAGTATTTCCAGTTAGACATCAGGATGTCCAACAACATCCTGATAATGTAGTGGCTGAATGTAGCATACTATGCTTAAAAAAAATCAAGACTACCTAATAATCACTGAAGATTCGTCCTCTCCCACTATATATAGCTTTTACGAGACGCTATGCTGCCAGACAACGTCTTGTTGAGAGATATGCAATGCACATGTGACATAGTATAATATATAGGTTTGAGTTTATGAGGATGATTGGTGGTTAGCAGTTTGTAAAATGCACCCCTAATGTTGCTAGCCAAATCAGTTTGCTAGTTGCAGTAACGTTAGCTTTGGGGAACATGGCATTTTTAATGAATGCTTGTTCAGTAATCAGTGTGGAGAAGAATTTCTGGTTATCCTGGTTATGGGTCTTTTTAAAAACAATGTATGTAGAACAATCGATTTAAACATGTTCTTGAATTCCCAAAAGCTACTAAAATATCCTAGGAAAATTTCTACACTCTTATCTTGATTAAAAAAAAAAAAAAAAAAAAAAAAAAAGATTGGATTGGAATTTTTTGACTATACAATTGACTATTTGAATATACTATTTGGTAACATCTTCATGTCCTCCTGTCACCCTACCTAGCTGGGTTATCAACTGATAGCCTGCATCATCACAGGTTATCAGAGGTTGCATTTCAGTATCTGAGTGGATTTGCATTGTATTTAAAAGCAATTTCTTTAACAAACTTGTCAAAATATTCCCAATCAGCCACAGTTCCCCTCATCACTAACATTATTTGCATTTGGTAGATAGCCAGCTAGCTTAATACGCAGGTCCTGTGTTAAAGCGTACAACTCTAATAAATTGCATATCAGACATGATTCAAAGCCTTGGAACTTATTTCATGACCTCAAAAACTGGACTCATATGTGACTCTCTACCTGAATGTGTTTGGTTTATGGAAATACTGAAATGGTCTCGGGTGAATTTAGTGCTCTTAAGGTGAATTTAGCTCTCTGTTAACAAAAAAAAAAAAAATTAATCTGTAAGAATAAGACTATTAATAAGACTATATTGAGTAAAAGGGTTGCTTAATGTTGTTTGTGTGTAATGTTATCCGTTGTCTAACTGCACTATGCTGTATATACAGTTGGGTGACATATTAAAGAAAAAACAGTAGCTATGTGTGGTGGAAGAAGGGGGAGGTATTGATTTTTCTGACATGATTTGACTCAATAAAACGTTCTTTTGACTTGTTATTTCTAGGGCTATTTCTATCCCAATATGAGAGGTCTCTTCCAGGATGACTCTGCCCCATTTTCAGCACAAAAAGGATCACTAAATGGTTTGATGAGCATGAAAATGATGTGAATAATATGATATGGTCACCAGCTCTCACCCAATTGAACACTTCAATCCCTCTAGTACAGCATCTAGAGATGTGTAGGATCTACGCCAAGGTGCATTAAAGGTGATCTGGTGGCTTGTGGTGATTAAGACCTGACTAAGAAACGTTCGTGTTGTGTGTTGAATCCTAGGCTACACCTGAGCTATGTTAGACGTGTTTTATCATCCTGAAATTGCACTCACATGAACTTGCAGGTGCAAAACAAATTCGCCTGGCACTAAAAGATGCAGGTCATTGCGAAACAAGTAGAGTAGCAATTTGTCAGCAAGACTGGGGACAATTGCAATACCACTTACATCTTATTACATAACACAATAATAAAATAAAATACGTTTGCTGTTTAGGCTACCTTCCCAGTCAAGGAATGGGGAAATCAGAAAGCTGCATGGGGAGTTTAGCCTCTGTATCCTTCCCTGCTGGTGGTGACAGCTGCCTGGTAGCAGAGGTCTTTCCCTCCAAAACTTAGCCATTATGCCCCAGCTGTGAGCAGCTGGTCTCTACACACACACACACACACACACACACACACAGAGCCCTGTTCTCTGTTCATTCAGTCATACAATGGCAATGTGATGTAAATTAGGGAGAAACAAGAGGATTCACGTCATTCACCTTTTTGTAAAAAAAAAAAAAAAAAAAAAAAAAAGTATGAATCACAGTTTATGTAAACAAATCAAGATTTATGCACAAGTCCACTATTATTCCACCATCTGGAATGCTGAATAGATATTCATTACAGTGCAATAAATGACTTTTGAAAAATAAGCCGCCTTATTTTTTCCCGAAAACATTTCTCACATCTGCTCCTCTTAATATAGATATGAAAACATTTCATTCATTGGCATAAACTCTCAAAAAGCTAATGAGTAATTCTGTAGCTCGTCTCCAACCAGCTGTGAGGGTGTAAACACAGCCCTCTCTGTGATGGTGTTTATGACCCTCGCTCACACACTAATTACACACTCCAAACAGGCAGTTCCCAGAGGACGATGCAGTTGCAGATTAACTATTAACTTCAAGAGGAAGAAAACTTGCCAGTGAGCCTGAGAAAGAACTAACGGATGAGAGCAGGTTTTGGGGGGGGGAGGCGGAAAAGACTCCCACATTATTAGATTTGCAACAAGCTGCAACACTGTCTCTCATTCATGTCCCCTATCCACCCCGCCCCATCTGTCCTCTCCCCTCCAAACGGTTTCTCTCCAGCCGAGTGGAAACTATCCGGCCGCACAATGGCTGCTGTCTGAATGGAGCTCTGGCATGCCACTGGTGCTCTGTCACCAGCAGATTGGGAGCTAATTAGAAGCCATTAAGACCCTTTGATAGTACGTGGGAGCCGGGCAAGAGGGGCTTCAAGAGTTATCTGTGTGTAGTGGTGTGTGTGTGTGTGTGTGTGTGGGAAGCTGGCCTAGGGAAAGGCCACCGCTAGCAAGCTGTTGTTTATGTGAGAGCTCATAGGAGGGTCAGGTGGTTTGCTTTGGATGCTCCAATATAGTAGAACCTTTGTGCTGTTACAGGGACTTTGAGGGTCTTCTAGTGTCTGTGTTGTGTGAATGAAATGCACTGAAAATGCTGGATCCAACGTTGGATGACGGTCAAAAGAGAACTTGGAAGACTGGACATGAGGCGGGAATCGCATAGAGCACTTATTGGAAAAAGATTCATATGAGCTCCTGATCACCTTGTTCTATTAAAATGGCTGCTTACAGTAACTATGAACCACAAGGATCCATTTATTCATTTGTGTCCATTTTTCTTAGCATTATTATTGATTACAGATTGATTGCATTTATCAATAAACAATCAAAGCTTTTTATTAATAAAAATGAGACATACATGTAGAAATGTATGTTTTTGCTATAAATTCTAGGCCTAAGTATTAATGTGATGCAACTAAATAACAATTAATTAATTTGTAAGGTTAATAAGAACCTATTTCCCAGCAGCTCACACAAACACAAATGAATAACTAAATAAACTAAAAAAAAAAAAAAAAAACGCCCCCATTTATAAACCTCTCCATATCCACTTAAAACAGACATTCCTTCACTCAAGCATTGATTTGTGTGCATGTTAGAGATGACGCAGATCTGAACACTGTTGCATCCCACGCTCTAGGGTGGGAACAGAGACGTCACTTTCCTGAACTAGTGAAGCAATGTGAGGCGTGGATTGCAAAGCCTTGACACAACAAAGGCTATTTAATTACTGATGTCTGTCATTCTTCACACAAGAGGCATGTGGTGAAGATGGAAGATGTCCGAACGTGACATTTATAGACAGTTATATAGCAGCGATTACTGTATGAATGAAGTCTCATGACTGAATTGTATCCCGTTACCACTGTAGGTTTACTGTTAATATATGATGTAGCTACGTATTTTGGGTAATTACTATAAATGTGCAAGATATAATCTAATATTTCACAAATAAAAACACAGATGCATGTATGGAATCATAAATTATACCATTAAAGTATTAACTACTCAAAAGGAATAAATAAAATTTCCTGTTTTTTTCCCCCTCATTTTTATTTACTATAATTTCTATTTGATTTCATTTTTATTTATTGTTATTTGTTTACCTCTATAGACAGTTATATGGCAGAGACTGCAATATGAATGATGCTAGAAGTCTCACAACTGAATTTTACTACTGTAGGTTTACTATTTTATATGACATACCTATATATTTCGGTTAATTCCTTTAAATGTGAAATTACACTCCTCAAATATAAACCAATATTTCATCCATCAAAACACATATTCATGTACAGAGTCATAAATTATACCATTAAACTATTATAAACTAGTATTGAAACTTACTGTTTTTTTGTAACATTTCTTTCTGAAAGTGTCTTGTGTGATAACTTTTTACAGGGTTCATATGTGCGAGGGGCGTCAGCACTTCCATGCAATATGTTTCACTTTTTCTTTCTCCCCTCCTCTTGCCTTGATGTGGGGTAAACAGGCTCTGAACAGTTCAGGCCAGCTGTGAAGGCTTATTGTTGGCTGTCGGTAGGAAGTGCTGATAGCTTGTGCAGCTGAACAAAAGGCTGACTGAGCGAGTGGAGGAGTGCTCCAGACTTGCCGGCTCCAGCACAGATTTCTCAAGCTGTGGTTCATCCTGTGTACTTGTGCTCTAACTAGAATGCTCAGGCTGTAACTGGTCATATCCCAAACCGTTAGCATGCCTGTGATGAAAAAAAAACTTGTTGCATACTTGGAGAATGGCAAAATTCTACTGCAACAATGCACACATGGCTGGATTTTTCCTTCCCCCAGAATTCCATTAACTGGTACTTAGAGTACAGAGGAAGTAGTAGCCAGTGCTTGTTACAATTATGATCACCTGATTATATCAGGGTATTGAATTCATTTAGCCCACATAATGGTCTTATTTGAAAAAAAAAATGCACATCTCTCATGTAATGTTTACATGCACATTATAACTTCTTTAATTAGATACCAACATGTCCATTGCATGTAACAGTTAAGTGAAAGAAAAACAACATAAATGATTGCCACATGTATAATCTACTGGGTGTTTGCATGCTGATTGGCTAATACACTATACCCAGTCCATAGGCTATATACAGTCTATGGATGATTTTTTTCACTTTGCCTTCATAGGGAGTAAGGCATAGGCATGATCACTTCTGAATGGAAAACTCTCATTTCTATTGTGGTGTGCCTCCTCCCTGTGACCCAGCCTGTGACTCCTTTTGAGTGCTGCAGGAAAAAAAAAAAAAAAAAAAAAAAAAAAAAAAATCAAGAATTAATTTGGTGTTCTGCAAAAGCCAAGCAGTCATGCATTCATGCTTTTTTCAAGCTTTTTTTCCTAATAAACTAATTTTCAGAATTTTTTCAGAATTTTCAAAATGATGCATTTTTTGGAAAAAGAATGCATGATAAATAAAAGAGAAAAAACAAGCTTTTAAAATGCACAGGTTACTCAAATTGCAAAGTTATTTGTAGTTTTTAAAGAAAAAAACTACAATTTTATACTAAGCTTGTGCAGAATGCAACGGTGTGTGATGGAATGCAAGGAGATCCACTTACCAAAGCATCTAATCAGTCTCGCATACATGCATACATGATGACTACTTTTCATTTTTCCTTTTTTTCTCCCTATAAGCTAATTTTCAGACATTTTTATTTAAAAGAAACACAGAGAATTTTAAAAATGCCTGAAGTGGTTACTTAGCTCACAGTTTAATTTAAACGTTCATTTAAAAAAGCAAAAACTTTATACTAAGCTTGTACACAGCTTTGTACAACCTTGTGTGATGCAATGGACAGAGATCTGCTTAGCAGAGCATCTAAGCAATCACACAGGCATGACAACTTGATGATAATCTAATTTTCATAAAACTTCTAAACTGCAATGGTTACTTAGCTTGCAGATTGATTTAAAAGTTCTATTTAAAAGAAAAATCTTTATACCGAGCTTGCAGCCAGTGCAGCCTTGTGTGATGAAATGCAAAGAGATCTACTTATCAAAGCATCTAAGCAATTTACAATTGTTATAATACGCATTAATACATTTTCAGAAATATATATTATATATCATTTTGCATAAAAACAACCCAAATTATGACAGAAATGGTTTTATTAAAAAGATATATATATAAAAAATACTAAGCTCATGCAGAATGCAGCCTCGAACTGTCATGCATGCATGATAACTCTATAATAAGATCATATTCCTATAATTTCTAAACTGCATTAGTTAAAAGTTCTTTTTAAAAGCAAAAACCTTATACTAAGCTCGTGCTAAATGCAGCTTGGTGTGATGGAATGCAAGGAGAGCTACTTATCAAAAAAAAAAAAAAAGACAAGTGGGGAAAAAATTTGCTTCAAAGGTGCACTTTAGTGTTCTTTTTTGATTCGAAACTCTGCCTGTCTTCTTTTTTTCCCGCACTGAAAGAGGCTCTTGAAGCGCTCAGGCCACAATGGCCGTTTTGCAGGTGCGCTGCGCGGTAATCGCATCAGAGGCTTTGGGTGATAAATGCTCACAGCCGGCTTGTTCTCAGGCTCGGCGCAGTGCAGGTGAATGCAGCGCGGCGGAGGGGGGGCGCGCCCCCGGTGTTTAGAGTCACTATGGAGACCGCCCGCGCGGCGCCAGCCTGACAGGCGTCAGCGAGCGAATGAATGGGTGACGTCACGGCGCTGGCGCCCGGCAGTCTGCGGTGGCTTGTTTGGACAATCTGAGGAGGGAGGAAAAGAGAAAGAGAGAGAGAGACAGAGACAGAGAGAGAGAGAGAGAGTGGTGCCATATCACCGAGTACAGCCGGCCGCTCAAGGCGAAGCACATGCAGGAACAGCGTGTGAAGGAATTTCGAGAGCTTGTATCCAGGATTTTGGAACTTTTTGTGCAATTTTTTTTTTTTTGCAAACTGACGTATATATATATTTTTTTTGTGTACAGATATTTAAAAAAGAATCCCTACAGATTTAAATCCATGCAACCCTCCAATAACTGAATAAATAAGACAAATTCACTGATGCATGAATTGCATAATAATAATAATAATAATAATAATAATAATAATAATAATAATGCATTTTATTTACACAGCACTTTTCATTTGAGATGTTTTATTTTTATTATTATTATTAATTTCTTTTAATTTCTTTATTCGAAGGTATATAATTGGACCTAAAAGAGCTTCACTCTAATACCTAAAACCTTCCCAGGTAAAAGATACTAAACATAGGCTCCTAATGGTCCAAAAATAAATGTACCCTTGATGACACCACAAGAAAAAGTACAGTTTGGTACCTTTATTTCTGAGAGTGTATGAGCAGAACATTTCTGAGAGGTATCACTGACCTGGGTTCAGCATTGTGCTATAGGCCTGTTTCTAGACTGGCAGCTGTCTTTACATGTTATTGGCCCTTGTGTGTAAATATTAAACCTTAGAATGATCAGATGCATTGCACTAAAACAGATCATCAATCATGCAAAAGAGACAATTTTATACACACGATGATTTTGTGTTATGTATCCTGGAATTTGCAACAATATGTAGGATGGTTTTGTGTGAAAGTGTTGATCATTGGTGGTAAAGCTCTCTCTCTTTCTCTCTCTCTCTCTACACCTGCAGAGTCTTGGGGCCACGGACAGCTGGATTTCCACACATCATCCGTAAAAGACACACATTTGTTTCCCTTTGTCGGGGGGGGGGGGGGGGGGGGGGGGGGGGGGGGGGGGGGGGGGGGGGGGGGGGGGGGGGGGGGGGGGGGGGG
>CM075022.1:5640493-5666511 GCA_037576675.1 Pangasius sanitwongsei | reverse complement strand
GGGGCCCCCGCCCCGGGTTTTCACCCCAAAAAAAAAAAAATACAAACATTTTTTTTTTCTTTTTAAACCCCCCCCCCCCCCCCCCCCCCAAAAAAAAAAAAAAAAAAAAAAAAAAAAACAGATTGTAAACTCGATAACCAGAGCCGCTTTGTGATTGGTCAGAGGAGCTGTAGCGCTGACTCCCTATTGGCCCGCTGCTCAAAACACGCGCGTTGTGGCCACGCCCCGACGCGCTGGAACTGAATAAAAAGCAGACGGTCTCGCGCAGAACGACATGTGACGAGCTGTCATCTCAGAAGAGCCTCTTATCCACTTAACCGAAAGGACTTACAAAAACAGCGAGAATGAAAGTTGTGGGACCTACATGCGCTCTGAAGAGCAAGGTCGGCGGAGACGAGGTGGTCCGCTGCCTGTCGGATCAGAGCCTGAGCATCTCCAAGTGCAAGCTGCCGCTCCTGGACGAGCACATGAGCGTCTTCCTGCAGGACATGAACAGCTGCTACAGCAAGCTCAAGGAGCTGGTGCCCACGCTGCCTGCCAACAAGAAGGCGAGCAAGGTGGAGATTCTGCAGCATGTCATTGACTACATCTGGGATCTTCAGGTGGAGCTGAACGAGCCAGGAAAGAAGAGCTCCACTCCGCGCAGTCCCCTCACTACTCTTAACGCAGAGCTCGCCAGCATCTCTGTCGAGGTAAATATAGGCTACACAAGCTTTTATTGCAGTGTTGCTCGTTTGAAGGAATTCAGACACATCGAAGGAAGCAAAGTGTCTAATCTAAGTGTCTTTCCTTGCAGAATGGCTGCTCTGATGACAGAATTGCGTGCCGTTAAGAAAGAAGACGCACCAGACAACTCCGGGTATCCATGGTCCGAGTTCCAGCATCCCTGACCAAGAAAGAGCAAGAGTGCTGTTTCACTCCTGACGCATTGAACACTGTGGTGTATGCAGACTGTGGTCAGATCCATGAGGACATTCCTCGGTCAAATCAAATATGAAATATGGGATGATCATAGATTCATCATATTTCACGTGGTGCAACTTCAGCACAGATGGCTGTCTGCTGTGGAATCCACGGCACCGTTAACAACACGCAGCCCACCAACTTCTTGCTGATGTTGATGTTATTATTGTTTTCTTTTGTATTCTTTAGCGTTTCTCTCCAATGCTTTTATATGGTCACACCTTTAGAAAGTTTTATACTGTTTATAAAGCGTTGATTTCTCAGATTGCTGAGCAAAAAAGAATGTATTGTATATTACAATGAACGTCTTATTGTGTTTTTTACAATGTGTATCCTATCTGATGTTTTTTTTATTAAAACAAGACAAAAACCTTATTTCTGACTCGTGCCTTGTTCTGTGCGTGTGTGTGTGGTAGAAACTATTAGGCTTGATAAGGTGAAATATGGACACTGATTCCTTCAGAAACACTTATGAATCAGTTCTGAAAGTCTCACACTGAACATACTGTCTGTACATTCATGTATCTGGTAGCATTCAAAAAAGTAGCAAAAAGTTAAGACTTATCCTTAAATCATTTATCCTGTAATAAAGAAATGAATGCCAGCAATGAAGGGCAAGTTGTTTTCATGCTGATCATACACCGTGATCAGACAAATGGCTCAGTGGCACACAGATACAGGACGCACAATCAGGTCCTAAGGATTGTGTAACCAAATGTTCGACAAATATTGCTTATGAAAAGGAAACTGATGGTTAATTGTTTGCCATTTGCACGTGGCTTAAAAGCTATTTTCACACATGAACAGTGGTCATCTCGGTGTTACTGGTTAATCCTTTTGCTTTCACTATTTAAGGATGTTTTGGAGTCTGGGAGCGCGCGGGTTAAATGTGTTTCAGAGCGCAAAAGCGGATCGTTCTAAGATTTATTCGGTCTCCTCGGTGCAGTGTTTTCCCTCATTTCCCTGCGCAGCTGCACGCCTCGCCAGTGTGTGTGTGTGTGCGTGTGTGTGTGATTGTGTGATAGCTGTGTGCCAAGCGCAGGGAGGGAGGGGGGAGCGCGCAGACTGAGCGGCGCCGCGGCGCACCTGGGGAGCTTCAGGTTAAAGCGCGCCACATTCCAGCGCACACAGCTGATTGAAACATTAACAAACAGTAAAATCCACAAGAGCCCCGCGGCCGCAGATGCGCCAGGAAGACGGCCAAAAGGAGCTCTCAATCCCCTCTGGACACTTTCTCACACACGACTACAACGGATCTTTTAATAAGAAAACAACGAATTTGAATTTAACAGCAAAACCAAAACAAGGCTGAAATGTCTGCATCTTCCTTGCTGCCTGTAAATGACTGCTTGGAAGTACTATACTTCGTATAAGTCGGTCTATTGTTTATTATTAATGCACCAGATGCACAGAGAAACTAAATCTGACACATTTGACATAATCTAGAAGGCGCGTGCCTCTCCTAAATGAACTGATTTTATTCCATACACATATATTCTGTAGGAAAAAAATGAGTTCTTTAAAGGTTCTTGGCATGGAACTCTCTCTGATAGGCAATCACACTGTTTTAGGGACAAACCAAAGAGTTTGAACTTGTCTTCTGTGTACACTGACAAATGAACCAAATAAGGATTAAAAAAAAGTGCTCTAGGGTTGTAGGGTTCTATATAGAATGGTTCCTGCAGAGGAAGAAAGTACCCTTTAAAAGAAGACACTTTAATGGCTTGTTCATGCTTAGGGGAGAAAAAAAATCCTTTAAATGTTCATTGCAAAGCTCAAGGTTCTACTTAACCCTCTTTCTCAGTAGGCTTCTACAAGAACCTTTAAGGGATCTCCTATGTACAAGCCCACAAGACTGTTTCCCTACCAGAAAGAGTTCTAAGTAAAACCTTTAATTATCCAATAAACAGTAAACAATATATATTTTCTTCTAATACTGAACAAAGTGTTAAAATGTCTTCTTTTAAAGGGTCTTTAAATGTTTATTGGATAATTAAGGGTTCTACTCAGAACTCTTTATGGTAGGGAAACAGTCTTGTAGGCTCCTACATAGAACATTTATGGGTTCCCCTAGAGGGACAGCTTAAGAACAGTTAAGGGGTCTAAATTTTCTAAGAGTGCTGGCTTATCTTTTAGGAAACCCTTAAAGGCTCGATGTAGAAAACTGTGACTGTTTCCTATCAAACAAGGTTCCATGAAGAACCACTTTAGGAAGCTAAAAATCCTTAACCACCCATTACTGTAAGTTCGACTTGAGCCTAGGATATCATGAGAACTTTGAAATGCTTTTTGTTTGTTTTTGGCGCCACCATGTGGCCAGAAAACAAGACTTGACACTCATACTTCAAACTCTGCAGTCAATGAATCATGTTTAAATATAAATTTTATTTACAACAATATCAACATCAAGGAAAAGAATAAATTGTATTGCGATTTACATCCGATAGAACATCAGCTTATTCGCTCCCTTGTCCACATAAATTAATCAGACCTTTGCCCAGGACTCAAAGCAAACATTGTGATTTCTCATTTCCAAATATATTTCATCATGATCCAAAGTATTCTACTTGAAAATAAAAGACAAAAGAAATAAAAGAATTCCTGCCCAAAGATTTTAAGAACGCTTCGAGAGAAAAGACTGATATGTTGCCTGTTTGTTTGCTATTATTAAAAAAAAAAAAATTCTCTATGAACTGGCCTTGAAATAAAAGAATTACATTGGTTGGGTACAGCATGTAGTACAAAATCATAATGATAAGCTTATATGATATGTACCTTGCACTCTGTTCATTCACACAAAAAGACTACTGGTAAGGTTAAAATTTCAGCAAAGAAATGAAATATCTATATCTTTGGATTGTGCAATTTTTTAAAGGTAGATTTATGAAGACCCAGCGCTTAAAAGTGAAATCATTAATGATAGTAACAGCTAGCGCACAGAGAAAAGCTGAGCAAATAACCATCTTATTCAAATTCACCACCGTGTCCATAAAATGTACATGAGATAAACACACAAACATAAACCATGATGTCTTCTTAATGTAACTGCTTGATCAGATAGGATTTCTCCATTTCATTTCCACAGAAAAAAAGTGCCCTCCAAAAACAAATGGCTGTCATCACTGCAATACTGTAAAGAAAACGAGGCTAGATCAGAAAAGATAAAAATCTTTTAAAAATGTATTCCCTTTGAGAAAGTTAAAATAGAATTAACACCCAAAGCAATATTGACCTAAAATATAATATGCTGGACCTCACATGGGCCAAATCTGTGCAAAAATGTACAGTATAGAATAAGGGCACATATGATACATTTGGAGCGTACAGCATGTACAAGTCTGTTCTTATTCACATATAAAACAAAAAGCCCATTTAATACTGCAGTACCTTTTGCTCTGTTATTTTAATGGTGCACCATTTTAACATATATGGCATAGAGAAGAGGATTATTGCTCGTAGCTGCATATAGTGTGGAATTGGAGCAGTCTGTCCTGAAAGCAAGGTTTCTGCTAAAACATGTCTCACCACCAAGAAGGTCTTTTCTGAACATATAGAGTCTTTAAATAAGGCTAGAACGAGCAAGACATATTGCAGATATTCTTTTCCTTATTAGCCTTGTGATAAAGTGCATCCCCACCCAGCACCAGGGCAGTTCCACAGCGAGAGAAAAGCACACCCTCTGGTGGTGAAGTACGGCATTACACTCACACACAGCTTCATATATGAGCACGAGTTTGGCTGCAGATAGAGGGTTACGCTCAAACTCTGTTCTGGGGGCACACACAAACGCTTCAGAGAGTATTAAAACACAGTGATATGGACGAGTTCTCTGTCTCATGTCCAGCTTTTCCGTCTGCAGCAGTAGCTGGGCGGTGCTGTGTGTCTGCTCTCAGGGTTTGCTCAGGGTGTGACATGACTCTGTTCTGCTTTACTCTCTCGCTGCCACAGTACTCTGCTTCAGTACTTCTGCAAAATAACCAAAACAAAAACCAAGTTTGGTTACCATGGGCTATTAAGAAAAATAAGCTGGTCAAATTCTCTTTCAAAAGAGACAGAGAGAGAAATTAAAACTAAACAACTAAAAGACTCCTAATGCACACTGCTACTGTTGTGTACCTGATCAGGACCCAATGGCATGCGACCCATGCCCATGGGGTTCATTCCCATCTGCCCTTGCATCGGCATCATCTGTCCTGGCCCGTTCACTCCTCCCTGCATGGCTCCGTTCATCATCATGCCCCCATACTGCGCTGGTGCCCCCTGCTGGGAGAACTGCTGCTGCTGTGGGTATGAACTAAAAAACAAAACAAAAATAAAAGTCAGACAGGGAATTTATTTTAAGAGCTATATAGCTGTATTATCATATCAAATATTATTATTATTTTTATATAATATATATAATATATTTCATATTGATACAGCTTACCAAGTGTTATAAAAAAGTAGCTAGGAAAAATAAATGATTTTTATTGAAACAGCATTACTGTTTAAACAACAAAGTGCTTTACCGAGCTATAACATTACAATACAAAAAGAAAAAGAAAAAAGTCTGTAGTCTGAGAAAAGAAACGATAATTTAAAAAAAGAAACAAATATCCAAAGAAAAACAATTATATAATTGATTAACAATATAAATTAAACTAGTATCTTAAAAACAAAAATACTATATCAGAAAAGAATTTCAAAATTAAAGATTAAAATACAATTCTAAGATTGCTGTTATTGCTTTATTACGGCTATTATTATTATTATTATTATTATTATTATTATTATTATTATTATATTACTAATAATGATCATCATCACCATCATAAGCATCATAATGCAACAGAAAAAAAAAAAAACAAAAAAAACAAACCACACACACAAAATATAATTAGAATTAGATTTTGCCACTCACCTGTTCATGGGCATGCCACCCTGCCCCCATGCCTTCATATCTGCTGACTGGTACATGGGCCCGCTCTGAGGGTGCTGTTGCATCATGGGATTCTGGGGGCCCCCCATACGTCCGGCCATCATATTAGGTGGGCTGTTGCCAGTGGCCATGAATGAGGGGTCACCCTGCTGGCCAATAGCTGTAATCACACCACAGAGGCATTAATCAGTTTACACTGCACGAAAGCATATTTGATATCTTTCCAACAATTCAGTTGTATAACTATCAGAGACAATGTGTTATGAATAATTTTCTTTTTTTTAATGCTCTAACGATGCTAGATGTTAACCCACCATAGTTTCCTCCATAGTTAAATGGCTGCTGGCCGGGCTGATGGTTCATGGCTGTTCCTCCCATAGGGGTGTCCATGCCAGTGGGAGCAGTGACATTGGGAGGGGGGCTGAAGCCTCCAGTTGCGGCCTGCTGCTGCTGCTGCTGCTGCTGCTGCTGCTGCATCATCATCATCATCTGACGCCTTCTCATCTGAGTCATCATCTCTCGATTTCGCTGAGCCAACATCTGAGCATTCAGAAGACTAGGCTGAGAGAGAAAGAGAGAGAGATGAAGTGGTCAGCAAGTTTGTTAAACTTTAAGGTTAATTCAAGTCGATGTAAATGACTATAAAAGAACTCAACATATTTTTTTTGTATTAGATCTGAATTTTTTTTTTTTTTTTTTTTAAACTCCACACTGGCCACGTGTCCAGATTATATGTCTTAATGTGAATTCGTTTGGTGGGTGAGCAGTGAGTTACCTGTCCTCCCATGCCAGGTTGCATCCTTTGCTGCATGCCAGGCCTCACTCCAGGGTTTGCCACTGGTGCATTATCCATTTTCATCGGCATGCCCTGCCGGCTCTGGTTCATAAACTGTAAAATGACAATGTGTCACTCAGGCATAATTCAACCTAACTCAGGCCGAGGTTCATGTGTTTAAGTTTGAGTAACCTGCCAGAACTAACTCAGGCATTGTGTTTCAGGTGATTTTCATGGCAGTGTACAATACAGATACCAGCATGAGCTTGGCTGTGTTGTAATGTATGTCTCTGAGCATTATTGCTAATAAATAATAATGATTATCACAAGACGGGTGTCTTGTATTAAAATCATTCAGAAAGCACTCAAGAAAGATATGCACAATATCTTGATCTCTCACCTGCTGTCCCTGAAGCCTCTGCTGAAGATGCAGTCTGAGTGGCTGCTTAGCGTTCATCATGCGTGGACGCATCATTGCAGGTGAGTGGTTCACCATCGCACCCATCTGCTGCATCATTGGGTTAAATCCCGGTCCTGGATGGCCCTGCATGGGGCCCGGGCCCGGGCCAGCACCAGGACCAGGATTAGGACCAGGTCCGGGCCCATAGCCTCCCTGCATGCCCATGGAAGGTGGACCAGGATAACCTGCTCCATACATGACCTTAGGATCCATACTCATGGATGAATCAGGAGATGGGCCTGGGAAAGCATCTGTAGGAGTTGCTGGTTGCTCTGTGCTTTGACCCTGTGAGAAGAGAATATTAAGCTTATGTTACATTTAAAATACATCATTAAAAAGGATTCAGTGTTAACAAAACAGTGTCAGGATTCAAAAAATCTAATCAAATCAAGAGAAATGTCTCCTGGTACATTCCACACACAGGACAGGAGTGTAAACTACAGCTGTGTGTTCGTTTTTGTGTCTTAGGCTAACATGTCATATGTGTTATGTGGTGACACTGCCTATCAACCTATTGGAATGTGTCGGTGACAAAAATATATTTATGTAAAATGTATGTTTTGTTACAACACAAGAGATACACTCCAATATCTGGCATTCCAATATCCCCCATTTGCTGCTATTAAATCTTAAGGTCTGCCCACTACATAACTATAAAATGGCATTCTTCTCAGACCTGGCCAACGAGGTCTGGGATCCCAAGAGCTCGGTCGATCTCCTCCAGGCCGAGGTTGTCTGTGTTGTTGAGGAGGGAGTCAAGCTGGTCAAGCAGAGCTCGCTCGTCACTCTGCCCTTCAGTGGTGGATGGAGGAGCAAGCAGATCATCCAGGGGGTTGCCAAACGGCAAGCTGAACACACACACACACAAAAAAAAAAAAGAATATAAGTGACATGTACATGTACTAATGTATATATCCACAAGTGAAATACAATTTAAGTAGTTTAATTAGATACTGTAATTACAGTATAGAATGAACAATCTATAAACCAGGTTAATTAAGTTCATTCTCAGCCTCAGACACTTAAGGACCATTTCATGTACTAGCATTGTACACAAATTCTTAAACACCATGACAAATAGCATAGATATGGTCATTGAATTAGACTAAAAAGGTTTTTTCAGGTGTTGTGCTTAGTGGTTTGTGGTTCTTGGTCACGTTGAGTGATGGAATTACCAGACCTGCATTCAAGACTAATGGAGTAACTTATCCATAATGCTGTATATGGATAACTGATAAAAGCTTCACCTGTTTGCATTAGGGGGTCCCTCCATGCCCATGCCACAGTCTGGCCATGATGGAGACTGAGGAGGATGTGGCTGCCCTCTGAATGTGTTCATCCCCATCTCATTTTGACCTGCACACACACATATACATTCAATAAACGGGATAACTCTTCCCAAACTTTATGATAATTATATTTGCTAGCTCACACACATTGTATGATGCACACATATATATTAGCATAACAACATACCCATATCCATTAATTGCTGCTGTAGCATGGATCTGGGTGTTGGTACACTGTTTGACCTGTTGATCATGGGACCTCCCATCATTCCCTTGGCATTTGGATCAATGCCTGGACAACCCATACCGGGGTGCCCATTAGAGCCTACTGGACTGCCCCCAGAGCCTGGCATCCGCCAATCACCTGGTCCCATCATAGGTGGCATCTGGTTCATGCCCATTTGCCTGTTAGGACCTCCTGTGGAAAGAGCAAGAGATCAGGAGTGGAAGGGAAATGGCTTTGATTAAGCAGAATATTAAATATCAAAATACTGTCAATATCAAATCTTAGTAACAGATGTGTGACTATTAATGCAGAATATTTCTCCTCACCCATGCCTATGTGGCTGTCCAAGCTCTCCTGTTTAATGAGAGAAGAGGGGGCACTTCTCCTGCCCGTCCCTCTTGCCCCACTAAATGGTTTACTGTCCACAGACATTGCTCTCTGGAAGGGCACTCGAGGCCCGGGGCCCATCCCTGCACCCTCACGCTCTACACCAGGAATGAAATTTAGATAAATTAGTTGGGTCAAATCGTGTACTCTTGAATACTATGAGCTTCCTCAGAACTTCCAGTATTATTAACATCTCTTGTGGTTATCTGTTGTACACAGTGATGTTGCAGCGCCAAGATCATGTCTTACCATGTGCAGCGTTGTTGGGTCCATTCCCTTTCTTATTTTCTCCATCTGTGCTTCCAGAATCAGCAAACATCCCAGGACCAGGTTTCAAGCCTCCTAGAATGCTCTCCAGGCTTTGCAACTGGAAGAAGAGAAAAATTCGATTTATCTGTAAATATTATCAATGAATTGCACTAAATATACAAGCTGCAATTACAGGTGTGTATCAGGACTGGGATCACGTGGAACCCAATGAAAAAAGATTACGGGAGTGGGTGGTCAGATATGAAGCTTGCAGAGTCACACTGATTAATATGGCAGCGCATTGGATGCGGCAGGGTGCTGGCACGGTTTACTGCTTTTGGTGTAAATTGGGCTGTACTTATTTATCATACATTTATTGATCTTCAGTAACTGCTTTTTCCTGGTCAAGTTTGGTGAGGTTTACATTACTTATTTCTTCATATTTTGGAAAACAGAACCACCCATGATCATTTAGAAACACTGAGCAACAAACATAAACAGCTGTGGGAGTGGATGAGATGGGTCAGAATTCTAATGGGAACAGGAGTGGGATTAAGTCTCATTAAAAGACAGCATAGTGTGTCATCTGAAAAAAAGCTAAGCCAACATTGCATTCTCACATACCTCATCGGGCGGCTCGATTTTGACCTTGCTATCCTGGCTGCTGGATTCGGTGGTTGTTACTCCTACTGCGCCAACACCACGACCCTCCAGCTCATCCAGTCCTGGTTTGCCCTCAATGCCAGTCTCTTTGGTATCATCCTTGTTCAGAAGATAGTGGAGCAGAGCATTCGGCTTCTTTTCACTGTGCTGCTCCTGCTTGACCTCCAACCCTACGCCTTCTGAGCCCTGGTGCTCCGAACCAAGGCTGACCTTCCCTGTGGCCTCAGCTGTGATGCGTGCCACCTCGTCCGGCGTGTTGCCGTTCTGCAGGAGCTTGTGGAGGATCTTGTGTTTCTCCTGCAGAGAATGAGAGAGATGGCCACCCATGCAGCCCGTAGATGACACGCATCCTGAACCGTGCTGCGCTGTGGTGCATCCTGATGAAGCAGATGATGATGAAGATACACCTGTGGAAGATGGGCTCGTCATGCAACCTCCAGCCTCTTTTGGGTCAGCACCAATGGGAGTGGAAGCACGTCCAGGAGGGGCCGCTCCAGTTGCTGCTCCCAAGGCAAGCTCTTCTGGTGGAGATGTAAGCAGCTGGAGTAGCTTTTTATGGCCCTTGCCTTCTGGACCCTTCCGCTGCACATCAGCTCCAGTCTGGCCATCTTTGTTACACTGACTATCTGGCTTATCTGTTGAAGTTTCTGATGTGTTCGCATGTTGCTGGTCTGTCCCTGTGCTAGGAGTACTAGCAGGGCTCTTCGTTTCACCCGTATTAGGCCCTTTACTGGCTCCAGACTGGTTTGGTTGACCAGGCTGAGTGGAGTTGATGCTGGGAGAGCTGTCTGATTTGTGAGAAGGTGAGGTGAGAGTGGAGGGTAGGGAGGAGCCTACTCCCTCACTGATGGCCTGTAGGGCATTGAGAGAGCTGCTTGAGAAAGTGCTGCCACCAGAGGAGCTACTACTACCAGTCATTCCAACAGGCCCCATAGGAGAGTGCATACCTGTTAAAGATATATAGTAATACAAAAAGCATAAGAAAATGGAATGCTGCTAAAAAAAAACACAATTCTGTTATTTAGCGGCAGTTGTAACTACATGATAAATACAGGAGACATATGTACACGTGTAAATGTAAAGCTCATACCTCCTGGAGAGAAGGGGCTGGCTCCCATCTTGGGGCTTCCTCGTATCCGTGGAGATCCCATGATGCTTTGCTGAGATGGGTTCATACCTGGGCTAACATGGGATGGACTTGTCATGCCCAGCCCATATCCTCCGCTATGGAAGTGCTGTGGATGCTGATTCATTCCGGGATGCCCCATCTGATTCATCTGGTTCATTTGACTCATGGGGTTAAGCTGATTCATCTGATTCATGGGGTTCATCTGGTTCATCTGATTCACTGAACCCATTTGATTCATCTGATTCATTTGGTTCATCTGATTCATCTGGTTCATCTGATTCATCTGATTCATCTGGTTCATCTGATTCATAGAGTTCATCTGGTTCATTTGATTCATCTGGTGCATTGAGTTCAACTGATTCATTCTGTTCCCAGGGCCATACATGGGGCCTCCTCTGGGACCCATATGCCCTGAGTCATTCATGCCATAGCCTCTGGCATTGCCCATGCCCATCTGCCCACCAGGAGTCATGTTCATTTGGGAATTATGGTTGGCACCACCCATTCCTTGGGAACGCATTACACCTCCCTGGTTTGGCCTGTAACCATTCTGTTCCCTAAAAGAGAAAGAAAAAGTTTGGATGAGTAAGACCAGAGTAGGGTCTCAGCATGGGTAGAATTTAACATAACAGCTACAAATCAGTGCAGATCCGAATAAATTTGTACACCATCTATAAAATGTCCAGTGAGTTAAGTGTATATTTAAGACATACCCTAAAGAATGGGATCAATGGACAATACACTAATGGAGGCACTAATAAAGTTGCTGGCAAATAAATGGACACAAGAGATATTAACAGTAATCTGATAAGGAAAGTGAATACTAAAGGCATGAGCTTCTCTAATATGGGAATGAAGGTTAAGTACACTAATGTCTATACTAAAGGAATAAGGGAGGGGGAAGCAATGAAGTACTTGAAGTCACCCAAATCGTGTTTTAAATAATAAAAGAAAGAGGCAATACCAGTGCATTGACAATTTATGCACTCAAATCAATTCCCCTAAATTAAGACCATGTTATAATTTTAAGGTTATGTCAGTAGATCCCCTAAGTTAAGACCATGTTATAATTTTAAGGTTATGTCAGTAGATCCCCTAAATTAAGACCATGTTATAATTTTAAGGTTATGTCAGTAGATCCCCTAAATTAAGACCATGTTATAATTTTAAGGTTATGTCAGATGAATCAGCTTAACCCCATAAGTCAGTAGAAATCTATAAGAAATTACACTTATAAAACATATATGTTCATATTAAGACAAAAGGAATAGAGAGTGCAAACCTATGCAGTAGGTGAGTGGAGAGGTAGCTGTGAGGATCGTTGGTATGTGGGTTTCGGCATAGCTCGCTGCGTGTCTGCGCAGTTACTGGAGTTCCGTCAGAAAGGGAAAAGTGGTACAGTGGAGTCTCTGCTCGACCACGTATACAAGCTAGAGAGAGAAATTGACAGAATTATTCATGATTCCAAGACAGGTAGGTTTTATGCTTTCTCCAGGGAATGCCAAGATGGTTCCTATGTGATGCATCATAAATATCTAACGACGCTTTATTAATTGAGAGAATAACAGGTACATCTTTAACTACACTCATACCATGCAAAACATATGTGAATTAAGTATGTAAAATGTCTGCAAAGGTGAGAGGTTCTCACAGATTTGGACTTACCCTCCTGGTAGTGTCGTTTGCAGGACCAGGGCTGGCCTTCACTGTGATGCAGGAACATCTGCAAACACCTGCGCACCAGATCCTCCCAGCCAGGACGCATAGTGGTGTGTAAGGAGCCTTGTTGCTCGATCTCAATCAGCTTACCTGTTATTAAAAATATACATACATAGATTTACAAGCAAAGCCATAACTTGATCCACATCCCAATAACCACAATGATCCATAAGAATCCATGAGGATACTGCAGCACCTTAAATTATAAATGAATTACAGAATAAGACCAGACATGATCACCTGAGAGCTCGTGTCTAGTGCTGAATCTCTCTGTGCGCTCCACGGCAGTCACTCTCCGCGCCACACAGATCATACAAGACTGCAGATCTGCACACATGACATGTACACTTAAGCATTTATCACTCAATCTCCAGGACTATGAGAATGATAATACTCAGCCTCTTAAAAGTGCAGCCAATCAAGTAAATGTAAATGCAACAGGACCAGAACAGTCTCTCTATCCCTTTCAAATTTCATTCATCTTAGAAACACTGGGAGTGGGAACACACACTGGATGAGACATCAGTCCATCACAGAACCATCCTTGCACATACTGTTTCTTTGAATGTATGATTTGTATTGTGGTATTTAACATTATATGTGGTCAACTGTATAGTTGTGATTTCGCATGAGTCATTAGGTGTGTGTAGATGTGTGCATGGAGGAGAACTGCACCTTCGCCCTCCTCCATCATGGCTTTAGGCTGGGTAAGCGCAAAACATTGCATGGTCTCATAACGTGGCCTTCCTGCTCCATCCTCTGCTCCGGGGCCTCCATGGCCGAACTTCACCAGCATCCGACAGTTAAAGGTGTGGCTTTTCTGACGAGAGGCATCTCCAGTCCATGAAACACCATTCGCTCCTATACATATACACACAACAGATTTTAGCTTGGAAATTTCAAAGCTAGAAGTATATTTGGAGGTAAATGGAAAGTTGTGTACCAGTGGCTTTGGGCAGGTTTTTCTGCAGCTCCTCACGGTCCTCCTGATGCAGGATGTTATAGACACTGGTGTTGATCAGCTCCTCCTGCTTGTACTGCAGATACTGAGTCACGTTGTCAGACACAAACACGATGTTTCCTTCTCGGTTCACCACAAAAAGGAAGCCATCCAACGCCTAAAAGAGTAAGAGAGAGAGAGGTTTAGGCAACTAGGACACAAAAATGCAAAAAGGATCAAACATGATAAATGTAAATGTTCCAGAGATCTTGCTAACCTGCAATAGCAGAGGGCCAAGATGGTCCTTGTCGATGACCCCCTGACCCGTAGAGGACACGTCTGCCTTTTGGACATCATCATCGCCACATGAACCCTTTCCTGCAAAGAATCAGTACAAATAACATGAGCATGGTCAAGCAGCTGGTCATATCATTACAACATGAAAAGACAAAAAAATTACTGACATTTTCATTGTCAATGGCACTATAATTAGAGACACTGAGTTGGTTTGTTGGTGCTACATTTTTTCAAATGTTATCAAAAAGTATAAAAAGGGTTTAAGTTCACATTCTAAAAATGTACTAGCAATGTACAAACTATGCCTTTACAGCACAAACATCAGCTCTAACAACTTTTCCTTTTCTGGTCCTCCCAACTTTTCAAATGGTTGCAGTGTTTAAATAACATCCTTATGATTATTTTGTCATACTGTCATCAAGAATGGATTAATTTTTAATTTATGCAATTTTAACTGAATCACAGATTTTTCACCAATTTCTTTATGACATTGATGAAAATTATTAAAACTCATTTTAAATGTTAAAATTCATTCATTACAAGTTCACTAACCAATTTTCAAATACAAAATTTTTGTACTTTTTCCCCCACAAAAATGATGTAGCTGATTTACTGTCATCACTGCGACTGCTTTCATCACCTCTCAGCTTAAAAGAAAGTGAAAAATGACACAATTGCCATTCATCTGTCGATGTTGATGTTGTACAACCACCACCTGATGGCAGCACTTTACAAAAACCCCCACTAGCTTTCAGGCCTTTTTTCGGTAATTATCGTGAAAAAGCAAGCAAACAAACAAACAAACAAACAAGTAATGAAAAGCATAGTGATGTCAAGCTGTAGCAGTGTTGCCCTACCTTGCTCTTTTATCTGCCGTATCTGGCGTACTGTCTCTTTAAGGATGGCGCATTTGTCCGGTTTGACGTTGAAGTTATCGATGTCGCTGAGGTTAGCTGAGATCAGCTCAGCGAGCTCCTCGATGTATTTACACTCCTGTTCTCTCCGTCGCTTATCACACCTGAATAAAGACAAATACATGTGCATTCAAAAACTGATAAGACCAATGGTGTGAAATTTCAGCTCATCTCCATACATTCTGATACACACACACACACACACACCACTTACCCTAGTCCTGGTGTGTCACAAGTGGAGAGTTTACGTTTCCGGTCGTAGCCCAGTGGCTCCAGAGGGTTCTCCCCAGGTCCACTCATCTTCAACACATATCAGCACCTACACACACATGCAAACACACACTTAATTGTGCGTATGAAATGTAAACACTGAACAGAATTAGCTCAGAATTAAGGAATCTAGGAAATGATCTAAGTGTATCAGTGTGTGTATGTGTGTGAATCGGGCAGCTTATTTCTAAGTATTCCCACATTTAGTTGAAAGTAAGGAATTTTCCAGCTGAGGAAGACAGCGAGCAAGCGTGTGTGTGTGTATATACTCTGATGATGACTAAGTGAAGCAGGGCCCCAGGAGAAATGGGTCATGCCTCGTTCAGTGTGTGTGTGTGTGTGTGTGTGTGTGTGTGTGTGTGTGTGTGTGTGTGTGTGTGTGTGTGTGTTTCTCTGCAGTACCGACTCACAGAGGGTCAATACTCTCCCTCCGGAAGCCGGAGCACAGTGTGGATTCTCATAATGAGGCAAAGTCGAAGGGATCGATATCATTTAAAAGGCAGTTTCATGGAGAGGGGGGGAAAAAAAAAAAAAAAAAAAAACACCACCACCCAGGACTTGACGCTAGTGTGTGTATTTCAGGAGCAAAAAGGTTCACAGTTTTTCTACTCTCGGGAAATCATATAGAGTAAAGCTTTTATTTAGTTAATCAGTGCTAAACAGGACTGCAAGATCACCGCACAGTCTCGCATTACACATACACACTTGCCCAATCCTGTTGTTTACTACCATTTTTATCACACACCACTTTCTCCCTTCCTCCATCTCACTATTGCACACATTTCTCCCTCTCCCTCTTCTCTTTTTCTCTCACCTGCACATCTTCACTTCCCACTGCAGAATCTTTCTGACAAAAGCTCTTTCTCTTTCTCTATACAGTCCTCAGTCTCCTCTTTGTATTAGAGCTATCAGGACGAATTTCATTATTCCATAATATTATATTAAATATAAGACTATTATACAGAGATTTCCTAAACATTTTACCTAAATGACCTAAACTGTGAAACAAACTAAAATAGTGCTTATCTTGGCATATACACTACGCAGATTCTACAATGCCATTATGTTACATCCTATGTAGTTAGCATATAAAGCGAATTGGAATTCAGCCTGTAGTAGAGATGGGAGATGAAGGATCCAGCTATGTATTAGTGAAAAGGAAACATTACTGTGGGTAAATAAATAAAATGAATCTTATTAATAATAAAATTGTGATTTTTGCCTGTGAGACAAATTTCCTGCTTAAGAAAGTAGTTTAACTAGTGTTTCATTATTCAAATACTAAATATTGTAAGTAATTTATGAAACAAATCTGACAGTCCTAGTCTATATCCATCTATCCTTCTCTCACTATCTAGTCTGGCTTTTTCGTGTGTGTGTGTGTGTGTGTGGTTAGCATAGCCTTGCCTCGTGAATGACCCCTCTCAGAGTTCAGCGGAAACCTCTGAGAACAGGCCATCAGGTCACACTCTCTTCCCCTTGGCCTCGCACACATACACACAGACGCACACCCGCCCTTCCCCTTCCCTTCCACACAAACAGAGCCACGCATTCCTGCATGAGCTCATCATTCCTGAGTCGAACTGCGGGACGAAACGGCGACTTTATGCAACTCGCTGCAGTGCCTGCCCAGACATGTGCAACACAGCAATACACACTTTATATCACACAACAAACTCTGTCGCCCCCCCCCCCCCCCATCCCCCTCTCTTTCTCTATCTTTCCCTGCATTCTGTCTCCTGATCCATCCGTTTTCATCCCGTTCCCCGCCCCCTCCTCCTTTTTCCTCACCTTTGCAGCAGTGGAGAATGATGACATCCACTCCGTTCCACCTCACATCCTGCAAAACACACGCTGAGAGTCACTGGATGGATACAATTTCAGCAAGAATGCCAGGGTAAAGTCTTTTCAACACAATTACAAGTGCAGTTCAGTGCTCATTTCAGATCCCATGCTCAAATGATCAATAAAGAATTAGTGTGTTAAAATCCGGTTCTAGACATGCTTTGCTCTGACTGAGATCAGCACATTGAAGCAGAAAGCCTGATCCCAGATCAGCATTATAAACATTTCAGCAATTACTGCTTTTAGAAGGAACATCACACTTTCACTTACCTTTGAGTGACAATGTGGAAGCTCTGATAAAAGACCCAGGCACAGAGGGCATCTATGGCTTCAGCAAGGCCACAACTGCTCCAGAGAGAAAAAGCCAGAGAAAGAGAGTGAGTGAGAGAGAGACATGTTACACCACTGTATCAGTGACTACTGAAGGCACTTCTCTCACTGTTCAGAAGTCAGTTTTTGTTTCTTGACACAATACTAGCGACGTTAGACTGGTTTGGAGCATTTGCAAATTGAATAATTCATTTTTATTCATAGGTCCTGGCATGAACTAGCTTGCACTTGTGACACGTAGACAGATTTGCAAAAATAATCGAGTTTGCTTGCTATTTAGCCTGCAAGATGGTTAGTTATTCTTTAATACAATGAAACCTGTAAGTGTTGGTAAATTGCCATGGTAGGACATGCCGTTATTGGAGAAGAATAAACGATGGAGTTGTGTGATATGGCGAAACAAAGAGAATTTTTCCTCTGCCTGTATAAACGGAGACGCTTCCTGCGCCATCTCATACAGCAGTTTGAGCTTGATTTGATCGATCTAAGTTTGCATTAACTTTAATTATAGCAGAAATCCCAAGCAGGACTGCACTCTCTCTCATAGCCAACGAACTGTCAGTGTGGTAAGGAAAGAGTTAAAAATCCTAGTTAATCTAGTTAAACATGAATTAAATTAACTCACCACTTCAGGTAGAGGTAAATTAAGATTAAAAGTAGAATTTGACGGCGTGTGCCTGCTGTAAGGAGTCTAAAGTGTCACTTTATACAACTTAACACACTGCGGCAGCTCATGGTTTAATGCGTTGCCATTCTGCGTGCATGTTCAAATATTAGAATAGTATTCAAATAATACTCTGAAAAATCTGAATAGTAGTTCTCCCTGAAGTATACTTATAATGAAGAATTTATTTATTAGGAGCATTAGCCAAGTTAGCTAGCAGATCCACTAGCCTGGCATAAAAGCTCTGGGGCTTAAATTTACATGGTCCACGACATCCTCTTATCTCTGACGTGTTTAGTGCAAAGCTGTGTGGAGATTACTTTGTGTTGTCACGAACTGAGCTGAAACTCCTGCTCACCAAACCAGTTTACACCGGTACTGAGAAAACCTGTTATATATGTAAAAATATGAAATATTACAAATAAACGCTAATAAAAGTTAACAAATTTGACCCAAACACTAAAGAGTATTTAACCATTTCAGATTACATTCCTGAATTCAGGTGTACTTTAAGCATATTTCTTTAAAGATAGATAGATAGATAGATATATTATATTTATATAGTTGTGATAGATACTAAAATAAAAATTAAAATACAGCTTTTAACTGTAGAGAGTAAACAGTTTCACTTTTTCCATTCAAGCTTCATAATAAAGTGCAGCTTCGTGGGAGAATTATCTAGAACGTCCGAAACAGGAAGAAGTAAAAGCAGGCATCCTGTTTGTGTCCTCTTCACACTCGCTGCTTACACACACACCTTCGCGTCATCACTTCCGTCTTCTATTAAAAGCCTGTGAGCTACGTACGTAGACAGCCATGTTAACACACTGAGCAGCACAACTGTCTGATGCCTTCATTCCATTTCTGGTTCATGTTTCTTTTCTCTCTGTCTGTAGGCTACATAATCACAAATTGCTCAATGTAGATTTATGAAATTTAAGTCATTTAATTTCAGCAGTGACCAGGATGTGACATGCCTGGGGTACGGTTTGCGTTGCCTCGGTTTACGTCTTCATTTCCCATCATTCCCCTGTTACATACGGAACGTACCTGCATTATTTATGGAGCTGCTTCCTGTCATTATGCTAACACACGCAGCCCTAGATGCCTCAGGGAGCTTCCGTGAGCAGATTGCTGCTGCACTCCAACAGGCCACGCACAGTCAGAACACCGTGTTAAAGGCTAAGCTGCATTATTGAGAAGACACGAACTGAAACGCACTCACCTGAGCAGTAGACTGAATATGTATGCAAATATGGACGAAATATGTAAATAATGTGTATGTGGCTCAAGTATGCAGTAGGTAACTTATCTCAGGAAAAATCTCACATTCCTCTTGCAGACAGTGTGTGAAAGTGTTGGTACTGATACTTAAATATAAATAGGAAGAAAGAAAGAGAAAAAGGGGTAGAAATGCCTTTTTGTTTAGCATGAATGTAATAATTAACTGTTTAGTATGTTTAAAGCGCAAGAAGCTATTAAAATAACCTAAAATGGAAGAATTTACATTTCTAAAAAAGCCCAGATATATAAATAGCCATGATATATCAATCGAAACCACCGCCATGTTCTAGTCCTGTCACAAACAGCTAGCTGGCTAGTTAGCACCTTGTAAACTACCTGTTCCTGTTTGTGGGATTTCAGCACCAGAGTCTTAACTGTCATTATTATTCTCAGTGATTTATCTAAAAGGTAGCAAAATATGACAAAATGTTCCATAGAAAACACAATTATGTTCAACACTGACCATAGGCAAGTTAGCTAGCTGTCTTGTTTACTTACATTAGCTAAGTTTTAGCCAGCTAGCAAATCAGCTAAGTATGCAATGTTTATTAGCTAAGTTTCCATTCTTAGTCAGCTAGCTAAGGACCTGGATATCAGCACTGATGAACAAAATCATGTTTTTTATGGAGTATTTTGAAGAGTTATTGGTACCATTAGATAAATCACTTGCATGTCAGAAGTAGATACTACTTAGATAGAACATGCAAAAAATAATGTAAAATACAGCTTTTTTTGCTAATTGGGTCACTTTGGGTCAGCGTTAATGCATGTTCTTAACATTCCACTTTGTATTCCACATTTTGTTGTAATATTTAGTCAATTGCAGATTGCAGTTAGCTATGTGTTAATGGCTAAGCGTAAGAAGTAGGTCATGTTGATTAATCCTGAGAGGAAAGTTGCGTGAAGGGAACTTGATCTGAATTTGCCTTTTCACAGATTGAGTGTGTGGAAATTTAATAAATCATCACCATGTGGGGGTGCTGTCCTATAACACTGACTGCTTTAAATCATATATTATACTCTTGGGTGGGTGAAAGTAGCCAAATGACATTGTACAGTTGTAACAACGCCTTCTCAGTTAGCAAATGATGTCATTGTGACGTCAATGGGATGGGTGGTGGGATTTAATTTGCATCCTACGGTGACCCATAAGTGAAAAACACACTAACAAAAACACGCAAAAACAACAAAACCAACAACAATCAGCCAATTCAGAGACACGAAAGTAAAACCAAAAACATGACAGCATTAACTCAGCATGTTGTACTTCACATGCCCCCTGCTGACTGGACACAGCGTGTGAGCTTGACATGTCCTGAAGCCAATCAGCAGCGAGCATGTTATGATCTATAACAACTTAGCACTTACATTTTGCATTTATACTGTTGTGGTTTTTTGGTTTCGTTGTGGAGATTTTGATTTGTTAGTGTGTTTTTAGGTGTGGGAACTTGCTGGTCACAGCAGGATGCAAATTAAATTCGATGACATCACAACATAATCATTTGCTAACTGAGACGTCATTACAATGGTACGTCATTACAACGGTACTTCGTTTGCCAACTTTCAGCCATCAGTGAATATAATGTGTGATTTAAACCAGTTGTGTTCCTGAATTTGCTATTGTGTTTTGGTTTTGCTGTTGTGTTTTTGATTTGTTCATGTGTTGTACACCATAACACCACAACTTTGTCCAACATTATCTAAACTATCTAACTAGTGCCTCAGATTTTCCAAATATGTTGTCCTCGAATAAGTTGCACATTGGACATGATCTGTTCAAATCTTTTCCTTTTGGTGCATTTACAAATTAAGCTCATACTTAACATTACATTTTTTTTGATAAACACACTGATAAAGTCACTGTTTAATTGGAAAGAAAGGCAAATTTAGTTAACCACTATTAACCCAAGCACTAATTCATGTAATCAGAATCAGACATCCAGAAGTTGTTAACCAGTCAAAAGTCACATTCTTGAGTTTAGGGGCACTTTAAATAATAGCATGTTTGGAGCATGTGCTAAACATGCATACTTTTAAACTAACGATAAAGTGGAGAACAAATGAGAAGCAGAAACTGCAGTGCGTCATAAAACGTTGATTTTAGACCGTTTTTTTTAATGGATGAAAGTTAACACACTGCATGTAACTGCATGCAGCATACAAAAGTTGCACACATTCTACTCATGTGTACTCTGTATGACCACATGAGACTAATGCACCATTACAAGACATCATCTCACAGGGCTTAGAATTATTGTCGTATGGTGTAAATCATACATCAAATATACCGAATATTAACATGAGCAGCACATGCTTACCACATGTGAGGGATCATTCTTGTAAAGAGACATCAAGAGTGAATAATTCAAAGTGAAAGGAATCAGATGTAGGGGAAAGAAGGAGTAAATGTTTGTGTCACTGTGTGTGTGTGTGTGTGTGTGTGTGTGTCCTGCTGTGGTGTGGAGTAGTGGCTCATTGAGGCCCAGAATAACTGGGACATTCTGGCAGAGCCTGAAATACTGCATGAAATGTGAGCTGAGGCACACTCTCCGAACAACAAACATCTCACACACTTACACAGTCACACACTCACACTCTCTCACACACACACACACACACACACACACACACACACACACACACACACACACACAAAAACTGCCATCCTCGGGCAAAACCTCTGGAAACAATGTTCTGTCTTTTTCCGTCTCAAACAAAATGGAGAGCATGATAAACAAGTGGTTGAAAAATAGGAACTAGTTTGGCACAAACATTGGACACCTAATCAAATTTCACTCAATATGCCCTGTCATCACTCGTCCCCATCAAAAAGAAAGGAAAATGGAAGGAGGGAGGGGGGGAAAATTATTAAAATAGGTAATGAAAAAGACAACTGACTGTACAAGCCGACATGTGCCAAGCATGTGTGTGTAGATGAGGAGCTTGTAAAATGGCTCTATTACTGAAACTATAGAGAACACACACACACACACACACACACACACACAGCCTCCAAACTACAACTAGGAAAAAAAAAGTGCAGGAAAGCTTCATCTTAAGTGAAATGATTCAATGACATAATCAACTATTGTAAATCCAGTAACTTTTTTTTCCTCCTGTACTTTGGTCTTTTCTGAAAGGCTTTGACACTAAGGATACGTAAATGTACAAAACACCATATCACCCTGGGAAAAACATCAAAATATCACAATACTATTAAATACGCATACTAGAGTTTTGAAAAAGTACTAATTCCTAAATGCATCACAACTCTTGAAAGATTTATCAATAAATAAAATGTCAACTTGGCTTTTACATTTGGGTCTAGGATATCTAATGCACGCGTTCTAATACGGTATTGTTCATAGAAACAACTGGCTCAGGGATTTGCATGACGCTCTGCGTACGAGGATTTTAAAAAATGTTACAGCCGTTATAAGTGGTAACAGGAACTAACTTGTTTTGTGGACGTTCCACAACATTAAACGTAACTACAAAGGAATACAAAGTATGACGTGTCAGTCTTTAATAAATAATAAATTGCTGTAGTACAAGAATACAACGCGCTGTTATAGGAAAATAGTTAACGTTTCGTGTCTGGCCACATCACACCCGTCGATTATTGTATGTTTTACTCATTACATAATAGTGTCGAACATTTCTGATGGAAAGAAAAAAAGAAAAAAAACGTATGCCATAGCAGAAGTTCCTTTAACTTGTTACTGTAACTTATTTACTGTTTATAAAAGTATTCCTTTAACACATTAAAATACTGTAGAGTTACTTTTTTAATACATACTGCCACAGATGGAACAAACATTAGCAGTAGTTACACTATGCTTTCATCTCAAGCCACAAATAATAACAGATCATAAATTTCTAATAATCCATCATCTTATAACCTGATGCCATTTCAGAATCTACTTACTGCACTATAGATCAACAGAGATTCAGCTACAGAACAATGGAGACATTGAGTACACAGAGTCTTTTTCATGATGGATGAGAATTATAATGTGTTTTAAAAGCAGCAAATGGTGATATTGAAAAAAAAGAATTCTTAACATAGATCCTAGAATAAAGATGCAGAATAAAGAATAATCTGACTGAATCAATCATGAATCAAAGTGTGGGGTGCCTAGAGATTCCCACCCATAATTTCTAGTTATACTGACTGCAATATGTTGTGCGATATATTAAAAACATACTGGTGAATCCCTGATGTGACGGTGTTACAGATTGGCCTGTGTTATACTGCAAACTTATTTCCAGTTGTTGGATCATGTGAATGTGGTGATTCGTCAAAACCAATAACACTCTTGTGGAAAGTCTGAGCCTGGTTATGATTCTCACAGCAAACCAATTTAGTTACAGGGCTCATTTGCATATTGCAACCTTCTGTGATACGAGTCCTGCAAAGGCCGATTATGAGATAACGATTAAGTACGGAATAAAACCCTTGGGGGCATGCTGATATAGGAAAATAATCAATGATGGGGTGGTGTGATGCAGCCGGACACGACACAGAGATACTGCTACAACATTTCGACATGTGCTTTTTGTCTGTTTATAGCTATGTTTCATTTTGTGGAACGTGACATAAGTTAGTTCATGTTATCACTTATGTTACAACAGCTATAAACGGTCATTCCCTCGTTCTTTGTCTTTTCTCTCTCATGAAGTTAATAAGACAAAAAATGCAAAGCCTGTCCATCCTGAAGACTCAGGGTGGAAAAATTTTAATTACATCTTAACCTCAGACTATTATAAAGCATTGACTCTGGAGACTCCTTCCATTAATAGTGAATAAACATCTCCTCACAGAAAACTAAACCATATCAACAATGATCCTTTTTAAAAACTTGTTTATGGAGTGTCCACCATACAAGTCCCCGTATATGAGGTTACTATAGACATGATAACATATCAGACAGAGTGCATTAATATAAACCTGTGATTTGCTTTGTAGCCTATTGTCATAGCTGCTGTTGTAGAAAAAGAAACAACACCTACTGACCAATCAGATTTGAGCATGCAACAGTGCTGTGGTATAACAAATGATATACTGCATGGCCTACTGAACACGCTCGCATGCGTCGCCACAATTTAGTGTGTAAAAATGTAGAAAAAACGCATCTTAGCGGCCAGGGGTCTGCATCTGGAGAGGAAGAACGTTTCACATCCATATATTCCCTGTACTGATTGGTCCTGCATAAAAAGCAAGTTAGAACAACCCACCCCCCTTCACTCTCTCTCTTTCTCCCTCTCTCTCTCCCTCCCTCCCTGTTGAAAAGCCACATGCTGGCCTCTCCTCCCTCCATCTCCTAGCCAAGCTAAAACTGCAGACTGCAAGTAAAAAAAAAAAAAAAAAAAAAAAAAAGAAGTGAGAAAGAGAGAGTGAGAGAGAGAGAAGCAACCCTGGTATAATCACCTCTGCATGAGAGAGGGAGTAATAGACGGATAAAGAGATGGAAGGAGAGGAGAGGAAAGGGGGGAGGCAAAAGGCAAGAGTCTATTTTATGCAGATTCATTCATTAATCTATGACAGAGGCTGCTTTCATCAGGCTGACAGGAGAAAGAAGCAAGGGAGAGAAAAGGAGAGAGAGAGAGAGAGAGAGGGTGAGGGAATGGGAAAAGGCAGAAGAGAAAAGGGCAGAGAGCCTAAAAAAGAAAAAGAGAAAGTGGAAAGAAGGGGGGGAAAAAACGAGGGGAATGATGCATTAAAAAAAGAGCAAGCTTACCGCCTTGCTTCAGTTTTACCCAGTGAGCTAATGTAGCATTACCTCTTTTACACACACGCGCACACGCGCTCACACACAAACACACAAGTTGGCAAGCAAATGGAAAAGGCAGAGGGTGGGCCTCATTTTCCTCATAAAAAGCCCATTTTAAGAGCTTTGCTTCACTCAGAAAAACATCCATGGCTTTTTGAACCCTTTGAGAGGAGAGAGAGAGAGAGAGAGAGAGAGAGAGAGAGAGAGAGAGAGAGAGAGAAAGTGGGAGGGGGAAGTGAGAACAACACAGAGGGTATAGTGCGAATTAAAAACAGTGCATTTCTCCCTTCTCTTGCTCTCTTTTTTTCCCACAGAGTCAATGTTGATGGCTCAGGTGCTGAAAGGTTCTTATTCATTTCAGAGTGTAGTTGTGCTGATTCCTCTCTCTCTCTCTCTCCCTCTCTCTCTCTCGTAGGAGCGTGGCCTCGGCTCCTCGCTGGCGCTGGGCGTTCCTGCATGCCTCCTGCAGGGTCAAAAGTTTACCGTGGTTTTAATTTCACCTTTCCTCAGCCAATAGCAGCGAGGCAGCCAACCTTTGACCCTTGCAAAAGAATTCGACTGGCAGGAAGATTGCGCTCTCTCTCTCTCTCTCTCTCTCTCTCTCTCTCTCTCCCTCTCTCTCTCCCATTCCTCCCTCCTTCCCACCCACCGCTGTCTTTACCTTTTCTTTTAGCACTTTGTTTCTTTCTCTTGCTCAAGGTCACATTTGTTTTGAAGCAACTAGAAACAGAGGGAATAGAAACAAAACGTGGATTTTGCCACATGACTACAACTTTAAAAGATCTTTTTTTTTTTTTTTTTTTTTTTTTTTTTGACAAATTTTTTTTTTTTATAAAAACAAAAAAAAATGATTTATTTATTTATTTATTACAGTGACAAGATTTATTATTATATTGATGGAATAACCAGTAACTATTTTAAT
>CM075022.1:5614766-5629781 GCA_037576675.1 Pangasius sanitwongsei | reverse complement strand
TATATATATATATATATATATATATATATATATATATATGAGAGAGAGAGAGAGAAATAAAGTAGCCATGCAAATAGAACTTTGAGGGTTTTTTTTCTCCACTGTACTCAATAGAAATGTTACCAAACTCCAACTACTGAACAGTGCTGTGCCTTACTGTGTGATGGAAAAGTGATTCTAGCTAGCTAGTATTTTTTTTTTAATTGTCAAGATGTGGCTTTATATGTCTGATTTTCGTTACAATAATCCTATTGCTGACAAAGTGTGTGTGACATCGGTGGTCTTACATTGCTTAATGATGTGTTCACCAGGACTCGATTTACTGTCTTTGTGATCAAACAACACGGCTAACAAACAAGTTCTGGCACTGTCAGGAATTTTGACACAAATTTTGGAATGTGAACGCTAAAAGAGGGATCATCAACTGGCAGACCCTTTCCAGATGTAGACCCAGCAAAGTATTTCATCGGATTGAACCGAGCACTCAACAAAAAAATAAATAAATAAAATACTGTAGTAGAATGAGTCAGCGTACGAAAAATGTAGTTTTCTGAAGTTTTTGTGTCTTCTGTAGTAGATCCTCTGTTGTAGCCAATCACATGCATTTAGGTAAAAACCTGATTCATGAATAAATGATATGTCTTGCAAAAAGAGAAAATAAAGGTCAACGAAGAAAGAAGAATGCTAAAAGACGACTGAACAGAGAAGTATGTGTTTCTGTATCTGTTCAGAGTCTATGGCTCTAGTCAAAAGGGGTAACATGTCTTACTCCATTATTATAGCCATGAACTAATCACTAATGGTTAAACATGGAAAGGTAACTTTCATCACCATTCAGTCATGTTATTTGTTTATCCAGTCTTTATGTGGGTATTGAGGTGGGAGGAAAATTTATATTTCAATGCTTTTGTGTGCGTTCAATTTTTGTTCACCTGAGAAACTTTGCGTTCTCTTGCATTTCTTGCTTCCTCTCACACTTTTTTTTTGCGTTCTCTGGCAAACACAAATATCTTTGTGAGAGAACACAAAGGTTTTGCAAGCGAACACAAAAGCATTGAAATATAATTTTTTCTTCCATCACCATGTCCCCTAAGAGGCGCCGTAAAAATGTCATCAACAGTAGCAATATTATTATCGTGAGAGCATCTTAAATGGTATAACCTAACTGATTACACAGTCTAGCACAGCACATGACCAAGATTTAGCCTAAATGACATCATCTCGTACAGTGTGACCCTGTGATCCAGTCATTAATTATTTAGTAATTCAGTCAACTGACGATTTCTGTGCAATTGTGTTTGACCAGGCAGAGATCAATACTAATTCAAGCTTCACCCACACGTCCTTATTTGGTGTCCAGGCAGGAAGCGTAACCAAATTCAGAACAGGAACTTAGTTACAGTAAAAGTCACCTGGCAATGGAAAAAGGCTGGATGTGTAACCATACCTGGCCATGCTACAGTGTGTGGTGGAAAAATGCTCTAAAAGGAAGTAGGTATGATTTCATATGGACGTGTGCTGCGTAAATTCAGTGACAAATTGCATGTGTGATGCACATCACTAAAGACAACATTCAAATGAGCGCAGAGCAGGAAAATTGTTCCAGCCAAGTTATAAGATTAGACTCACTGCTTATCAGGTCTGAGCCTGACATGAATATAATAATAACAAATTTTGGAGAATATTGCACTAATGCATTAGTGCTGTAGTAAAGTTTCCAAAAGCAATTATGCTGTCTATGCAATGTACAAGACTGAGAGATTTTTATTATTCTGAAATTCAGTAGAAGCATGCAACAAATACATTTTTGAGAAAATGGTACTGGAATATATCTTTAAAAAAAAAAAAAAAAAAAAAAGGCCTAAGTGGCTGGTATCACAACAGTGGAGGAGTTATAAGAGCCACAGCGCTGTGCAACACCTTTAACTAGCCTGAGGCAAAAAGCCACCACCAAGGCCAAGGTATCAGATTTCAATTGGGGCAACAATCAAGCTGTTGTTTCAGCACACTGTCAACAGCAGCCCTCCCGTAGCCACACTGTATCACACACACACACACACACACACACACACACACACACACCTAACATGCCCTCCTCTCTAGAAGCAATTGTCTTGCATGCACACTATTTTCTCTCTTTCTCTGTCTCTCTTTCGCTCTCATACTCACTCACAAACACACACGCGCACGCGCACACACGCACACACACACACACACACAAACGAAAACAAGCTCTGACTCCACACTGAAAGAATGCCACCAATTCAAGCTCTCGAACTGCACTGGTGGAAAAAAGTGTACGTCTACAAAAAGACAGTGTGCCAAAGAGAGGTGATGAGATATCCACTTTTCACACCGCACTCCTTTGGTCTCGAGCACAATCACGATCAGTACAGCTACTCAAACTCCAGAAAATATCGTCTCGAGAGTGCCTAACACACAAAATTCGCTGCAAGACAACAAAACACCACAGGAAAGCAGAGAACCTACGCGCTCTCCGTGCTACTTTTCGAGCGGGTGTGTTCCTGCCGTGTTGACGCAACACCAAAAAACTGGTCTGTCTGCTGCAAGCTGAAACTACCACAGAAACCTACGAAGTCCCTAGAGAGAGGCGCAGCGTTAATGAGTGACAGAATGCGTGGTAAGCGCACGGAGGTGGAGGAGGACGCTGCATCCACGAACGCCCTCAGCCACCGACCCCCAGCTACAGTCAAAGAGTCTGACACAAGATTGATTCATAGTTAATGCAGCCTGACACCCCTGCGAGTGTGAGAGGGACGGAGAGAAAAGAGGAGATAAAGGGGAGAGAAGGAGGGAGGAGGGGACTCTGCTTGCGGTCAGTGCGAGGAAGAGTTCAGAGGGTCTTTTCCCACACACCAAGAGAAGCGCATGATTCACTCTGTGTGTGTGTGTGTGTGTGTGTGTGTGCATGCATGCATATGTGGACAGATAATCACAATTCCTTTTTATCTCATCCTTCAGACATGACCGCAATAACAATAGCAACAAATAGAAAAATTGTGAAAACACATTTGCAGGACTAAACGTAGCACTTATCTAAAACTTCTTGGATGAGAGGCAAGATGATAAAAAATGCGTAAATAGAGCAGACTTGAAAATCAACTCTTCCTACAAGGGCAAGCATGACTTGGACGTTTTTTCCCCCCCACTATAAGTGACATATATCCATATTAGTCAAATACGTTCTCTGTGATCCTGAAAACCAAAGTGAATCACCGATATCTATAAAGGATGGCGTGTACAAAAAAATCTGCCAGTCCCGTACATCTTCCTGACAGCACTTCCGTCAGGACAGAAGCGAGGCGTCATCTATCTGCACCTCCATGTGTCACTGATAAGACAGGTAATCACATGGGGAGAGAGAGAGAGAAACAGAGAGACAGAGCGAGAGACAGCCTGATATATCAGCACCACACTGTGTGTTACGTTACAGATGTTACGAATTTACACCTTGTACGTCAGTGTGTCTATTGTTACTAATTACTGAATCTCAAGTATATTGACAGTGTGAATGACATATATAACATACAATGGATCATATATAACGAGGATGAGGACGAGGATGAGGACATCAACAGAAACTCATGAAACATTCGAATGATGTTAGCGTGTTTTGTTCCAAATCTGTTTTTGGTTCAGGTTGTTACGGGTGTAAAACAATTTTTTTTATAATAATAATAATAATAATAATAATAATAATAATAATAATAAATATAAGCATATTATTTTACATAGTTAGGATTTTAACCCCCCCAAACACACACACACCCCTTACTCTCCACCACACACATACACACACACACACACACACTTTTCGTACCCATCTGTCACATGCCTTTATGATCACACAACACAAAAACAAAAACACAATATCTTGTGTAGCAATCAATTATCTATTAAAATCTGTTGATGTGTTTGCTTGCATTTAGAGATGCAATCTGTGTGTGTGTGTGTGTGTGTGTGTGTGTGTATGGATATACAGCTTACAGGAAGTCGTGTTCAACCCACATTTATTTAAAGACTTTTTAGATTCCCTTCAGGGCTTTAATTAAATATTAATCTTAATGAAAGTCTATTTCATAACTACATGTTACTAAAAAGGAGGAGTCATGTTTAAAAGCCTGATCACAGCACAATCCGCTGCTCACAACTTTAACTTCATCCTGATCGCGTGTGCGTGTGTGTGTGTGTGTGTGTGTGTTTTAAAGCGCTTTAAAACAACAACTTCCTGGTCGAGTTAAAAGATCATGCAGTGCTGATTGTGGAAATCTAAGCTCTGGTGAGGAGAAAATAAGACAGAAGTGATCAAGTGCACGGGCTAGTAGCAGTGTGGGAGTGTTTTGGAGTGGTGATCTTCAGGAAATAAAGAGATCATAACATAAACGTGTGCAGCAAACAGGAGTGAAGTTTCTAAAGCGTGCTTTCAGGGCTTACACTTTTCCTAACACGGAAAGATCTGCGATGAGAAGTTAAAAAAGGAGATAAAAATCCAATGCAGTGATGATGATGATGATGATGATAAAGAAGAAGAAGAAGAAGAGGTGCATTGTGTTAGGTAGAGCCTACGAGTGCGATTATTTGTCTCTCAGAGTGAACAGCTCACGCGCGCAGAGGAAGCGACAGAAAAGAAGTGCAAGGTATAAACGCGAGCGCGAGCTGGAACACAGCTGCAATCTGAAGGCTTTTCCGTGTACCATAACACGCGATCACTTACCGGGTTAATATGTGTCCACTTCAAACACACCAGTTCCCTTTAAGCCACTAATCAACGCTCCGCCATCTTCCGCGCTAGCTGTGTTTGTTTAAATGGGAAACACTCCCCGAGCGCAGAGAGAAGCCTAGCGCGGAGTGGCGCGAGGTGCATTCTGGGTAATGTAGTTCTCCAGGTCGTGGAGTCTACACACAACCAGGGGAGGATGGACTACAAGTTCACGAACTCCCCTCATATCGAAAAGGAGATGGGAAGTTGTAGCGATATTAGGGGGAAAAATATATAGTACGTTTATTTTTAGCACACTAAGAGGAGCACGTAGGCCCAGACTGTCCCTCTCTCTCTCTGTCTCTGTGTGTGTGTTGAACTTGTTGAACTATGTGCTAAATTTTAATTAAGCATTTCATCTCCACTTTTTGTCTTCTGCATGCTCTCAGTTTGGAATTCAAATACAGCAAGTAATTAAAAAAAAAATTCAAATGTAAATAAATCCATCCATCTTTTTTATGCATGTGATAAGTGCTTGACAAGGCCTCTGTGAATATATAAGTAAAGCTTATATACCTCCACATTAAAAATCAAACTGTCAAAAATCACACATATGATGTCAGAACTGGTGAAGGAGTGAAATCAGACTATCGGGGGCCCTATGGATGCTGTAGGTGTCCTCCAAAGACCAGAGACGGAAGATAGCAGTGGCCTGGTCTCCATGGTGACCTCGCAGGCATACCAGTGTAGGATTTCAACTGTTGGAGAAGGAGACAGTGCTAAAGAGGGAGGAAGGGAGAGAGAGAGAGAGAGAGAGAGAGAGAGAGAGAGAGAGGACGGAGGATACAGAAGGGGGAAGGGAAAGAATGGAGTGAGAGGGAGAAAAAGAAGGAGGAGGAGGAGGGGGTTGTAATTAGCTCGTTGCTTGCTGTTTCCTGTCATGACTGCAACACCGGCCTCTAATCACATCCCAACGAGGATGTGTGGACATGCAAATGGCACACCGATCCGAACTGAAATTCTGGAAAATGCCATATTCAGGGCTTAAGTTTGGTTTGATTAACCCTCTAAACCTATAACATGAATCAGTACTTTAAGCCATCTCTTCTCTCTGGGTCAAAAAAAAATATATAATATGTGCTTGATGTAATTGTGCTATGAAATATAGAACAAAATTTGCTGTTTTTGTATATATGGAATATATAATAAACAGTATAACTGTTCATTTTGCAATAAAAGTAAATATAAGTGGTAAATAGGGGAATAAAAAAAAGATGCCACCAAGGGTGATCCCCAAACACATGACTGTGCTTATCAATATTGCTTATATAATGGTGATAAGATTTAAAAAAGATAATAAAATTGAAATCTTTTATACATTTATAGTGCTGTCAAAGACAATAGGGAGCAGAACATTAAAAAATGTGTGCTGCAGAATAATGGGCTGTCTCTCATACTCATACTTTGGAGACATACAAAATCAACTAAATCTTAGAGTGTGTGCGTGCGTGTGTGTGTGTATGAGAGTGAGAACACCTCAATAACATTCCTCAGACACCCAGCAGAGGCCCATAGGACCCTTCCCCCATGTTCCAGCAAAAAGACCCTTAGTAAACCCCCCCTCGTGAGTGAGAGATGCGTTCCTCGTCCACACCCCCCACTTCTTTCTGTAGCCTTTGAAAAGGACAAGAGATTGGGGTTTGAAAGGACAGGAGATAGCCCCTAATCGTCTGTGTGCCTATAGATCATCTACCTGCAAGCATCCAATCACCCAGCTCTCTTCTTCACCTCACCCTAACCCCCCCCCCCCCCACACACACACACACGGCTTTGAGAGGTTCACGTCTAACACTGATAGATACGTAAAATAGATTTGTGCATCAAATGGGTAGAGGATTATTGTGGGAAATAAAAGTTCACTGCCTGTGTGTGTGTGTGTGTGTGTGTGTGTGGGGGGGGGGTGTTAATGAAATATTGCAACCATCATCCTGTGTATATTTTTATGAGAGCCATGCCAAAACCTTTGGCCCCCTGAGATATTTGACAGGGTGTAACAGAATTGCATTTGTCCTTCATTTTACATGGCAAGAATTATAAAAAAAAATTATATCTGGAAAATGACTCCTTCGGACAACACGTTCAGGATGTCAGTTTTAATGTAAAGGTAGGCAAAACGAATGTTTAATTTCTCTCTGTATCCCTGGTATAGAGTCCTCTTGTGTGTGTGTGTGTGTGTGTGTGTTTTGATTTATTAATGCAGCAGGGAGTCTCACAGACAGCTGTCCTCTGCAAACACCACGCTGACAGAGCCAACAAGGTGAACAGCTTCCTCTAGTGGTCAGCTTACAATATCAGAAGTCACTCAAGCACAAATCTAGGCTGTTGTGTAGTAAAATTGGATGAGATTTTATTGTGAAACATGTGCAGAAATGTGCTTGCCCTGATCAGCATGTGGATATAAAGACAAAATAGTGGACTGATATCTTCACGCAGAGCAAACAGCAACTGTCGATGGCTGTAAAATTCATGTGATCGGATCACACGACCTACACAAGTGTTTCCTTGTGTTGCACATTTTGACAAGGAGACACCATCAGGTCAAAGTTTAATTGCAATATTGTTTAAAAATTGTTTAAAAAAACTTCACTGAAATAGCATTTGAGCAAATTCATTATAATAACATCTCAATAACCATAATACCCATTATTTTGTGCAAACCATGGTCATACCTTAGGTATTATGGTGTCATAGTTTTAATTTGCTTGCAGTTGCAGAAATGTTTGATAAGTGTTTATTGTGGCATGTATGAATAGTATGATGTATCATAATTCGGATACTGTCATTCATTTGAGAAATCTTTTATTTATATTTTAATCTTGCAATACAAAGTACATTATGTAATTGAACAAGCATTTAGCAATGGTACATATTTAAAACGGAACAGATTTTTGAGCAACGTGGCCAAAAGTATGTAAAATATTGTTAGAAATATGGTAAAAATGTGAAAAATATGGTAAATATGTTTGTGTGTCCACATTCAATAGTAACTCAATATCTAACAATGTCTTTCAATAGCAGCCTATGGGAATGTCATTATAATAATAACACTATAATAACACAGTTAATATAAGAACCACAGTAAAAGCATGAAAGCAGTCATTCGCAAAGTTTTTGGTACAGCGGTGGAAATCACAGCCCACCAATATTAAAGCTGTCATATTTATGACTGAGTTTTTATAGTTATTAGCATCCTTGACTGGTAACTTGAGTTTAATCCATACTTCAATAACTCAAAATTGAGTCGGCCTGTAAATAACGTCAGTGTGGGCCTAATGCGTTCTGTTGGTGGAAAGAATAAAATGGCAACAATAAGGCAACAATAAATAGTCAAAAGATTTTTTAAAAATTTAAATTCAAATACTTAGCCTAGTATTTGAATAGATGGATTAAGTTCATGATATAAATCCGTGCCAATGAGGAACCGTGAAATGTATTTTACAGTTAAAGGTGTCCCTTGCTGCAAAACTTTATTAATCCCCATCATAAAACTGTAAAACCTTAGCAATATCATAGTCAAATGAGCAATAAACATAAAGCACCATATAAACCATGGCGGTATTATGATTTAACATATACTACCTATAGTAACCTTAAAGTACCACAGTAAAATGATTGTAGTAGCATGATTCAGTTTGATATAGAGTTCCAAACATATCAGACTGTAGGAAAATCTGTAAAATTCTCAAATCAATACCTCAGTTTTGGTCATGGAGCTGCATGGGGTTCTCAATTTTTTGCAGCCAGCAACCCCTTTAACTAGGAAATAAATTCCACATATCCCCTCAATACAGTTTTATGAAAATAATTTAATTATTCAAATATTAGGCTTATTATTTAAACATGTACAGTAATGTTCTGGTTATTTATTAAAGCTGTAGAATATTTTATTCTTAAACTTGGCACTGACAGAGCACATGAGATCCAAGACTAACTTATTCACAGGCCGAGTTGCATTTGAGTTATGAGGATTGGATAAAAGCCATTCACTTGAAGTAAGTAAGTCGAACAGATTAATAACTCAGTAATAAATATAATTAATTTAATAATAATAATAATAATAATAATAATGGGTTGTAATTTCCACCACTGTAACAAACCCTGACCATGCTTCAAGGACCCTACTTTGTGAACCACTGTTTAGCATTTTATCCACTCTCACATAAAACACGTTATGCTTTTTATCCTTTTATGGTTGCACTTAATGTTAGGGGCTTGTTGAGCTGATGACTTGGGTCAGGTGTGTAGGAACGGGAGATAGGATAATCATTGCGGTGCATGAAGACTAGAGGACAGGGAAACACTACATTACACACTCTGCAGGTTTGGGTCTTAACTATAAAGATTAATCGTCCCTACAGTAAACAGGGTTTATTTAGTCAGCGTGCACAGAAGAAAAGCCTCCTGACTGGTTTATCAGGCGCGCGCTAGTTTCGAGCACCTCAGGCGTCTGTCCTCGAGGCTTCGCGCGCGCGCGGTCGGCGCTGAGGTAAACGCTTGTCGAGTCTTGTAACATTTCCTTCATCACTCCTTCCTTCTCGTCTATGGCCAGAATAAAAAGCCAAACACTCCTTTAAATTTAGGAAGACATTGTCACGACAGCAGATACATACTGTCTGCATGTCTTCAAAAATGATAAATAAAGCAAGTTCTCGCCAGCTAGCGGTTCTTAAACTGTATCATTATGCTAATAATTGTGACCAGGAGTGAGCTATATATATATATATATATATATATATATATATATATATATAAAAGTCAAACAAACCAGACGAACAGAATTATCTGAATTCTGATACTTGTCACTTCTCATATACTGTGAAGAAACTGTCTTTACATTTACAACTTTAAAAGTTTACAACTTTACATGTCCTTGGCTTTCACTAACAGCCAGTAGCTAATGTTAGACAATCTTACTCTTAGCTAGTATGCTAGGTGAGGGTCCCTCAGTGGTTTCCTAAAAACTTTCCTGTGGGGAAAAAAAGTCACATATGATCACATAACGTGTTTATCTTGTGAATATAATATACTAATGTACATATTAGCATACAAGCACCACTATATTTACTTATTGGAAGCATAACTTTCCCACCAGAAGCCACAGAACCCAAATTACTAACACTGAAAAAAAGTTTATCATATTTACAGGACCTTTTCTAATTTTACATTAAAATTAAAATGAACCACTTTAAAATGTACATAATTTATGCTTATTAAGCTTATACATTATTACATTAATATATACATATTTATACATATATACATAATTATTACATTATTAAACTTATAAAATAAACTGCTCCTGGCATAATTTGATTGTTTCACATGAATTTAGACTTATAACCAATAAACTGAGGTGGGACAAGCTAGAGCATGAATATATGAGCAAAAGGGGCACTTTACTGACCCATCCTCACTGACACCTACCCATTCACGTCCATCTTTCCATTTCTGACCAGGCGCAAGCGTTGCAGGTTAAATAAACGCCTGAAATAAGACCTGAGCTCGGCCTGGTATTGGACTTGTGACTATGGGTGGTGTTTGGTTATTTTCTTCATCCCAAGTATTTATGCCTACTTGTGATGTTTACTATATATTTTTTGTAATGCACAGATGTGCAATTGACCAGTTATTTTTTACTGCTGGATAATATTTCACGAAACAAAAAGCAAAAAAATTCCTGGTCTTTTTCATAAATTAGCCAGAAGAAATCCGTTAGTCGTAGCAGTTCTCCACTGACTATAGCAACTTTGAGAGTAGTTCACAATGATCACCATCATCAATTAAAAATTTGGCAATTTCAAAACTGTATTGAAAACTGTACTATCACCCTGTCATGTGCCACTGGGAGTCACTGACCACTAAGGTTGTAAGCCTCAGGCGTCCACATAATAGGATACAATTTCGATTCATCAGGCAACAATTTGATATTTGATGATACAAATGAATCTGTGACAATACAATACGATTTGATTTAGTAGCGACAGATCAATACACAGTATAACCGACTTTGTTAATTTGCAAATGATGATGAAGTAGAGAATGACTATTTTGAAAGCATCAGAGCTATGGGAAAATCAACTTGCTAGCCTATTTAATTATTTACATCAGTTTAAAAATCAAATTTTTTTTACACCCGTTGTTTGTTCGTTTTCGATAATAATAACTCTATTCATGATTGTTGCATCGAGAGGCCTTTTAATTGGTTGCATTTCATCCAAACATTACATGCCTACTGACCACTAGTTCAACATCCATCTAGCTGGCTAGTTTAGTATAATAGAACATGAAACAAATTTATACACCTCATTGCCAAGTTTAAATGTTTTCACAATTCATTAAGTTGTGTCCAATAGAAAGCCAGTTCCTTCTCTTCTCTTGCACAGTGTTTCTATAAAAATATTATTTTTAAAGTTGTTATTAGTGATCACAGAAATTTCACCCAGACTAGTTGTCATCTCTGATGTAAATCAGGTATGGCATAATGAGAAAGTTTTATTTCAGTTCAAAATGCATTGTTTTTATTGTTTTACTTTTATAGACAGTATATTGGTTGGTTGCACAACCGTGACAAAAAGACACTAGTCAAAAATTAGGTCTGATTTTGGACCTTATATAATCCTTGGCCTACAGTATTCTTATTTTTGTCCAGAATCTATTCATTACTGCCTGTAGTTTATCAAGATGCCCTCAACACTCTCAGGTACATCTCAGTGTGCTTTATTGTTTCAAAATAGCAATTCAGTTGCACTTTGAAAACTATTTAGATACATTAGAGACACACATACAGTTACATTAGATAGGACTTTAGATACATTAATAGCCAACATGGTGGCGACAGTAAAAAATCTTTAAAAGTCCACTTTTGTGCCACTTTGTCTTCATTAATAATCATTTGAAATTTCACATAAAAGTTTTGATTTTTATTAATGACGTGTCATGGACTTCATATTACAGTGGATACAACTACCTCTGATTCATGAAGATTTATAAAGATAATGATGAGAATTTACCTAATACAATATACGGTTTGTTTGTTTTTTGCCATGATCGTGTAACAGTTTCAAAACATTTTACCGACCATTGTTCTTTGTCAGTATAACAGTTTTTTGGCATTTTGGAATTACAAAATTGTTCAAAAATGGAAAGGTTGATGAATAATAGGGATTTGGGGGCCTATGTGGAAAAAAGGGCAAAGTAGAAGGGGTGGAGTTAGGTTATAGTTTGCGGTAGATCTGAGGTAGGCATTTAAAGGGTTAAAGATCTGTCTTCCATAAAATGACTAGTCCTGTCACCCAAGAGCTGTGTGCTGTGAAATGCTGAGAGTCCTAAAAAACCCAAAACATTATGGTGTAATTAAATTATTATAGATAAATTAATGCCATTTGATGTTTTCTTGGTGTCTTCTTTAACCTGGAACTGTGAAAACAATGGCCTTTTTCACTGGATTGCTTTGAGCTTGTGTCATGGATCCCTTTTTTCTTTTGTTTTTTTAACTTACTCAGCATAAATTATGGTTTAAAAAATTCCCTCACAGTTCAGATGTTGGAAAAGATCTTGTTCCTAGATCAGTTTTGGTTTGTTCAATATGGATTCCTTGGTCAAGGCCTAGCTCTTCTTGCCGTGTCCGTAACCCAGCTTTGGCTGAACAAAAGACACTTAGCCAGGAAGCGTTTCAGCCAATCAGCTGCCACCTTCCAGCTTGCCAGAAAGCATTGTCCAATCACAGCACGCCTTTGGCTCGGCTGCCTCAGAGTGCCGAGGCTGTGCTTTTGCAGTGAGAGAGGGCTGAGGGCTGTCCTCCATGTTTTAATAAGCACTGACATTACACACAAGTCTTTTCTAAGCCATGCATCCACAGAGGTAAGTTTATTTTCTATGCTTTCACTTTCTGTTTAGCCAATCTGCTAATGTTGTATAAGTTGTTAACACAGAAATATAATGTTTTTATTCTGGGAGGAGGGAGGTGAGAAAATCCTATTCCAACAGCACAGAGCTGGATCCTGACAGGATCAGGACTCAACAGCAATGTGTCTCATTTTCTGTCTGTCTCTGCTGTTTTTATAACCCCTTGTTAAGCTGTGAGTGTACCCAGGACAAGAATGAACTTCTATGCTTTCTCTCAGCTGTAACATTGATCAAGCAAGGAGAGGAATACAGGAGTATTGTAGGCCAAGGCTCTCAAAATGGAAGGCCCTGTATGTGTAAGAGGAAACCCTGGCTGCAGAATGGCTTGCATTATAAGCACTACTGCAAGTAAACTGCAGTTTATTGCTGATCTTGTCTTTTGTTCTAGTAATACAAAAAGAAGAGCAGTAGCTTGCTGTGGAGGTGTTAATCATCTGCCAACAGAACTGAAAATGGCCTATATTCAACACACATATCTGTATCTAGTGTGTGGACCTGGCTTTCTGTACTGTGCATTGATGGCACTGTGACACTGTTTTTGTTAAAGCATGGATAGCAGTTGGCAGCCATTTCAGGTAGCTTCCCTTTTTTGCCCATGTAGTGTAAGGGCCTGGTCCTGTATACTTCACACACACAGTGAGGACAAGAAGCTGGATTAATTTGCTTAGAAATGGAGAGGTGTCTTATGTGTCATAAATTAAAGATAAATTACATTCAAAATGTATCACAATATATTGTGTCTTGACTTTGGAATCAGCTAGGGTTACAAAATATATAAATTGATAATCGATATTGGACAATTTTAGTTCTGATTCTTAATGATTAGTTGTGTGCTGAGAGCATCTTGACCAGCATGAGTATTTTTCAGTTGAGCATAACAGCATGTTTCAATGAATCATGGCATTCATGTGATCTAACATGCAATTTTGGCCAAATTAAATAAGTATATAAAAACTGTAGCCGAATCTACGTCACATCAGCAATGTGTTTTTAATATACTGCAAGAATATTGTGATACGTAGAGATAATATTGGATTTTGTCCATGTTGTGGAGCGGTGGTTCCAACCACACATTGTAATATATTGTATGTTTATATGAAAGTGTTTGGAATGATTTAAGCCTCTCTTGTCATAGCTCATGGTTAGAGGAAGCAGGTATGATTTGGCTGTGTGTATTACTCTGCTGAAATAATGTGAGCCTGGATGCATGTTTTTCAAGACCAAAATCCTAGCTTGAGCTTTTTGTATTCGATCCACAGATGGCCAAACTCCTCAAAATCATTTCCGTTTGACAACACTTCCAATGCCATAACTGATGAAAGCCTTCTGATTAATTCTGACTAGTCATCTGACCTGATTGAAAGGCTGTGTTTGTTTAGATGTCAGATCCTCTCAAATGCAAGCAAGCAGATGATTAATTGCTTGATTATTTGAGGTTGTTCACAGTTATCTGGATTTTGTTAGTGGTCCACTCAATTGACCCATTGGCAACAGTGACAGCACAATATGTAGAAGGTAGATAATTATTATATACAGTACAGTTTGGGCTGCATCAAATATTCGACAAAATCATTGATGTCAGTTATATCATTCACACAAATATCATTCACATGTTTATTGTTGATACCTTGTTGTCTTAAAGAACAACTCAAATGCTCTACAGTTTGAGAATGAATACCTACTTTCTTGTTGTTTTACAGAAAACTGGATAAAATGTCATGTCAGTAGCTCAGAGGCACTGATAACATTGCTAATTCTGGCTGGATTCTTTTCAGAGGTCACGTATAAAGAATTTACCCCGTCTCTGATTGTGTATTAGCTTTGAGGGTAAAAAGGAAATGGTTTCACAATAGTTTGGCTCATTAGTCCCTGGTAACACGGTTTCAGACTATTTGTAATACTAAATATCTGTCATGTAATAAGCTTTTTCTAGTAGTTGATTTGATATATGTATATACACACACACACACACACACACACACACATATATATATATATATATGTGTGTGTGTGTGTGTGTGTGTATACAGTTAGGTCCGGAAGTATTTGGACAATGAATTTTGTGATTTTGCCTTTATATACCACCACAATGGATTTGAAATAAAACAATCAAGATGTGATCGAAGTATAGACTTTCAGCTTTATTTTAAGACGTTCCACAAAAATATGGCAGTTACCATTAAGGAATTACAGCCATTTTCAGCAAAGTACTTCCATTTTCAGGGGTTCAAAGGTATTTGGACAAAGTGACACAATTATAAATATAACCATAATTTTAATACTTGGATGAAAATCCTTTGCAGTCAATGACTGCCTGAAGTCTGGAGCCC
>CM075022.1:5593939-5614666 GCA_037576675.1 Pangasius sanitwongsei | reverse complement strand
GTCAAACATGGTGGAGGCAGTGTTATGGCATGGGCATGTATGGCTGCCAATGGAACGGGCTCACTGGTGTTTATTGACGATGTGACTGCTGACAGAAGTAGCAAGATGAATTCTGAGGTGAATGCTTTAAGTCCTGTAAGTTGTGAAGTGAACCACATCCCACAGATGATTGATTGGATTGAGATCTGGAGAATTTCGAGGCCAAGTCAACACCTTGATATTTTTGCCGTGTTCCTCAAACAATTCCTGAACAATTTTTGCAGTGTGGCAGGGCGCATTGTCCTGCTGAAAGAGGCCACTGCCATCAGAGAATACCATTGCCATGAAGATGTGTACTTGGTCAGCAACAATGTTTAGGTAGGTGGCATGTGTCAAAGTAATGTCCACATAAATGCCAGGACCATGGTTTCCCAATGCGGTGCACTGTGTTTTCTGATATCTTTCTATCCTAGCCAGCAATTTTTCTGCAATCTGTGCTACAGTAGGTCTTCTGTGGGATCAGACTAGACGGGCTAGCCTTCACTCACCACACACATCAGTGAGCCTTGGCCACCCATGGCCAATGACGCCCATGACCTGATGATGGTTCACAGGTTGTCCTTCCTTGGATCACTTTTAGTAGGTACTAACCACTGCAGACCAGGAATCCTTACGCTTGCCCATTTTTCCTGCTTCCAACACATCAACTTCGAGAACTGACTGTTCACTTGCTGCCTAATATATCCCACCCCCTGACAAGTGCCACTGTAACAAGATAATCAATATTATTCACTTGACCTGTCAGTAGTTTTAATGTTATGGCTGATCGGTGTATAAATACACATGGCAAAAGTCTTATGTGCCCTTTTTTTTTTTTTTCAAAATTTGTTATAGATCTTTATTTTATGACTTCTACATTATCGAATCAGTACAAAAACATTTTAGAGTTCAAAACATTAGTTTTCCAGCACAAAATTAAATGTTACAGAAAAATGTTTGTATGTCAGTAAAGAAAACAGCATATTACGTAAGACACCACTTTTCTGGAAAAAAAAAAAAAAAAAACATAATGAAGGCTGCTGGGTTTTGCTGCAAAAATAAGAAGCAAGTGTGACAGTGAAAGTCTCCAGAAGAACTGTGGCTGCTTCTGCAAGATGCTCAGTAAAACTTACCAGCTAATTTCCTTATAAAACTACACAAATGTTACTTGAGACTACTATTTTTTTTCTAAAGCAAAGTATTGTCACACCAAATATTGACTTTGTTTCATTTATTACAGTTTACTGCTCTTTCTACTTTCTACTCTTTCTACTTCCTTTCCTCAGCGCTCATTTATACTTTAAATATTGTAATGTTTTTTGGTTTTCATGGGTGCCTCCTAATTTTCTTGTTAGGTCCATAGCTTTCAAGGAAAAAATAAATAGGATTATTGTATAAGCTTCAAATAATAGGCTTTGTTTCATTTGGTCAAAGGTATTATTTAGAAATCACTTGTAATTTGCTTATTTTACCATTGTCATTGAAACAGGTTAATAATAAAGTTTGTTGATTAAATTAAAATTAGGTTTATTTTATATTACATATAAAAATAGTAAGAAAATCTATATAGGTGGTATCTGTACACACACCATGTGGTATCTTTGTTAGTGTATTTATGTACAGAATTCATCTGAATGGATTATAATGCTGGGTATTTTTCCAAAAACAGCTGTTTCCTGTAAGGCAGGTTACATTTTTCTTTTGGTTCTTTGTCTCTGTGCTCTATGTGGGAGAGTGTGTGTGTGTGTGTGTGTGTGAGGCCCTCACTGCATTCTTGCGGGCTGCTCTGCTGGCAAAGCTTGCGTTCTCACAGTTGCCACAGAAAGCTCTAGAAAATGGATGCCTGTCACTGCTCTTAGCATTTAGTCAAGGCAAAGGGAAAGCAGGCAATCTGAAGCATTTGCTCTAGCGCTACAGAAAACATATTCATGTTGCCTTGTCAGTGAAGGCTTAAAGAAGAAGTGGAGTGTGATTCGGAGTGTGTTTTTGATGGCGGATGGCAGCAGCAGCCCTCCCTGCATTGCAGCAGTGGATCAGAGCAGAGCGGAGAGAGCAGGGAGAGCCAGCGTGCCACACAGCACCGAGCGCCCAATCACGCGCCTCCGTGTGGCTCTCAAACCAATCGGCAGCCCACAGCTGAGGTTAAAGATTGACAATTGCACCGAGAGCGGCAGGGAGAGAGAGCAAGGCCCTTCTGGAAAATTCTGCACCCATCTTTGTCTCATCCCTTACCAGCTATTATAATTGAAGGAAAAAAAAAAAACAATATTAAAAAAGGCCCTGCCTGAAGAACCTGTTCACTGTGCACGTAAAGAAAAATAAGGTATGCTGTTATTATGCATCAACTTAATGCGATGGTTAGTGCGATGTCAGTTTTTTGATGAGAAAGATGATTACATGTATGTCATGCTGCCTTGCTGTGTGAAGGTTTTGTGCCAGGTGAAGTGGTGCTATTGATTGTGCGAGGGGAAATGGCTGTTGCTGAGGATGGATGGTGCATGCAGGGTGGAAGAGAGAAGGAGGCCAACATGGCAAGTGCACAGCCTCTGCAAATGTTGTCTTGTGTGTGCTTTCATTTTTCTCCCCCAGAAATGCAGAGGGGGAGAAAGAGGAGGAATCAAGCCAGCATGAGAAGGCAAAGATATTGCTGCCTCAACAGGAAGATGATTATCCTGGAACTGGAATTCTGTAGCTTAATTGTATCCAAAAGATCCTTATAATACCATGTTATTAACTGTAATCGAACGACATTTTTTAAAATTCGTGAGTCGTAGGGTGCAAAGCGTGCAGAAATATGCATTGCATTTTTTTCTCTTCTTATGTTTATACTGGATGAGTGCACAGGCAACTGATAGCAGATGATTGTTTTGTTTATGGAAAGATCAGGGCATGGTGTGGAGAGGGGGAAAATAGCACAACAGCAATGGCTGACTGTCATTTTATAACCTCATAATAATGGAGACAGCACTATTATTATCATGGTTCGAACCATTATAGTGGTCTGGGAATTGGATACTCTATATACTAATAATATAGTTTGTTACATACCTTCATGGATAAGGCCTCCGTTCCCTTTGCACATAATACAAAAATATATTTGCTCACATGTGTGTGATTTTTTTTCCCAGGAGACCGATTTAGTATTATATAAACTATCTTTGTTTTTCTCAAGCTGTCCTTGTGATTAGGCTGTGTGTTGGTGGTGTTCTGGAGTGAGGGAAGGCAATATCATCCCCACCCTCTGGATACATTATTTATTTTGCAGAGGAAATCATTTCCTCCATTGTCCACTGTCTGTTTACCTCCTACACCAATTATTTTTATTATGTTCAGTTGAATTTGCTCACTTCAAGCAAGCAAGTCCACATGAAAACGTACAAACGTGGATCCCGAATCCTTATATTTCACCACAGTGTCCGAGGCATGGCCTCTCCGATCTAATTCTTAGGAAACCACAAGTTTTCGTGTGGCATTTGACTAAGGTTGAGCTCAGAAGTCTACCTTCATTTAACCACAGACAGATTAAAGACTTTCTTGTCCGTTGTAGCTTATTTGAATTTTTGTTTTAAACCTGATTGCAGCATGCATTTTGTCAGTGTTTGTTCTGTGGGCTGCAGACCTCTCTTGTTTTGAAAAGCCTCCTGCAGTGACACTGAGGGAGACCCTGGGCTTCTGTCAAAGAAGCTCTTTCACTGAGAAACCTCTCTCTCTTCCACACTCAAAGCAGTAGAAATAATAAACCGGAGAAGATGAAATTCAATGAGACTACTTAGTTGCATCAAAGCTTCTGCTAGCTGTCCAACCACCCCCTCTTTTACACAACCTGTTCACCGGTCGAATTAAAATTTTCTGTGAAAACTACTAACAGTTATGACTGTTTCTCTGCATGAATTTATTATAATCAGGGATGAGTACAAATACACGTTTTTGGTACTTGTTGAAACTGATACCGTTACTGTTACCAACATGAGTAAACTGCTTAGTATTAAACAATCAGAGGCGTCATGGAACACTTTATTTAGCTCCTATGTGCTGCTAGCAACGGACTCCTTGTATTCTGTCATCCCTGCACATGAGTTTTATGTTTAAAACATTACGATTAAACAGTGTCTTTTATAGCGAGCGCTAGTGCGCCAGCCTTAGCATGTACAGCACTATCAGCGAGCGTGGTAATTTCAAATGTGTGCAAGGTGCCGTGAATTGCACTTTGACACGCCATCGAATTGTAGACCCTACAGAAAGGAAGCATTCATGTCTCAGTGCTTAGTGCTCGCAGAAATGAAGTGCTCTCATGCATGACATTTTCTCTGTATGCCAATACCCGATACCATTTTCGGTATCGATGCATCCCTAATTATAATGATAACGATTTCAAAACTGAAATCAAATCCCATTGTTGCTTCCCTTATAAATATGACAACCTGCTGAGAGGAGAATGGCTGAGCAGTCAAGTCTTTGGAAAATGGCATGACCGTGACTTCCTTAATTCCTTACATTCTGATCAGTAGAAATTTTTAAAAACCATTTATAAGTAAACCTTCTTTGTGTACGGCAGTTTAGCAGAAGAGGAGGTGAAGACAGAGTCAGATGTGAATGAAGGAATGGAGATTGCCACACGATCTAGAGGTATGAAGACCATAACATTTTTTTAATTATTATATATGATACGGCACACCAGTAGACCTGCATTGTCTCTAATTGTCTGAGTTTTGCTTTATGCAGTGTCTGATCCAGGGTCAGTGGAGCGCACCGCCCCAAAGCGCAAAGCACCTAGTCCACCGCATTCGTCCAATGGACACTCTCCTTCAGAAACTTCTCCTAGCCCAGTCAAAAAGAAGAAGAAACCAGGAGCCGTCAACAACAGCAAAGATCAGGTTCAGTGCTTTCTTAATCACTTCTCAAACCCGTACAGTAGAGTTATTTACCTTCGCTTTTTACCATGCTTTTTTAATGATAATCCTGACATCAAGTTATACTGACTGTCATTACATATCACCTATTATTATTCTAATGCTTTAAGTGGTTCCTCTGTCACCATGTCAGACCGCTGTGTCTTGATTTTCAGCCTGCAAATTCAAACTGGAAAAATAGTAATAATAATAAAAAAATCCCCATAGAGTTCCTGGAATATCATTACATATTTAACAGTGTTGCTCCTCGGTTGATTTATTTTGCTTCATAGATGGAGTATCTTGGTTGTATCTGTGGACAAGGGTTGTATTTTGAAATGGCAGGTAAATTCCGTGGCCCACTCAAATAAGATGTGATATGCCTGCTCAATTTATTCTATCTGGCTGAAGAGTGTAGTTCTTTTATACTGACCAAGTGAAGCACGCAGGGTTTGCATTATACAGCGAGTGAGATCAGCCGTTACATATGCTGCTCCGCAAAAGAACATTCCTCTACAATGTAAGGGAATGTTCCAGTGATTTCTGGGAGAATAAGAAAAATTTAATAGAATATTTAATGCTTATTTGAATCTAATGTGAACGTATTATGAGCTTGATGTGTCCCCATTTTGATCTAAATCATTCAGCTATAAGAGTAACTGATGTTAGCTTAAGCTTGTACCGTTCGACATTAGTCGAAAAATTATTTGCTCTTGCTTTTGATCTGCTCTGCAAACATTAGATGTTAGCTTGGTATATTAGATTGCTTATTTGATGAAGCTCAGTTAGGAAAAAATTGTACTACAAAATTTTAGCTACAAATTCACAAATGTGTAAGAAACTACAAGACACAGTACGTAGATGATGACTTTGGGCTTTTTATAATAAAATTTTTAGCATGAAAAATAAAATAAAAATGGATTTAACAATCACTATAATTAGTGCAAGTGTATAGAGAGTATGCAGTTTTGGAACAGTGGCTTCAATTGTGTGGCCTCTGTCATCTGTCCATCTCTTAATATGTACATCTGTGGTGTTACCTCTGTGTGTCATGAGCTGCAGTGCCTTTATTTTGAAACCCCCGCTCTCTTGTTTTTCTCACCTGCATTCCAGTCCGAACTAAGACATGGTCCCTTTTACTATGTGAAGCAGCCCGCACTCACCACAGACCCTGTTGATGTTGTACCGCAGGACGGCAGGAACGACTTCTATTGCTGGGTGTGCCACCGCGAGGGCCAGGTGCTCTGCTGTGAGCTCTGCCCACGCGTCTACCATGCCAAGTGTCTCAAACTAGCTGCTGAGCCTGAAGGCGACTGGTTCTGTCCAGAGTGTGAGGTACTGGCACGCACTAACACTGCCACCAGAATGCGAGATAAAATGTGCCTTTAAAATATTCATTTATTTAAACACTATTGTTATGTCTTAAAGGCACATTGTGCACTGTAAATATTTAAAACTCCTGGCAGCATGGTTTCAAATGTTAGCAAAATTGTAGAAGAATGATGTATCTCTTAAATATGATTTAATTCTAAATAAAAGCTACAAACGCCCTATTTTCTGCCGGATCAGAAGTGTGTGGACGTGTCAGTTCACAGCTGATTGACAGTGGTGTCTCCCCAGCATTGTAAACAGCTCATCAACACTTCAGGTGCTAGAAAAGTTTGTAGGAATGACAGAGTGGCACTTCCACAGTTCTTTTGTTTTCACACAAGTCATGAGTCATTGCATGGTATATCTGTGCATTTTGTATTTCTTGCTGCACTTGTGGAAAGCAGCAAAATAAGGTAAGATTGTAGTTTGTGTGCACTCCACTGCTCCTTCCGGTCTTCCACCTAGTTTTAACAGCTACACTGGACTCAAGAGAGACACAACAGGAAAGCATTCGCCCTTTTGGGAATTTGAATCACGATGATGTCACAGCCATCCGTGGCTTGGGGCCAAGGGACCAAATTTGGCCGTGCTCTCTGGGTGGGAGGGATGCACTCTACTGTAATTACTCTCTCTCCTGTCAATCAGAGCCAGCCAGTCACAGGCTCCTGTGAGCTCATGTATGTGGAAGGCAGAGGGCAGCTGGCGCTATTCTCTGAGTGTGTTTGAACAGTTTAAAAAGGTGGCTGTCTTGGAGGAAGCAAGTGCTAGCCTATGCCCTCCCCAGTTGATAGCTGATAGTGGAAAGGGGTGGGTGAGTGTGAACTGGCAAATGACCAATGGCATTGCAACGGTGAGCAAGGAGCACACATTATGTGTCTCAGTCTAATAGAATAGATTATGAACAACTTTGCTGTCCTGTCATTTACCTGCCTAATGTCACACAGCATCAACACGCTTAATTCTTTAGGGTCGTGAATTGCATCCGTGAAGCTCGGCAAGATCAGATTAACTGTATCAGGATGTTATCATACATGAAAAACATTCTCAGAAACTGTAGTCTTGCCTTTTCAATACATTATGGGTACATTACGAGCATAATGGGTTCATTAGAGAGAAACACAGTTGGCCTTACACTTAACAATGCTAGTGCAATCTGCTAATATTCATTCCTTTCACTGTTTAAAAGACATTTATAGTGGAACTAATTAGCTTTATCACACATAAACTACTACAAACAGTAATATACACTGTGTAGTATATTACTGCGTAGTATATAATAAAAATGATGTGTAGTATATAATAAAAATAATGTACGTAAAATGATGAACATTCTAACTAAATGCAGTTGGGCTCACAATTGCACCGACACAAAGAGGCCAAGTGAGCAGGTGGAAGTCAGTTTCTGTGGTTGGGGTAAATTAGCAGAAATTGGTCCTCAGAGAGTCCTGATGGCACCTCTATGAAATATTGTCCCTCTTGACTGAATAAAGTGGGAAAAAAAACCCACAACAAAACAGTAAATTGTTCTCTTCTTTGCAGTCGATGGTAAATTCAGAAGCTGTAGCTGACAGTAAGAAGCGTATTATGCCAGTATATTGACAGGGGCTTATAAAATATATACATGTGCTTAAGAGATGAGCCAAAATATAATGATCCACTTGAACAATGCATCTGCTTTTTCAGAAAATAACCGTTGCAGAGTGCATTGAGACCCAGAGCAAGGCGATGACCATGCTCACACTGGACCAGCTGTCTTACCTTCTCAAGTTCGCCCTACAGAAGATGAAACAGCCAGGTGTAAGCGCTCACAGCTCAGTTCTATCTGTGGAAATTTACTAATGCCAGGTCTTTTCCTGACATAAATTTCAGCAGTTTACCATATATAGTGTTTTCTGCATGAGGAGCTGAGTTACGTGATAGTAAATTCACAATTCCTTCCACATATGCTAATTTACATCATTGAGGAAATTAAATATTTCACTCTGTGTCTCTCTGTCTCTGCCTCTGTTTTATATATTTCTTGCTCTCTCTCTCTCTCTTCAGACAGAACCGTTTCAGAAGCCAGTGTGTCTTGAGCAGCATCCTGATTACGCAGAGTATATTTTTCATCCCATGGATCTCTGTACGTTAGAAAAGGTAAACAAGAAACTTTCAAAAACTCATCTTGCGCTGACATGTCTTTTACTTTGGAATGTTTGAGGATTTTTTTTCATTCCCATTTAGAATATCAAAAAGAAAATGTACGGCTCTACTGAAGCGTTCTTGGCTGATGTGAAGTGGATTTTGCACAACTGCATCATTTACAACGGAGGTTGGATATAACACTGATACATATATGTTATTTTTCTGTCGTTGCTGATTTGTGAGTGGGGAAAGAAAATGTGATTTTTTTCCATATTTTCTAGGAAACCATAAGCTCACCACAACAGCTAAAGTTATCATAAAAATCTGTGAACATGAAGTGAGTAAAGCAGGGTTTAAAAGATAAAGGTTTTAGATAAATGCAAAAGTTAAAATGAAAATGCAAAGTTTGGTGCCGGCTTTTTGAGATGTTTTCTGTCTTTCTTTCAGATGAATGAAATTGAGGTCTGTCCAGAGTGCTATCTTTCAGCTTGCCAGAAGAGGGACAACTGGTTTTGTGAGCCGTGTGTAAGTAGTACTTACGATATAAATATGTAATTATTAATGTATTCAACACTGACATTACTGAAATCATGTGAATGAACAGTCTCTTTGTTTGCTATTTATTTTAGAGTAACCCTCATCCCCTAGTGTGGGCCAAACTTAAGGGCTTTCCATTCTGGCCTGCCAAAGCTCTACGAGACAAAGATGGACAAGTAGATGCCCGATTCTTTGGACAGCATGATAGGTATGGAGTTCTGTCCCCAGAGGTCAAGCGCCAAAAAATCTTCACATGCTTATCGTCTTATATACTGCGTTCTATTAATTTATGCTACATTCCTTTTTTTTTCAGGGCCTGGGTCCCAATCAATAATTGCTACCTCATGTCTAAAGAGATTCCTTTCTCTGTAAAGAAGACCAAAAGCATCTTCAACAGTGCCATGCAGGAGATGGAGGTCTATGTGGAGAACATTCGGAAAAAATTTGGCGTCTTCAATTATGCCCCTTTCCGCACACCCTACACACCCGACAACCAGTTCCAAATGCTTCTCGACCCAGCAAACCCTGGCGCTGGCTCAGTCAAACCTGAAAAACAGGAGAAGATCAAGTTCAGCTTTGATATAACAGCATCACACGTAGGCAAGGGCATGGTGTCGGCCGGGATGGGTGGCGGAGGGACTACCGGTAGGCGGATCACTATGCCAGACATACCGCGATCACCAATGAGCACTAACTCTTCTGCCCATACCGGGTCTGATGGTGAGCAGGAGGGTGGAGAAAAGAGCCAGACCAGAGCTCTTCTGCAACACCACAGCACAGGAGAAGAGTCTCTGGATAGCACAGGTAGTAGCGTAATGTTACAGTGCCACTGCACACGATACTTGATACTGTCACTATACTGATAGGCAGATTATGTTGATAAAGTTCTCATTTTCCATTTTGATCTAGGGTCATCTTTGAAAACATGCTGAATTGTGCTCTTATTGAAAATTAATTTCATTATTTATTCTACAGCATTTTTAGATTTTAAGTGAGAAATAAATTAAAGCATGAGTTTCATCTTCATCTTAATCGTTTGCAGTCTGTGACTCCTTCTAAAGCAGAAAAATCTCCATAGACCGCTTTATGATTGCGGTGATCGTTTCTACTCATTGGACACATTAGAGCTTTTTATTCCTAAAGTTTTCAGAACTGAAACCATTTACATTATTTTAAAATGTAGATTTGATTTTTATACCATATTAACGTGTTAGCTGTTAGTCAGACTTGCAGGCAGATTGGTATACAGTCAACATTGTTTATGCTTGTTATTGAGATTTAGCCCATTCGGTTCATATAACCTGTTAATTAGGCTGTAGGTAGCTATAAAATGTAACTGTAATAACTAAACAATACGGTTGTTGATGGAGATCATTACTGTACTATCCTTAAAACCTGCTGGCTATGTCGCTCTGAGAACCAAGGGCTGCTTTGTCTCAAAGAAGTAAAAAAATAAAATATAGATCTAAAAACGTAATGTGGGTTAAAGTTCTATGCCTACGTGAAGTTCTCGATTTTAGTTCTGAGCATTTTTTCTGCATCTTTCCTGCACACACTTGACTAATCCTCCTTCATATTTGAGTAGAATCAGCATTGTTAGAACAAAGAAAGCACTAAAATAGTTTTTCACATGCTTTTGTGTATCATTAGCCATGTTAACATTTTTAAGTGAAGAAGTCCTTTTATAAATGCATCCAAATTAAGCAGCCCGTTGGTGTCCACAGCGTCGCCTGCTGCTCCACGAGCCGGTACTGCAGGCAGTGCCATGGACAGCCCCAAACCATTTCACTCTACAGTCCCAAACACACCCGTTAAACAGGAGAAGACCCCCACTACAGGCAGCATCTTAAACCTTAACCTTGGTAAGCTCTAATTAAAGCTGTATTTGAGTTAAGCCTTCCAGTAACAGTTCCAGTATAAATGAAATCTGAGTATAACAGTTCCAGTATAAATTTAAATCAAAGCTGCCCATGTCATGCTTTATAAAGCCTATGTCGATCCCCTGATGTATGATGTATGATGTATGTCTGGAGTATCTGCATCTCGTTTCAGACCGCAGTAAGGCCGAAATGGACCTGAAGGAGCTGAGTGAGACTGTACAGCAGCAGCAGGGCACTCAGGCCTCACTCACTTCCCCTAAAAGACAGATCAGGAGCCGCTTCCAGCTCAACCTTGACAAGACCATTGAGAGCTGCAAAGCACAGCTGGGTGAGCTCACAGACACCAGAAATTCTTCTTTTCTGGGGTAGTCTGTTAATATTACATTATTGTAAAAAAAAAAAAAAAAAAAAGGAATAATGAGGTCATTTTAATTTATAATAATAGTACTAGTAAAAATATGGAATCTGTTTGAGTTTTCTTTTTATTTCGGACAGGATGTAAATAATAATAATAATAAATTGAATTAAGTACTTTTATTTAAATTATAAAAGTACAAGAACAAATCACAAGTTGCGAAAAAGTCAATGCCCAGATTCACGCATCAATTTTAGTAACTGGTGGTAAATTTGTGTTTCTTTCACCAAGGACCGTCAGCAAACTAAAGCTAACCTTTTTTGTTTAGCTAGCATGAGGACTCTGATGATACAAACTAGCTTGCATGCTATGAGCCTTCATGTTAGCTATCACAACAGAAACTGGCTAGATAAATACAAAACAAAGATAGAAAAAAAAACTGTAGCAGGTCAGATATTTTATATTTGAGAGAAATTTTTAAACATCAGAAGTAAACTTTTTGGTTGTTTTTTTTTTGCCCATTGTTTTTGGACGGGCAATTTAAGTCACCTTGGGACCTCCAGGAAAATGTGGATTTTTACAAGAACCATAGATGTGGAAAAAAGAAACCGTACCTAAGAAAACTTGCTACTTCTTACCTCTGCTCTAAACAGGTATTGATGAGATATCAGAGGATGTGTATAAAGACGAGGAACACAGTGACTCTGACGACTCTGACAAGTCTGATTCTAGCGACAGCGAATACACCAGTGACAACGAACAAAAACCAAAGAGCACCAAGGACTCTGCTGCTGATGAAAAAACAGAGAAAGAACTATCTAAAAAGAAGCCCAAACCGCCATCCCCTGCTGGTGAAGACAAGGACAGCAGCACAGAATCCTCGGGTACATCTAGCTCCCTGACCAAAGGCGAGATTGTGCAGAAAGTAGGAAGTGGTGTCTCTCAAGCAAAAGAGAAGCCAGCCGTTGAATCAGACAAAGAAGTGCCTAAAGCAGCACCGGCATCTCCCAGCACAAGAGACAAGTCCAAGGTAACAGAGGAAGCCAGGCAGCCCGTGTCTGTTGACGTAGACATGGACTCAGACTCAGAGCGAGAGCTGGTGATTGATTTGGGAGAAGAACCTGGAGGAAGAGAGAGGAAGAGGCGCAGGAAAGACTCAGCCGCTGTCACCGCACTCAAAGAGCCCGCAGCCTCCAAGACAGAGGGTGAGTTACTGTCTGAACTGTGTCTGCATCAGCGCAACATCCAGAGACTGATGTAGGTATGTTTTCCTATTACATCTAAATGTTAAGCCATGCCAAGTTTGTTCATAAAGCACATTTAAAGACCTGCACTTTAAATGATGATAAATTCAGCAAAGTGGTGTAAATTGCAGAGATGCCAACATCTATGGTTTTGCCATAGCATTTAGTTTTTTTGACCCCTTGCTAGCAATATGGGAGACACCTGAAAACTAGGCTTTTCTGCTTATTCAGATAAAGCACTCAGATATTTTATATCTAACTGAATAAAAAACTAATGTTGTGTCTCAGTTTGCATACTACAAACAGTTTTCCTGTCACAATTAGTTTTTTAATTTTAAAAACCTCTTAAACCTAACAAAAGGTCTGTTTTGAGTACCAGACTTGAGGATTTTCTGGATTGGTAAATCATTTTTAAATATAAGGTAAGTTTTTTTTTATATGAGATGCAGATCATGACAGCAATCCCAACAACAGCGGAAAGTTTTAAAGAGAAACAGAGCTCATCAGTCTGTGTAAAATCACTGTGCATGAAATCGCTAAACATTACAGCTGAACAGGCGATGACAGATGTTTTGGCTCTGATGTTCCTTCTGGTGGATGTTTTGGTAAACTTAGGATTTTGTTGTCAACAATGTTGGCATCTCTGAGAGTGACGTCCAAAAATAAAAGCCCAGGAGCTAAAACATTACATTCAAAGTAAAAAAAAAAACCCAAAATGCCTAAAATGACAAAACAAGATGAAAAGAGCACACCATATACAAGTATTTATACATTTTCTACACTATATTAATAAATAAAAATATAATATCAAGTTCAAACAAATTTCATGTGTATATATTTTCTAATAATTATACAATCATTATTCATGTGTTACTGATGTGGTACTTTTTTCTTATGCTTTATTATACATTATTATACATCTAATTTATTTTTATATATTTGTATCCTCTAGCTAAGGGACCTCCTGCAGGAAGTCTTGCTCCATCTCAAACCCCTTCAGCACCCTCTTCCACTCCAGGCCTCAAAGACCCCTCGCAGTCTCCCATGGCAGTTCCTCTAAATGTAGTCACCATCCCCGCTGTCCCTAGCAGCACTGCCCTCGCCTCTTCTTCCCTGCCTAACTCCGCTCCTCCTACAGCCCTGCCCTCCTCCACCCCCAACAGCACGGTGAAGAAACAGCGCCCCCTGCTGCCCCGCGAGAGCGTGCCGGTGGTGCAGCGGGCCGTTGTGTGGAACCCCGGTGCCAAGTTTCAGACGTCCTCTCAGAAGTGGCACATGCAGAAGGTGCAGCGGCAGCAGCAGAGCCACACGCAGCCTCACACTCAGACACAGACGTTATCACAAGCACAGCAGGCATCGTCTTCACCGTCTTCTTCCAGCACTCGCTATCAGACACGACAGGCTGTGAAGGGTAGGTGGACCACAGCTGGGTTTGAACATTGACTTAGACTTAGAGAGTTAAGATCTATGACATTTAATTACAGATGTTCTGAAGAGCAACTGCTGACTACTGAGAGTAGCTCTCTGTAACGGCTCTTTCTGCAGGTGTCCTGCAGAGTTCGCTAAGTTAGTAATGATCTTATTACAAGTGGGCTTATAAATTCAATTAATTCAAAATAATTTTGCCAGGCTAATAACTTAACTTATTGCTACCTACCTTTTCTTATTATTATGAGCAAGAACTAATTGTCTGCAGGCTCCCTGAGCTGAGAAGCAGCATCTGAAAAAGAGGAGTGATATTGATAAACTCCTGATTCACATCCTCCGCCATGAAAATCACTTTGATACTGAAAGTGGACATGAGATGCATATTGACTTAAAGATACGTAAAAAACAGTATCAGTTACTGTGAGGATGTCTTGATGCAGATTTTTGTAAATAGTAATATCTAATACTTTTTTTGGTTAGAGTGACTAACCTTGTTATCCTCGTCCTACTCTGAGCCTCAGACGCTCCGTAAACGGGTTCCAGCATATCTGATTTATTTGGTACACTTTTCTGGCCACGACCTTCAGAATGTTGAAGGTTCCCATCTGATTCATGTTCCGGTTTTCAGCAGGAAAGCAAACTACTGAACACCATGATAATCATTTCATAGCAAGATGTAAGCACTGAACTGAAAAAAGTTAAATCAATGCCATTCTGTCTTTAAATGTTTTTTAATGATTTTTAGGTAAAGTGCTTAGTAGTGAATAAATGAGATCATCTTATGTGTTTGCTGGCAGTCTACAAGAAGGGATCTGTGTTTGGTCATCCCTCACGCCAATCAAATAGCCTCTTTTTGTGAATGTTTATTGTCCTGTTTATTGTCCAAGACCCTCTTGCTAGTCTATCCTTATCCATGCTCTAATGGCTTTCCCACTTGCACCTTGAAGCTTGGCAAAACTTTTGTAGCACCAGTATGCAGGATTAAGCTAAAACTGCTTTATTTCTCGTAGCTGTGCAGCAGAAAGATTCCCCACACAGCACCTCGACCTCGGCTGTCACTCTGGTCACCAGCACCCCTGTGTCTGCTGCCATAATGGCTGGTGTCACAGTTAGCTCTTCCTCCTCATCCTCATCATCCTCCATGGCTGGAGATCTACAAATCCCCACCACCTCTGCTGATGTGGCAGCTGACATTGCAAAATATACCAACAAAGTAAGATGCCAGATCTCTTCCAGACGCTTTGGAAAAAAGATTTAGACGAGTAAATCTGAATATTATACTTTGGTTGCCTATTATTTGGGTTTTTAAGAGTGATCTGTGTGATCTATAAGATGTGAGGGTTTTTTTTAAATGACTGTCTGGTTTAAGATTGAATGGTAGATCAATCTTTATAATACCAAGGACATGAAGTGTTATTAATGCATTAGTGAGATGTCACTGATTTGAGCAAATGATTATTTTGTGTATGGACAGATCATGGATGCAATCAAGGGGACAATGACTGAAATATACAATGACCTCTCCAAGAGCACCTCAGGAAACACAATAGCTGAAGTATGAAATCCTGAAAAATGAATAGAGTGCTCATAATAAAATGGTATTATTAGAATTTCTGCCAATTTCACTGGTATTACGTACAAGAACCAGTGACATACTCTTATTTTGCCTTTTAGATTAGGCGGTTACGGATTGAAATCGAAAAGCTGCAGTGGCTCCATCAACAGGAATTATCAGAGATGAAACACAATTTAGGTTTGTCATTTTCAGTCCATACAGCTCACATGGACAAATTCTACATCTGTACCCATTTGGTCTTTGTGACTTTTCTCACATAGAGTGTTGTGAAAAAAAGGGAAAGCAAGTTACCCCGGAAAACATTTATTGATTTTTTTTTTTTTACATTTATCTATGTGCTGCACCTGACTCAGAGCTGACCATGGCGGAGATGCGGCAGAGTCTGGAGCAGGAGCGAGAGCGGCTGGTCGCAGAAGTGAAGAAGCAAATGGAGATGGAGAAACAGCAGGCTGTCGATGAGACCAAAAAGAAGCAGTGGTGTGCCAACTGCAAGAAAGAGGCCATTTTCTATTGCTGCTGGAACACAAGCTACTGTGATTACCCCTGCCAGCAAGCACACTGGCCAGAACACATGAAGTCCTGCACGCAGTCTGGTAGGATAAAGAGCACTGTCACACTCATTTTAAAATATATGTGCAACCATATGTTTTCTACTACTGCTGGGTTCTCAAGTTTCAGGGGTGGACAAATCATAAATTTATTAACTAGCCCACAGGACTAGCGTCAATGTGCTTCCCAGCTCCATGTTTTGGTTGTTTGGAAAACTATTCGACTAGGCTACGAAATGCTATCTCTCTATCTATCTATCTATCTATCTATCTATCTATCTATCTATCTATATATATATATATCCAGATGGGGGGGTAGGTGGGAAATGAGGAGACAGGAGGCAGGCTTGGGACAGCTCGAATAGGGGCTCTTTATTGGCCTTTTTTTTTTCAGCGATTTTATTGCACCTTACACACACGTGCACACACATGGCTTTCCCCAAATCTGTGTTTTTGACTGTGGAAAGATCGTCCGTCATCCATTCACGCTAATTAATCCACCTAGTACACCCATTAACCATAGCCTACACCCCAGATAAGGAGTAGATTTCTTTCCATGTCCTCATGGCAACTACGAATTAAAAAATAGTAGGCTGGACACAAAATCTGCTTGTCCTGGGTCCCCAGGCTACTGATTTTTCCACTCCTGCTTTCACATATCATTTGATTTGATCTGATAAACCCTTTTCTTATTTTGTAGCAACATCATCACAGCAAGAGCCAGACACTGAGTCAAACACAGACGGCATTTCTAAGGTTTCTGGCCATCCCAACCACGGTCAGGACTCACCTCGAGAGACAGCAGGAGCTCCACCCACAGACAAGGACAGCGATGTGGACAAATTGAAGGACAATGTTACTGTCAGTATGTCCTAGCTCAAGACATACCAACTACTGCAGAACTGCACTTACAACTGCACATATGTACAAACCATAGTCAAGTTCCGTCACTACAACAAAATTTTTCATGTTGTTGTCTTGCCAGGATCTGCTTTTAACACTTTGGGAGGCTGATTTACTTATTTGTATCAATAACAGTTCCATGTTCCAGTCTCAGTTCTATATAGCATTAAAGACACAACCAGACCTCTTTAGTGACTTACTTTGCTCTTTTTTTTTTTACTTGATTCTTACTTGAAGTCCATAATATTTTTCTGATTGGCTTATTCATTTATCTCCATAATACCAACATTATTACAGCGAAGAGTCCACGAATGGGCCGCTGCAGGTTTTTTACACAAAGCAGTAATCCTTTGGTGCTCAATCCATGTTTGTGGGGATTTTGTACAATTATTAAAATCCTATTTAGCATTCAGTGCTTCACTCAGAGCGAGAAGCTGTTTTCTCTGAAATCATCTTATACAGAAGACAGAAAACCACATTTTTGTCACGTCATTTAAATGGCAAGCCTCTCACCGGCTAGAGTGGAGTTATGAAGATGTAAACACGTTAATGATCTGAAAGTATCTGGGTAAATATGGTTTAGGTGTCATAACTGAAACACCCTGTAGATATCACTGATATCTTAAAGACATAAAATGATGAAGTGATATTGTTCACTGTGTAATGGCTCTTTCTGATGTGGCAGTCATGTTATGTTACATTTTTATTGCAGGTTGTCTATTTCCTAATATATATGTATATATATATATATCAGCTTTATATGGGGGATGGGTATAAAAATGTGAGATTTTGTTTTTATTTTTTAATAGTTCACAAATTTTAAAGATGAATATTTGTTTATATTCATATTTAATTCATCCAACTTTCTGTTTGGTAATATGAAACTCAGAAGATTACATTATATTTAATTTTCTCTATGCATCCATTACTAAAAACATTTGCAATTTTGAGGGACAAAAAAGTTTCACTAGATTATCTATTAGTATTAGTGCTCCCAAGTGTTGTTGTTGTTATTATTATTATTATTATTATTATTATTATTTTTTAAATCAAAATGTATTAAATATGGCATGGTATGATACAATCTCAATGTATCACAAGATACCAGGCTGATTACAGAATCACTGTTAAAGAATCACATGCTTTATTTTTATTATTTAAACACCTTTGCCTTCACTCGCACTTTTAAATGTGCCCATTTTGGGTTCTTTTTTTTTTTTGTTATTATTATTATTTTTTTAACCTTAATGACATCTGACCAAGCTATTTTGTTCTTAAGTTCTTTTTTGTATTAAAATCAGATCAATAATAATATTTTCATCTCATTCATTGTTAATACAGACTACAGAGACATTTAATTTCTGCTTTTCTAAGTGATCTTTATGTACTGTTGAATCATTTTTGACTGATCATTCTGTAATATTTCTGAATTTACTATTTTAATTTTCTGTTGGGACAGTTACCTTTATGTTTATAATAGCCCTTTCCGATCAACAAAAATATAGCGGTCTAGCAAAGTTACCAAAGCTGAGGCTAGGTCATAATTTACATTTTGATGCATTATTGCAGGTCATTACAGTACAGTAACACCATTTCAGCAGCCTCCCTAATATTTACATTGACTGTTGACTGTTCAGTACATTCTTAGCTCTTAAAAAGAACTGCTGTATATATTACAATTTAAAAAAAATGTTTACATATAATACAGAAATAAAATTTGGTGGTCTTAATGTGTCTATTTTTGGTTGCTGTCTGGTGCAAGATGGTATGAAGTCATATATGTCTTTTAGGGCAGGTTATGTGATATATATGATGCTACATTTGTAGGACATTTTAAGCAATTCAATACCACAGCACTGTTGAATTCTCAAATTTGGCTCCATATAGTCTAAGGACAATAATAAACGGATTAAAGAACTGCTGTTATTTAACAAACAGAATACATGTAATAGTTGATTTGGTGAAGTTTTATGACAGGAGATGTTTATTTAACATTTATGGATAGAAGGAGTCTCCAGTGTCAGCAAGTTCATTGTCAGTAAGTTTTCCTCCATTGGAAAGTCTTCAGGACAGATGAGCTTTGCAGGTATGACAAGCTGATTTAAAAAAAAAAAAAAAAAATTTTTATTAACTTAAAAAAAGAAAGGCTAATGATGGAAAGACTGCTTATAGCTGTTATAAAGTAAGTGATAATCAGAACTAACTTGTCTCACTGACGTGCCACAACATTAAATGTAACTACAAATAGTTAAACGTATGAATTAATTAAATTTAATGAATTAAAAATTTGACAAATTGCTGTGGTATAAGAGGAATAAAACACTTTAGGATGTGTGGTTATTGGAAAATAATCAACTGCAAAGTGATAACTGTGATTCCGTTTAGCCACCCTGTTGAATACATCTATCCATCTATTTGAGTTATCAAAATTATTATATTTATTATTGAGCTTTTATAGTTATTAGCCTATTTGACTGGTCACTTGAGTTGAATGGGTTTAATTCAAACCACAATAACTCAAAACCAAGTTGGCCTGTCAATAACGTTTTAAAATGCTACAGTTTTTACTACAGGCCAAAATTTGTGGACACCTGACCATCACACCAGTATATGTGTTTTTTGAGCATCCCATTCCAGATTTAGTTCCCCTTTGCTAACTGCTAACTTTGATTTGTGTTTATTCAGCCACAATTCCAGTTCACCCCTAAAGTGTTAAGTGGGGTTGAGGTCAGGACTCTGTGCAGGCCACTCGAGTTATTCTACTACAACCTTGGCAAACCATGTCTTCATGGAGCTCGCTTTGTGCACAGGGGAACAGGTTTGGGCCCCTTAGTTCCAGTGAAGTGAAATTGTAAGGCTACAGCATACAGAGACATTCTGTACAACTGTGTGTTCATCTTTATGGCAACAGTTTTTGGAAGAACCACATATGGGTCTGATGGTCAGGGGTACATATACTTTTTGCCATATAGTGCATATAAGGCTCTAAAATAAATGATTAAATAATGAAATGAAATAAATCTGTACTTTAATAGTGGTTTCATGAAATTTATTTTACAGATAAAGAGGTAGTTACAAAAGATTTGAGAAGCCCTGATCTAAGAGACCTCACATAATTACAGCGAACCTGCAATTCTGAAAAAGATTCAGAAGTTTCTATATGTAACGCTTGGTATGTGACTACCAGCAATTTGAATTTAATTTAATCCTAAAACTCACTGGTGAAGAGATTCGAGACATGCTGTATCTATTTAGTGCACTAGCGCTGTGATAACACCAGGAAGATCCTGCTCCAGTAGGAACCTGGAACAAACCACACCCATTACAAGGAACGCCTACTAGCAAATCACATGCCACAACATTCCCACGCACACTCGAAGATACGCGCGCACGAATGTCGTCAATTTCCCTAACCCTAACCTCACGCGTTTGGGCGTAACTTGTAATAGTGGTCGTGTCTTGCAAGGGGCGTGGTTTGTAATCCTGCAGGACGCAAACGGAAACGGCTGGGTTGTGGCCAAGCAGAGACAATAGAGCACGTGCTAATAAAATGCACAAAGTATGCAAAAGAAAGGACAGAGCTAATTAAAGTAGTAGGAAATACGGGTGAAGAAAAGTCTGCTTAAAAAATGAGCAGGACAAAGGAATAAATATAGTTCAATATTAAGGTATCTTAAAAAAAAGGGGTAGACAGGAGAATTAAATAATAATAATAATTATATATATATATATATATATGTATAATTTTTTTTAACTGCCTGTTGATGCTGTTCAGTCGGTGGCGGCCGGAAGCTGGTTTGCCAACCGCCATAAAACCTCAAATAAAGAAGAAGAAGAAGAAGCCGCTACGCTTG
>CM075022.1:5556439-5591439 GCA_037576675.1 Pangasius sanitwongsei | reverse complement strand
CCTGACGTCATAGTTACGTCTTCCCAACTCGTAAACACGAACTTCCCAGGAGCACTTGAATGTACAGTATTATGTTTTGACGTTTATTTTGACATCATATAACACACGTTACTCAGTTAGCTATCTTGCTGTCAGTAATGGAATTTTGGTCAAATATAAGCTATTTTCATGGTTTTAAAAAATGTAGAACATGGTATAGAATGGTTGCTGATACAGTATAGTATGACTGATAGTTTTAAAAGGGGTCTAAAAACGTACCTTTTTAAAAAGTGTTTTAATGTTTAGAGTTTAAATTTCTGTAGTACTATAATCTTTCTGTAGCACTTTGAGATTTTCTTTAAAATGTAAAGTGCTTTATAAATAAAATGTATTATTATTACCTCAATGAATATGACCAAAATGGCAAGTGCTAACAATTAGCTGCATTTGGAAAAATGAACAAAATCTGTCATTCAGTACAAAGTGTCCTCTCATCTGCCATGTTGAAAGTTTAGAACTCCTCCCCATCTCGGAAACTCTGGTATCAAAAGGTTCCCAGTCGTAATTACGACTTGAGGGATTATTCATGCGCAACTCTCTAGTGGGGAAACTCGTATTTATAATAATTCCGGTGGCACGTGAAGGCAGCATTAGTCGGATTATTAGGCTGCATGTAACTGCAGCGGTTCCGGTCGTTAGCGCTGGAGGTGTAATTCCTGTAATTCCTCCCCAGACCTGCGAGGGCGCTGTAACCTGCAGCGTCACTGACAGCGCGTGCTTTCCGAGCGCAGGCAGGCGCGCGCTACACATATCGCCAGCGAGAAGAGAAAATGGAGGAAGTCCTATTGCGTTGACCGCGTTGCAGATATACTATATTCCTAAGTGAGTATGCATCACTGAACGTTTCCGATCATAGCTAAATGCATGGAAAAATATATATATAATTTTACGACAGCAGGTTTAATCGGCTAACATCAAACTCGTGTAACTAATCGCCTGCGCGAGCCTAGTCACCGATAATGGCGTCACGGTCGAAGGCCACCATATTACCGATATAACACTGTGCAGAAGGAGCAGTTATTATGCGTAAAATAATGCACAGTCTACGTTTATGGCCAGTTACCTCAATCTGCACATTGCATGCTAATACATGGAGGTGATGGTGAGCGCGAGGTCTTGGTCGGGTGTCGCTATGGTGATTAGCTAGGTAAGATATCTGAAGCTAAACCTAGCATGGCGTTTGACCGTGTGCCTCGCGCACAGTTTATAAAAAAAAAAAAAAAAAGGTTCGCCAACACGACACGTTTGAGTAAATATTTTATATCTGAGGTGAGATAATATACATTGTAGTGGTTCTGCGAGTCAACATTGTTTTTTTTTTGTGTGTAAATTTCTGTACATTAACGAATGTTTGTTTAATCACTTCAGCGAGACTAGGGGTGTTGCGCATGCGCGTTGACTCGTTAGCGCGTCCCATAACAATAGACAAACAGCGCGTTAATGATAATAGCGTCATTGAGTTATCACACCGATTTGAGTATTTGTTTTTTTTTTATTTGTCTGTAGTTCATATGGAACTGTTATTACAATGCATCGAGTTGTAGTCTCTCGAGAAGATGAGCTGTGTGTTTAGTTCGCTAGCATAGCTGAGCGTTTAGCTGGTGAACGCGTTTATGCTGCGTTCACGCGCTCCCTGGATTGTACCAAGTCGTATTTAGTCCATCATTAGCCTGATCTGTTCGTTTTTTTTTTTTCTTACCATTTTCTTCTTCTGAGAAAAAAAAATTAGGCTACACAGTTTAACTAACTCTTAAATGTGTAAGCTGCTGTATGTGGTTTAGTGATTACTGAAACTAAGTTGTAACATTATTCATTAAAAACACATTATCTGCCATCGACTGTCATAATTCTTCTTTGGACGAAAGTGCAAAAGTTAACAAGAAACTGGTTTAAAACTCGTTTCTGATGTTCCTATTTGATATTACGACTTGAAGAGACGGTCACTTGTAACGTTTAGCTCGGTAACTCGGATGTAAAAGATTTCCAGCAGCACATGAACTGATACACACCTAGCTAATGATTTGAAAATAGTTACAGAATAAGCCAATAAGTTACTATAAGTGACTCACACAAGTAACTCATGTGCATTCACATATGGCTTACCATCAGGAAGACCTTGTTTTCTTCTTCAGATGGAATTTATTTTCATATTCTGCCTAAAATACTTTTCTGTTTCAGTTATCTCTGAGCAAAGTCACACATTTTCTCTAATGCCTCTGCTGTATTTTGGAGTGGATAGTTTTCTGGTGGTATGGTTTTCCTATAAAAGCATTGCAAGTGTCTTAGATTCCTCTTATTCAACAGCAATTTGCCAACAAATACAATTTTTCTGTATATTAAAGAATGACATCTTACCTTTTAATTAGTTTATGTTGCCCTTTAATTTTGTGGAACGATCACAGGACAAGTTAGTTCTTATTACGAGTTACGGTTTAACAACTATAACCTGACCATCGACAGCCTCTTTTGTTCTTTTTTTTTTTTTCTTAATGCTAAAAAAGTGAAACAAACAACCTGTAACATAATTTGTTTCCAGCAGTGGACAAGACTCTGTCTGTGCCTTTCTTTTCAGTCTGTTTTGTTTTTATTAAAAGTGTTTTCAAATAAAAATTTCGCTTTATGTAAAAGCTCAAAGTGCTCTGTCCGGAAAGATTTCCCCATGGCAGGGGAGTTAGTCATACAAGTCCCTCAGAGTTAACAGCTGATGTTACTGTCAGAGTTGCTGTTATAGAAAATTAATCAACACCTGACCAATAGGATTCAAGAATTCAGCAGCTCTGTGGTATGACTTTGAGCGATATGTATTCCACTGATAATTCATAGTGATTATCGTAGTGGGGTCTTTAACATAAGTGTGGATTAAGTCCAAATTTTTAATGGATTTTAAATAATTGACTATTACGTTGTAACACACTCGATGATTGTACAGTTGCAGATATCTACCTCATTCCTTTGTTATTTCTGCGTTTATAACACGACCTGCTGTTCTATTCAGACAGCTGTAGATGAGGCAACGCAAAGGCGAATGAAATGTAGCAGCCACAATAGTCATTCTCGCTAAGACCATTCATCCAGCCTGAAAATTTTGGTTTACAAATAAACAACAAATGTAGTTGTCATGAATGTTAGTTTTATACATGAACTGTTTTCTTGCTATCCGGATAAAAACCTTTAATATATTTTACGCCTGTCAGATTGTGGATGTATGTCATTTACCATCACACTGTATTCAGTGAGATCACTGTGGCGTGAGTTTTGCACTGAAGAATGTATCAGATTGCAGTGGATTTAAATTGATTGTGGCCAATGGATATGAATGCCAAGCAGTTAAATGAAGTTTTGAGCTCCGGTGTCTGTTGTATTGCACTTGATCTGTGAAAGGAAAAGATTGATTCCAGGTTGTTAATACAAATCCAAATGATACTGGTTTAGGTCAGGGGTGATCAGTCCAGCTCCTTGTTGCACAGCGTCCTGAGCCAGATTTAACACACCTGATCAGGTAAAGAAACATGTAGGAGCATCTGAACAACAGATAGTGATGGATTAGTGTTAGAACCAAGTTCCACTAGTCATCATCTCTCCAGAAATGATTCCAAACTGCTAAAAGTGATCAAATGACTTTACAAATGACTTTTTCACACTTCTCAAACAGTATGTTGGAGTATAATTAACTAGATAATCTTTGCTGTCTGATTTTCTATTTATTTTATTATTTTTTGTTTTTTGTAGCTCTCAACAAGTGTGGTTGAGTTTTATCGTATTTTTCCTCTTAGATTTCTCGTTGTGATGTGAACGACTCAGGAACTGCTTGTAATTAAACACTGTTCCCAGTTCAGCAGAGCCTGAAACAGGTACAGTACTCCATTCCTGTTTAGGGGTTTCCCAGTTGGTAATGTAACAAGATTGTGGGTTAAAAGCCTTTGTGTTTAATGTAAATCACAGTTTGACGTGAACTGATCTGGCTTGTGAATTTCTTTTATTTTTTTTACACCGTGTCAGATTGTGAGTGCGTGCTAATATAACCTTGTTTCATCACCACGCACACAGCTTGAGCTTCACATTCAGATGAAGTATGCCTTGTTTTAACACACTTTTTTTTTATTCAAGCATCTATCTATACATATCCCCAAAATATCAGCAGTGGAAAATATGTGGAATAAATACAACAGACCTCAGTGTGGACCCTTAACCTCTGCTCTACAGTTGAAGAAAGAATTGACCTTCATTGTGTGAAAGCAGTTGGTAATATTTCATAGTCTATTTGACTTTTTTGAAACAGCATTAAAATTGATTGTTTTTCTTTGTAGTGTAACATGGCAACATAGATATTTAAAAACAAATGTCTGATCAGTGTCAGGTTTCATTCAATCATTTGTTTTTAAAAAAAAAAAAAAAAAAAAGCTTGATATATAAAATAACATGCTTTTTAAATTTTTGCACATTTGTGTAACCCGGAGGTGGAAAAACTATTTGATCACTGTAGTGCTGGGCGATTTTGAGGATTATCTCGGTTTATTCGAAATAATGTTTTAGCGCGAATTTCAAAACATTCTAATTGAGATTGTGTGCCTGTGTGTGTATACACATATTTAAAATTTTAAATAAAACATTCATAAATGCTGTTTAAAGGTTTAAACCAGTACAAAGGAAAAGCAGCTCTCTTAACCTGAAAAACACCTCCTGTGCTAATCCCAAACCCAGCACTAGATTTCAAAAACAAACAAACCAAAACACCAACAAAAAAGAAACTGCAAGACAAAGAGGCGGCACTTTGCCGAGGACTGAGCTCGTAGCAAAGACACGTTCAGTTATCACTTCAGAGATACGGACTTGGTACAGGTTTGAAAAATCAGATGAACAAGTAAAATATAATGCTGCTTGAGCGGTAATTCGCCAGTCAGAATGACGTCATTTTCGAGTTTGGCACGTTCGACAGACGAAGTTGGGAAATTGACGCCCCGTGTTCTTATTTTTTTTAGCAACAAATTAGGCGCCTAACTCGGTTGAGTGATGTATTTTTTCCCCCTCAAACAGTGAACTGTATAGTCAGTGTTTTAGATGTTGATTAATCTAAAGCTAATACTTGGATATACAGTATAACTCATTTAAAGGTAAGAAGTTTGACTTTAATGTTTGATGCAGTGTGCAGCCATGTTGAATTGATGTCACTCTGTAAACGGAGAAAGAACTCGGATTTGAGAAGAATACCCCAAGTTGACTTCTCAGTGGCGGTGGCATGTCACGAAAGACACAGTCCCCATTTACTCTGTTGAGAGAGAAAGGTTCACTAGGTTGTGCAAAAATACTAACTAACTAAGCAAATAGTGCAAACGATGTGTTTTTCTTTTATTTAACATCTTTTCTTTTTATATTTTTTATATAAATATAGCACTATTTGCTAAAGATGGTGCTGTTACTATTTTTGCACATCTACATTTTCCAGTCAATAATAAAATTAAATTTTTTTTAAACAATTATGCAGTTTCTTTATAACTACATTATGTAAGAAGAAAAAAATTGAAATCGTAATCGAGAATCGTTTATAACGTTGAAAAAAAATCGAGTTTCTTTCTCTTTTTTTTTGGCGGCAGTATCGCCCAGCTCTGGATCACTGCAAGAGATTTAACTAATTACATGATTAACTAATTAACGGATTCAGTTTTTGCACAACAAGAATTTCTACACTTTTATTGCAGCAAGAGATGATGCACATCTTATGTGCCTCATGTTTTTAAGAAGTATAACATGCTTCAGTTTTCCAAGAAAGGTTACATTTCAATCTCATTATCATAGACACTTGGGATGAAGGGTGGGTCACATACATTGGATACATTGCGTAATGTAGAGATGAAAAGTAAAGTAAGTTTAACTCTTCTTATTGTAGCATTTTTACAATATGGTATACGTGTGTGTGTGTGTGTGTTAGAGTAGTATGTATATTGCATGTATTGCTTCTTTGAATGAGCAAGAAGGAGTTCAGCATTGACTGAATTTTAGCTGCTGGGTGCAAATATAACTTTCACCGTCTACATGTCGTATATTTTTTTTAATAGGTACTTAATATAATGTTGTAGGCATCTTAAGTTTTTGGGTGTTCTGTGAAATATCAATTACAGAATTTCCCTTACAATTATATCAATTAAAATGTTAAAATAAATACTCGTCAAAATGTACATGGACCACGCCACCCTAACTGAAGTGGTGAAAAGCTCAACTCTGCATTGTATGTGTTGTGCTTCTCTCTTAACTGTAGATAATTCTGTTTGAAAACTAGCACGTGACTCCATCAGCTATGGAGGAGATTGTGAGCCCTGAGCTAGCTCAAACTCCTAAGCCTGAGTCCAGCCAGGATTTGGATTCCAGTTCACAAGGTACCACTGACCTTGGACTGCTGTACGAATGAGAGCTTCATTTACCTGGTTCGCAGCAGCTTGGTGGAACTTTTAATCTGGCTCTCAATCAGTTCTCTTATTGAAGTTATTGTTGCAACCTGGTGTCTTGATTCAAATCTTGCACTCTAAATTGATTGGGGCCATCATTTCAATTCTGCTATTAGATCTGGGTCTCGCAGAATTATAGTTGCATTTGGTTTTGCCAAATTCAGCTTGATTTTCCTTTTGATTCTTTCAAAGATAAGGCAAAAAAAAAGTCAGTTAAAAAAATCACATTGTTTCTAATTTCCTTGCCACCATCTGACAGATCCAGCTGTCGTGGCAGAGGAGGAAAAAGACAGCAAGGGTGACAAAGGCCAAAGTGATGCCCCTCAAAAAGACCAAGTAGAGGACGTAGAGAAATCGGCCAAGAACTCCGGTGAGCTTAAGAAGACTTGGGGCTTCCGCCGGACCACCATTGCAAAAAGAGACATGGCTGGAGAGACAGCAGGTGTAACAGAAAGTCCTGGAGCACCGGTGCGACGAAGCGGCAGGCAGGCCAAGCGTACTGATAAGCTTGAGGAGTTCCTAGTGACAGTCAAGCGAGGTAGAGGAGCAGTGAGACGTAGCGCACCCGCTCACCTGGAAAGTGGAGATCCACCATCCGAGACTGCATCAGAGGCCAGCTTTGATGGAAACACTGAGTCTAAAGTGACCGAAAGCAAAACGCCATCCCCAGTGAGGAGGACCAGAGGGAGGGGTAGGGGAAGGGCAACTCCCAAGCCCAAAGCAGACATGGCTGGCTCAGCCAGTGACGACGATAGTTCAGAGAATGAAGAGAGAGCCACGAAAGAGACACAAGAAAAGCTCGAGTTAGAGACTGGTGCGGAGGATGCCACGAAAGAGGAGGCAATAAAAGAACTGAAAGAAGAAGAACTGGAGAAACAAGATGAAGAGACAAGCAAGGAGGAAGTGCCTGCCAACACAAGACCTTCAAGAAGCCCTTTGAAATCAGGCCCCAAAAGAGAAGCTAAGCCTAAAGCAGGGGCGTGCAAAGAGAAGAATGAGGATGAAGAGGAGGATGATGAATCGTCGTCATCCAGTGAGTCTGATAATGACGGTTATGATCCAAATGCACTTTACTGCATCTGCAGACAGAAACACAACAAAAGGTTAGTGCCGTATGTGAAAAATAATTGTGTACACTTTCTGCCCACTTTAATATGAACACCTGCACATTCATGCAATTATCTATCAGCAAATCTTGTGGAAGCATGATGATTCATAAAATCATGCAGATACAGGCCAAGAGCTTTGTGTTGGTTTGAGTATTTCATAAATAGCTGATGATCTGGGATTTTCATGCACAATAATCTATAGAATTTACACAGATTGGTGTGAACAACAAAGAACCATCCAGTGAGCAGGTGTTCTTATTAAACTGGCCAGTGAGTATCTGTGGGTATTTGTGACCCTTTAAATATTTTGCAGAACAACTCAACAAATTCAATAACTGCCTTATTGCAATAGCATCGTCAAAAAAAAATCTGCCTTTCTTTTCATCCTTTCCACCTAGTGCTTTCACTCATCGATGTTATTGTTATACTGGCTGAATGTAATAGCATGCTGTAGCTGTTTGTAAATGTGGCTGAAGCAAGCAGTGTGTGCTCAGGTTCATGATCTGCTGTGACCGCTGCGAGGAGTGGTTCCACGGAGACTGTGTGGGCATTACGGAGGCACGCGGCCGTCTAATGGAGCGCAACAGTGAGGACTATGTGTGTCCCAACTGCACAGGCAGGAAAACCCAGAGCACCAAGGCCTCCACCTCTACACCAGGTGCTGAAAACGGCAAACGACCTGCTACTCCCACTGCTGCTCGCAAGTCAGAGCCCAGTCTCGCTCTTGTTAGCCAAGCCAATGTACAAACTCCGACAACTGCTGCTGGTCCACTTCCTGCTACTGCTGCTTTTCCTGCTACTACAGCTTCTCCTGCTGCAGAAGAGAAGACCGGGGAGGAAGTCGGCATCAAGGGCAGGATTGAGAAAGCTACTAACCCAAGCGGCAAAAAGAAAATAAAGATTTTCCAGCCGGTAGGTTGTTGTACAGTATCTGTGTGTTTCAGTACAAGCCAGAGGTGCAACTGCATTTGAGACCCTTTCAAATAACAAGTTTGGTTTAATGCACAAAAATATCAGAACATAAAATTGTCTACATTTTTACTATACAGTTAAACTGAATAATTAACTGAAACAATTATTTAGTTTGATTTACATAGTCTATAAAGTGATTATTTATAAACTGAGTTTATATAGGCAATATTGTTTTGCAGTTTTAAAAGTGAGTACACACTAGCATACTTAAAGTGTAAATGTTAGAAATTGCTATTGCTAGGTACTAAAAATACTAGAAACTGGAACAAAGTCTTTTTGTGAAAAAGCTGAATACTTTCTGAGGGTGAGGTTATGTATGACTTATTGCTGTCTGTGTGTGTGTGTTTTTTTTTTTTTTTTTATAAATTGCTTTATGAAAATGTCATGAGTTTGAGTTATGCTAAGACCTACCTGGATATTTAAAATGTAATTTTGTATTTATACTACTTTAAAGACAAGTATCATTTCTAAGAGAGCTTAAATTATTAATTAAAGATAGGAAAATTTGCCATATACCATAACTTTAGACCTTCAGTAGGTGTTTTGTTTTGGGTTATACTGTAAAGCAAACTGATGTGTATATAATGTATATATAATATTTGAAAGTAGGACAATTTAATTTGCTTGTTTTTGTCACAACATTAAAACCAACCACCATGTGACGTGAAACCACAACTGTAACAAAAAATATTATTTTCATTATGGCTGGCTCTTGTGATAACCTACATGGAAGCTGGGCACACGTGGCAAATGAAGCCTAACCTTTCCAGGTAATAGTATGGGATGTATGTAGTCTGGTATGATGGTATCTACCCAATGGCAATACAGATTATTACCATGAAATTAGCTCACAACTCCAATGTAAAAGTAGAAAAAAATTGACCAATAATATGAATTTAACAGACAACATGGTTTATAGATTTCCTTTAAAATAGGGCAAATAGTGACATGATTTATTTTATACAAAATATCCTGCGTCAGGGAAACATGAAATATGAACTCCAGTTGCAGAAGATTACATACAAGTAAACCATTGTTAAAGGATGCTTTTTGGAAAAGAATTATGATATTGGTGTTGGCAATCTAGACATTATTTTATTATTTTGAGGACACTCCCAATGAACTTGGAGGTCACAGTGTTCAAACACTGGCCTGATTAATAATTAGCTTGCAGAGAAACAAAAAGGGTTAAGATGATATTGTGACTTGTCCATAAAATATTGTGATTGGGGAAGACCAGACTACAAAGTGATGACTTTAAAAGTCTCACTGATGGTCATGGCTAGACTGAATCTAGACCTTCTAGTTGTAGCCATGTATCAACTTGAAGTGGTTATGCAGTCACTCAGTCTCTCATTTTCATATAGATTTTGGATTTTTAGCGAATGCAGGTGACTCTTTTGTACAGGTTGTTGTTTAATTTGCTACTGTTGTATTCTGTGACGTTACATTTATAGCCCCATATCAAGAGCAGTAGTGCTGTCTCAGATATTTTGATATAGGATGATTTTTGAAAGCATTACTTTAAGTGCTAAAAGTTGCACTGACTTCTGTTTGGGGCTTTAGTAGTTCCACAGCCTGATGGGTCTGACCAACGTGAGTTTTCAGCAGGTGATGGCGACTGCACAGGAATCCTCTCTGCCTAAGTGCATTGGTCCCGGCTGTGAGAGGGACGCTCTGCCCGACTCTGTCTACTGTGGTAATGACTGCATCCTCAAGCATGCTGCTGCTGCCATGAAAACCATCACGACTGACAGCAAGGAGACTAAACCCAAGGAGAAGCCCAAGCCAAAAATCCTGAAAAAGCCTGCCGTTGTACCTACAGTCAAGGTATTGTTTCAGGACCGGTGTGTTAGGAAAGGTTCTAAAGCATTAACAGTCTATATATTTTTAATGCACAGTAAATTTAATTAAACGCAAACATAAACTGTGTCGCTGTGATGAATGAAAAATGGTAAAGGTGGTTATAGCAGTGATTTTCCTTAGGATGCTACTAAAAATGAGTATAGTATCTGCCGCTCGATTTGTGTAAACCTTTTTTGGTTGCCAAACACGCTTTTTTTTTTTTTTTTTTTTTTCAAATTATGCGTAGGTTCCGTATACGCCAATAGTGGTGGTTTCTGAAATTTGGAAAACGTCGGTTAGTATTGCATATCCATATACCTTAAAAGTGGTATCTGAAGTTACAAGAGCTGTTGGGCCTTGTTTAGTCATGTATTAACACTTTTTCTGTTTGTTTCTTTTGAAGAGTTTGGGCCCTGAGCGAAGGAGCAGTAGGAGGTCCACTGACTCGTCCAGCAAAGCTCAAGAGGAATCCTTGGAGTCAGAAGGCCATGAAGATGAAGATGAGGAGGATGAAGAAGACAGAGTTGCAGAGGAGCATCCACCACCCCCAGCCATGTCGTCCTGGTCCAGCGACCATAATTACATTGCAGTAGCACCAGAAAAGACTACAGCAATATCACCAACTGTGTTAAACAAAGCGTGTATGTATCTTAAAGGTTTTCCACACTTTACTCTTCGGTCTCTCTGTGACTTGTGGTGTAGAACTCATAATATGAGAAATGAGATGATGTTCTGGCCCAGAAGCCATCAGGCTGTTACACTACAAATGTGACTTAAGCATATGCCTGAAGACCTGACATATCTGGCCGTGCAAGAAAAAAGCATGTGTATTTGTGGAAGTTTGTAAATTGGTGGCCCAAATGCTCGCCTTAATGTATACAGAGCAATACAGACGTCCTGAACAGGTAAGTACACATATAAAGAGAAATGGTAGGTATTATTACCTCAGGTTGTATAAAGTTGTCTGCTTTTTTTTTTTTTTTTTTTTTTTTTTTATATAAATAATTCGTATGCTTGCTTAAATGGCCAGTTTTCTGGGCATTGGCAAAGCCAAAACCCAGACTGTAGAATTTTCAAAGCCACACTCCTCTTGATATTTATTTAATTCAAGAGTTGGCTGAATCTGTCTTGAGAGATACCATCACAAGAGGTTTAAAGAGATGTAAAGTGCCTTGCCATGATGCTGTTGATTTCACATGTTCTGTCTGTAGAATATATAGTTTTGTATGAAAGTGAAATTTTTAATTGTGTGTATGAATACCAACATTGCCTCCAACTTCTGCTCTGATCTGGGAATAGTATCTTAAGAACAGGAGTATTGACCGCACATCTGAACAGGTAGGTCACGGTGTCTTTTTCTCCTGCCACCTTTTCACCAAGAATAGAGCAGCGTTTCTGATCACATGGTGCCTAGCAGGGATATTCTCTGCAAGCACCGCAACCTTTTCTGTTACCACTAACGTTTTTTTTCTTTCCCTTTTTTAAAAATATTATATTTATCTGACTTGCATGCCCTGCTTTTTATGGAATCCTCTTTTGAGAATAAGTGACTTCAAAATAAAGTTATATTACAGATAAATACTCTGATGCCCCTTGCTTCAATTTTGAGCGAAGTCTTGTTTTTTTTTTTTTGGGGGAGTGCTTTGGTTATTCTGGCCTCTGCCTGCTTTGGCCATCGCCATCCAGCCAGCAACTGATCAGCGCAGATATTTGCACTCGAGAGAAAAAGACCTGACACTCTGGTTGTGAAGTTTGAAGCTGTGAAGACTACAAAAACTGGAAGATGACAGTCTGCCAGACAGCACCCAGAAGCAGAATTCTCTTCTCTCATTAGTACAACACACAGGAAATTCCATGCCATAATTAGAAGAATATGCAGATAGCAGGGATTTTTTATAGAAGTTTGCTTTACAATCAGAAGTTAAGTTAAGCCAGCTTTGGGATTAAGAGCTGTGTCTATATTTGATGTGTTGATTATTGTTTGATTCGTTGATTATTAAATAGAAGAATGCTGAATGCTAGCTATTAAGTTTAGAATGATTCACTTACTCATTCATTATTCATGAATATATGCCTGCATTTTGTATTCAAAGGCTTTGCTGGGAATAAGTCTACTCATTAGCTTATTTTGGCAAACAATTTTGCTTCCTGACATTTCAATGGCATAATGTGTTTTCTTTATGTATATGACCAAAATTTGATCTTTGACAAGTCCAAGAATGACATAAGAGCCACATGGATCAATCTTATACAGCACCACTTCACAATGAAAACATAAACAGCCAATACATGCAGGAGGATTGGAAATACTGATTCTACTTGGATCAGTGCTGTGTAGGTCTTGGAGGACCCTGTGCTGTAGGGGCTCACTTGGATTGGGGTTCTGCACTTTTACTTAAAGCACAGTGAAACATTGTAAAGAGGTTGCTCTTAGATCATACAGTCACACGTATGTCCTGCTATCATGGAAGTGCTTTTTGGAGATTAAGCTTGCAAAATTAACTGTTTCAGTGAATGGGGTGGGGGAAGATAAGTTGGGTCTAATAGAGGTTCTTGAGCATGATCAGCAACAGGTAGGCCTGGCAGTTTAGTATTCAAGAGCAACAAATGAACTATTTATTTTATAATACAGCTGGTACATATATTATGTTTGTGTTCAATCATTTAGGACATTATGGCATTTATCACTTGTTTGATGCATGTGAATGACAGCTGTAAACGTGTTATGTCCTTTAAGCTTATGGTTAGAACTGGTTTCCTACCAGCAACTTTTTATTCCAAATACTGTAATTATATGATGTCGTTTTAGTTTTGTGTTCCTCTGGTTGGTTTATGTAAAACATTTATCAACCCAAATGAGGCAAAATTATATTTTTCCTCTTTATAAACATAAATATGTCACTGTAAATTTTGTTTAAAGACATGGTCTTTATGTTCAACTGGACTTTGTATGGCAACTGAATCTTTAAAAGAATAAATAAACATTTGATTTTTCTACTTTTAGATTTGCGTATTTTTTTCTCCCACAAATCTTCTCATAGTGTATGCCATCATACACTTTTTCTAATTTTTAAAAATGATTAGAAACAGAATCAAGGCAAGGCACAAACATTTAATTTGCAAAACAATTCTAAATTAATCCTAACATTATTTTCTGGGAAACTGCAAACATGCAATTGTTCTTTTCTACTTAATTGTCAATTTTAATAGAATTGAGTTTTTTGCTGAGATTTTTAAAAAATATGTACCTTGCTTTTTGTCTGCAGCAGCTACTCAAAAGGATGAGGAGGAAAAAACAGAAGAAACTGAACCAGAAAAGAAGGAGCCAGCTCCTATCGAGAAGAAACCTCCAGCAGCAACTGTGTCTCCCAAAGGAGGCAAAAAGTCCCCAGGCCCGAAGATGGGCAAGCCTGCTCCGGTCTCTACGCCCAAAGGCAAAACAAGCACTACGTCCTCAAGCAGTGCCAAAGACTTGAAAAAACCGTCTCCATCCCAAGGCAAAGTGGTCAAATCCAAAAAACCAGGACCACCCCCTCCTCCCATTCCAGTGTTCTCTACTTCTGGTCCTCCTGGATCACGGCTCCATCCCACCGGAGCTCTGAGTGTTGGCAAGAGCACCTTCACCATCCCCAAAAAGCAGCCACAGTCTGGGGTGAAGGAATCTGTGAGTTCTGGTCCCTCTCAGGCCTCCAGGATGCCTCCTGTGTCCATGCCCTCTAGCTCCCAGAGCCAACCACCGGCGTCCAAGCCAGTGCCCCCAGCAGCACCTCTTCCTCCACAAGCACCTCCTAACAACCAGATGAGGTCCAACATCCGTCGTTCGCTCACCGACATTCTGTACAAAAGGTGAGAAAATTGCTTGAATTTCTCGATTTGTGATTTTATATATAGTTGTAGTTTCAGAAAAAAGTGTTTTTGAAAATGTATTTACAAATGTGCACATTATGGTATTATTGTAACGTGTAGGGTTAAACTGAAAACTCGTAATTATATTTTAAACCTGCTGTTGAATAATCAGTATTTGCTACACGGCATGCTTAACTGTACTATAGGGTGAGTGACAGTGATGATCTCTCCATGTCTGAGAGCGAAGTGGGCAAGCTGGCTGTCAGCATTGAGAAAGAAATGTTCAATCTGTACATGAACACAGACAGCAAGTACAAGAACAAGTACAGATCCCTCATGTTCAACTTAAAGGACCCTAAAAATAAGGTTGGTCAGCAGTTCTGAGTTTCAGTACCACTATAGCTTTTTGAAGAACATACATGAGCAAGTTGTGTTTATGTCTGCTGTGTCTGTTCAACAGGGCTTGTTCTATCGTGTGATTGGTGGAGATGTCAGCCCGTTTCGGTTAGTGAGGCTCAGCCCCGAAGAATTGCTCTCTAAAGAGATTTCTGATTGGAGGAAAACTGGTACCTCTGAGGTAGGACAGCAACAGTGAGGGATTTGTAGTGGATCAGGATGTACTGGAACTTGATTAGCAGCCACGTACAAGTTGTAGAAGAGTACATGCACCAGCTGGGCTCATCAAAAAAAGTATAATAGATTTTTTTTTTTTTAATATATAAAGATACTGGATTCTAGTGGAAGGTCCCAACCAGGGCAGTCCAAAGCTGGATCCAGACAGGACGCAGCTCCCCCTGATGTTGACATGGAAGAAGCCCCTTCCATGTCTGATGGAGATGTATGTATCTCTGCTACTTCCCAATCTCCTCGCTTGGCTTCTGGGGCAGTAAGTGGTGGCTTTCTGTCTTTGGCTTTTTTTCCCCCTTTCCTTCTGTTTCTGCTCCTATCATCTTCAAAGTAATGCCTTTATAAGGTGCTAATAAGCTTTCGGGGAGCCTTTCAATTTGACCTGCACACTCGATTTGACCTTTTCTGCACTTTTTTATTGAGTGATCTTTATAAGCTATAGTCTATAAATATATATATAGTTATATATAGTTTATAGCTATAGTCTACACTTAACTCATTTCCGTCTTTGCAATTTATAGTAAAACGTGCCGTTTTACTCTCCCATTTGTCTTGTGGTTTTTATTTGAACAACAAAAAAATCTTCATAAAACAGCTGATTGTTTAGTCTATGTATCTTTTCATAGGATCATCAGGAATCCCACCCTTCTGCCACACTTCAGAGTTCTGCTTCAGCAGGAAAAAGCAGTGCTGTCCCAGACATCTTGAGCAACATGTTGAAAGACACCACGGCAGAACACAGGGCTCACCTGTTTGACCTTAACTGCAAGATTTGCACAGGTAGCACCTTAAAGAGATACAGTCTGAATACATTTGACTTCTGTTGTGTTACTGGAGTTTTATAATTACTCTTTTTCATTATCTCTTTCAGGTCAGAGGTCAGCTGATGATGAGCCAGCAGCTAAAAAGCCCAAAATGTCAGTTCCTAAAAAACAAGACCCTCCCGAAAAACCCAAAACAGAGCAGCGACCCTCCAAGGTGCCAGCAGACCAACCTAACGTCTCTTACTCTGCCAGTGATGTGTCTATGCCTCATCAACCAAGTAGCATGGAAGAACAGAGCAGCACGGTGCCTGTTGTGCAAGCTCCTATGGTCATGCCGGCAGTTTCTTCTGTCACTATAAGCCGCCGTGACCCTCGTACTGCCAGCCACCGCTCCTCTGCACCTCTCACTCAGACTGAGCCTGATGTCAGTATGCCTGTTGGGGCACCAGTCAGTGTTCCTGTTGCCACCCCTCTGCCCTCTGAAGCTCCTGTGATGGACATGAAGGGGCCGTTGCCTATGCCACCTGGAGTTCCGGTATCTCTGTCTAAACCTGTGATCCCAAAACAAGTCACTTCAACAGAATCACGGCACTACGGGACCAGCGCACCCAGGTATATTGTGTCGGAAGTTTTCATTGGTTCATAATACACTCTTCAAATTGTATTGTTTTCAGCAACATTTAATATCAGTAATATCTCACGTTTTTTTTTCTGCAGCATGACTGAGCCCTCTCCTGAGGGAGAGACAGCACTGTTCCTGTCAGGACAGGAGATTATGTGGAAAGGATTTGTCAACATGCACTCTGTTGCCAAGTTTGTCACGAAGGCCTACTTGGTCTCAGGCTCCTTTGAGCATCTCAAGGAGGTTTGTTACTTGTGCTACTTGCTGTATGTGTGAAGGTTACTTAGTAATTATTGTAAATTACATGCTACAAGGCCAGTATTTCTTCTTGCTTTCAGGACTTACCTGATACCATTCACATTGGTGGTAGAATATCACCACACACAGTTTGGGACTATGTTGGTAAACTGAAGACTTCACTGTCAAAAGTAAGAGGCAATAGTAATATAGCATATCAGGTGAAGACTGAAATTAAAATAATTGTACATTCTGATTTATTTATTGATTGACAGCATCTTTCTTTCCTGTTGCTTTTCAGGAGCTTTGTCTTATTCGTTTCCATCCAGCAACCGAGGAGGAGGAAGTTGCGTACGTGTCCCTGTTTTCTTATTTCAGCAGCCGCAAGCGGTTTGGCGTAGTGGCCAACAGCAACAAACGAATCAAAGACCTTTATCTCATTCCACTGAGCTCCAAAGACCCTCTGCCTGCTAAACTCTTACCTTTCGATGGACCAGGTAAGCTTGTGCAAGAAAATACAAAAAGTTAATAGTGCACGTTAGCTCTCTTGAAGTATTTATTAAAAATGCAGATGTGGTTTAATTCTCAGGTAAGTATGCTTCCAGTCCCCTTTAATGGTACAGGTCTTGTGCATGAAAAGAGGGCTTGTTCCATGTCACCAGTGGTTTCTGCAAAAAAGGGTTATGTATTTTTTTGAGGGGATATATGATTGTTTCCTCTTGGGTTGTGTTTTTTCTTCTTGTAATCTGTATCATGTCATTTGTGTGTTTCTAATAAAGCACTTTATGCATCCAAAATTGGAACAACCCTAGATATTTGTCTCAGCCATGTTTCTTAGTTGCATCATATTTTGTAATAGCTAGTTAATCAGACAAATTGACTTAGATTTTAGTGCAGTTCCAACCTGCAAATACCTGCATAAATCTATAGTCCACTATTTAGAAAACAAACATGGGGGTCCTGTCTTTGGTTAACAGATGTATAAGTACTGATGTAATCACTGCTGGATGCAGCTGAAACACCATGGTATCTATGGTAAGTCATCTGCTGGACCCAAGTGTTTGAGAAAGACGTAACCCACCTGAAATACGATTGAGAGTGGGACCAACTTGCAGAATCATAGAATTTTTCCTGTTCTGCACATTGGACTGCTTATCTATCTATTCATGTTCAGATGTGCTTGTTATAGAACAATGGACAACTGTTGCACTGTAATTACACACAAGAATAATGGCCTGCTATCTTCAATGGTACTATTATTTTGGTTGTGCCAAAGTATATATGCAGAGCAAGAGAAGAGAAATTGTAATAGGTTTCAGCAAATATACCGATAACTTGTGTGTGTGCTTACAGATTGTTTTGAAAATACGGGAATATTATTTCACTATATTACTACCATACTACCAGTGACAATACCAAAGGAACACAATCACCCTGACAGTATGCTAAATTGTGTGATGACTAAACACTTGATCATGTGTCTATTCATTAATATACATTCATTTCTCTAATCATCATATCTCTGGTGATACCTGTTTATACATATTACTTATATTAATGGAACAAACTCTATTTTCACGAGTGTACCGTAGTCGAGCACATTGAACAGCTCCTAGAGGCTTTTTTCGTTGTTAACATCAACAGTTGTAATCATTTTATTATTTTTTTTAACAAGTTATTTTATTTTTTTGTTGATAGGTCTTGAGCCAGCTCGTCCAAATCTCCTGCTTGGGCTGTTAATTTGTCAGAAAGACAAGAAACGTGCTGGAACCCCTCTGGAAAGTGAGGAAAAACGTTCTAAAACACAGCGAGATGATGAGACTGGCCTCCCAAAACCAATCAAAACTGACAAAGCCATGCGAATCAGTCAGGAGCCCATAAGCACAACTCCTCCTGGAACTCCACCCCCTCTCAGCAGTTCTGAGTCATCAGTTGGTCCGCTTACTTCATCAGTGTTTTCCATCTTGTCCTCCGTCAAGGCACCTGGTGTCACCACAAGTACAGGCAGTAATTCCCCATCAATCATGGCCACACCAGCAGTTCCTGCCACATCTACTACTCCACTGCAGACCATCCTGAAGACCTTGTTTGGTAAGAAGAAGGATTCTGAAGCTTCTCAGTCTCCTTCAGATCGAAGTTCAACAGATATTTCTGTTCCTCTGCTGGATCCGATTGTTGAGCAGTTTGGCATTACAAAAGGTAAAAAAGTAGATGAACAAGAGGATGATAGACCATATGACCCAGAAGAAGAATATGATCCCAGTGTTTCATATGGTAAAGAAAAGCCTGATGATTCTATGGTCTCGACAAGCATCACACAACCAGAGGTTAGAACTGGTATGGTAGATGATGTGGCATATGACCCTGAAGATGACTCCATTTTTGAGGAGGTTAAGGGTGATCCAGGTTCCAAGAAGCAACTAGAGGAACTGGACCAGCAAATACCTGATGCTAAATCTCTCTTAGCCAACAGTCAGTTACTTCAACTTGGTAAAAAGGTCGAGCAGTTGGTTGCAAAAAGCACAGCTACTATTCCAGTTATTAATCAGAGAAGGGATCCCAGGCAGAGTAGGGACCCTAGACAGGTGGCTGCCTGTCAGAGGCTAAACTCAGATGAATCTGTAGAAAAGGAAGAGGCTCCTGCTGTTACATCTATTACTACTGCTTTGAGTAATACTGATGCTACGGCTGCTCCTACTACAATAACAGACAAACCACCCCTTGACATTGCTGCAATATTAGACACATTAACATCACAACAGCCTAAAGTCATAGACACTCCATTACAGGATTCCTTAAGTGTAGAACCAACAGAACCTTGTGCAACCACAGATGTGCCGCCATCACAAGATGATGCGAATGTTGACTCACAACTCTTGCATCCGACTGATCCTGAGTTAGAATCATCCAAGCCTGAAGAGGAATCAAACAGTGAAGAGGTTCCTTTGCTAGATGCAGATAGCACAGAAATTCCACTTTTAGGGGAAAAAATAGACCCTGATCTAGTAGAAAGTTACCTGGACACAGAACATAAAGAAAGTCCCAAAGAAAATGTTCCGTTTGAATCAGAAAACAAGAGCTTTGAAGAAATTTGGCCTAATTCTGCAACCATTTTAAAAAAAGAGCCAATCTCTTCTGTCGAAGAGTCAACAGAATCTTCTACAACGACATATTACAACATCACAACAATCAGTACACCGATAACTTCTATGGGGAGGCCACAGGATGTGACACAAGTGAGTTCATCTTATATGGATTCACATAGCTCTCATATGCCACACATGACTGGACCAAATTCACAAACCGATTATCGAGGCCCCTCAGACATTCCACCTCCATTGTCTTTCCCCCCGCTGGTTGGGCCTCCACCTGCGCTTGGTCCACCACCAATGACTGTTCCACCCCCCATGCATATTCCACCTCCAATGTCAGGGCCACCGCCCATTTCAGGACCATCTCCAATGCAAATGCCTCCACCAATGCAAGGCCCGCCTCCACCTCACGGGGAAAACGACCTGTCACAGTATCCACCACCTGGCCCATATGCACCTTACCAGAATCAGTGGGGAAACAGTCCACAGTTTGATGCTTCAAGAGGACCACCTCCTCCAATGGTTACACCCAGAGGGCCCCCACCTTCAGTCCCACCAATGGGTCAAAGAGGCCCTCCACCTCAAATATTTAATAACAACATGCCCCCACATCATATAGGACCTCGAGGCCCACCTCCTGGTCCTCCGCCACCTGGCCCACCACTCCCTCCTTTTGATGGACAAAGATTCAATGGGCCTCCTCCACCTTTCAGCTTCCCTGGACCCCGAGGCCCGCCACCACCATTTGCGGGCCCTCCCCCTAGTCATTATGACAGCAGGGCACCACCACCATCTCACTTCCCTGGGCCACGTGTTCCACCCCCTCCTCACAACATTGGGGAACCTGGACCACTACCTAACATCCCAAGAGGGCCTGCTGACAATGATGGTGGAAGTTCTTATCAGCCAGGGATTGAGCAACCCCAGGGACAAACAGCCTCACACAATTACAGAGACAATCAGGGACCCTCACATGGACCTCCCTTTAGGGGACCTCTACCAAACCACTTTGATGGACGAAGAGGCCCACCTGGTTCTGCAGGAGATATTCCAGGGCACCGATTTCCTCCTCCAAACCAATTTCGTGGTTCACCTCAAGATAGAGTGTCCTTTGAAGAACCGAGAGGAGGGTCATCCCAAGACTTGGAAAGACACAGGGGTCCTGTCCCTCAGCATTTTGGTGGGCCAAGAGCTCCACCGCCAGGACACTACTCTGATAATGATTCTGGAGGTCAGACATCTCGCTACCAGCTCAGTGACCATCTAAATGAGATAAGACCTGTAAGGGGGCCTCTGTTGCCTACTCCTACTGAAGGTCCCATCCCAGTACCAGGCCGCATGGGTGGGCATAGCCCAGAGTCCCTTCGTGATGACCACTGGAGAAGACACTCCCCTGAAATGAGAAGACGGAGCAGCTCAACTAGAGATGGTGCTGAGCCTCAGGACAGGTCAAGTCGGTTTGACAGTGGCCCCCGTGACCGAGATGGCCCTTCAAGGCTGTCTGAAGAAAGGCAGCGAGATGTGTCTGAAGACAGGAAGAGAGACAGAGACCGGGATGGGCTGCATGGAAGCCGATCATGGGGCTGGACCAGAGACCGTGAATGGGATCGTGGTAGGGAGAGAGACCGCGATAGAGATAGGGAGAGAGACCACAGTAGAGATAGGGATAGAGATAGGGAGAGAGACCACAGTAGAGACAGGGATCGTGATCGCAGCAGGGAAAGGGACAGAGAGAGAGAGCGTAGCAAGGAGAGAGAACGCAGTAGAGGTATAGACACTGACCGGCACAGAGAAGTTGAGGGGGAAAAGAGGAGGGAACGGGATCGGGATAGAGATCGTGGCAGGGAGAGAGAATCGGACAGGAAAGACCATGACCGAGACAGAGGAAAGAATAGAGAAAGGGATAGAGACCGTGACCGAGATAGAGACAGTAGGGACAAAAGACGAGAACGCTCAAGAAGCCGTGAACGGGACCGTGGAAGAGATAGAGATAGACGAGATCGGGACAGAGAGCGGGACCGAGACAGGGACAGGGAGAAAGACAGGGACAAGGATAGGGACAGGGAGAAAGACAGGGACAGGGAAAAGGACAGGGACAGGGAAAGGGACCGGGACAGGAGACAGAGGAGCAAAAGCAAAGACAGAAAGGAGGAGAAAAAAGACAAACCTGAGAACTCAAGAGACACTGAGAAGTCTACTGATAATGAAGTCATGTCCTAATTTTTTTTTTTTTCCCTACAGTGGTCATGACATCCTTCATATTTGACAAGTTTTGCTACTTTGAATTTTTTTCTAAATGGATTTGCATGTATGTGAAACTATTATACATGGGTAATTTAAAGTCCATTTTGAACGTTTTTCGCTGCTTCCATGACACATTTTGTGCTATTGGTTACGTTCAAGGACACTGGTCTTGTGAATTTCATTTAAAGATCTTATTAGAGGGATAATGTCATACCATGCTACCCATCACCTGGTAAAATATATTTTAAAAGTACATAAAAAAAAATAAAGACATGTAAATATGTATTTGTGTATATACATACATGTATGTTTTTAACTATGTTTTTTCTAGTAGAGAACTGAAGCCATATAGCTTAAAAGAATTAATGTAAGAGGGATGAACCGTGGCCTTGATGAACAAGGTCTCTGTATGGTAAAACTTGTTTAGCAGTCAATAGATAAGCCTGCAGGCTGTCGTCAGTCAGATGTTCTGTAAGCTTTATCAGGTTTTGTTTATTAAACCCCTCTTTGTACGAGATTTGCATCTCTGTGATTTTTTTGTTTTTATATCTTACATTTTGTATGCTGCAAATTTAAAATAGTAAATAATGTGTATTTGTGTTTATATTGCATTATTTATTGTTACACACCACGCAAACCCTGACTGTTGGTTTGGCACCTCCATCTTGTGGCTGAAAAAAGAATGACAACCAATGAACCAGCTTGTATCTAGATGGTGGTTAATGACCAAACTTTTCTTGTACAACATAGTAACAGACATTAGTGAACTACTGATGCCACAAAGTCTTATTAACATTTGCAAAGTTATAAAGTTTATTTATAATTATTCATAGATCCAAGTATGAGTTTAAGTAGGAGTTTACAACCCTGTTTACAAGCTCTTGTATGATGTGGCAAACAATTGTTTTTACATCTAAAAATATGCAAAAAAAAGAAAACGTAAAAGGTTATTTTCTGAGTATTAGCTCACTAAGCTGTGTTTCCTGTTGTGTTGCAGCATGTGGATGAACTCTGATCAGCATATTGCATAGTCCATGTATTTCCTGAGTTTAAAGCATACTTTCATGGCATGTTAAATTTCACAGACTTCTTGTTTCTGCTTATTAGCTTAAGCTAGTTCAGAGGATCTGTTCTGCCTAAAATCAGTATAAACGGTATACTGGTAATAAAAAGAGTAACATCTAATCTTTTTCTAATTGGCAAGAATTGTATTTTTCAGTAACACATATTAGCAGCATGAGCATAAACAAGTCAAAAATGAGCAAAGTCCCCACCGCCCTAAAACATGATCCCTTAAAATATTGTCAACCAACAATTTAAAAAAAAAAAAAAAAAAAAAAAAAAAAGAGTTAATGATTATTGTGTGTAATGTACATCACGGTCTGGATATGTTCTTTTTCAGTTCCTCCATCTCACACAAACCCAATTTCTGTCTTTTTGTCATGAACAGATTTTCCTATACTGCTCTCCTAGATTTTATGATTAGCTACATTTGTGTGTGAATTTTCATGATAATTTTGCCTTTATTTCTTTAGGTCTCAATGTTTGTAGGCATATTATCTTCAACAGTTTGTCTAAACGTGATACTGGATTGTCTTTCTTGTCTTACACCTGTTCATTGGTATTTGCTTCTGCTGTGGCTTTTTGGTGATTTTGTGTTTCATCCTCTTGGTTTTGGTGCTCAACTTCACCTTTATTGTCCCTCTAGGGGAAACTATTTTTGCAGCAAAGTGCCATGCCTTAACCAAATGAATGCAAAATTTTAGTATTAATAAAAACAAATACAGTACAATTTCCCCCCCAGTTCTCAGTACTTATTCCCCCTGGTTGGAAGCTGTTGGCTGTTTTCACTGGTTGTGTGATAATTATTGTACATTTACAGTGTCTTTAGAATGATCAACAGCATGATGTGGTATGTGACGACATTTAGACTAAGCATCTTTGTTGGCCTGTCAAGTAGACAAAGTATCTTTACTACAGTTCTTATCTGCTGATTTTTTTTGTAGCAAAAATCAATATAATCTAACAATTTTATCTTGATTTTATACCCTGTTGATCATTCTAAACAGTCTGAACTGCTGAATTACTTGGCATTCTCTTGTTCTCTCGCCTGTGTTCCACTTGTTCACTTTTGGTATCTCTCTGTTTCTTTCTGTGCACGCTCGACCTCCTTCAAAAATTTAATTTGAATCCTCCTAGGACACCACGCAAACTTCTCTTTCGGCTCAAAATAACACAAGGCAAATTTGATCAACTCTTTTCTTCTCGACTTGTCCACAACTGCGAACATAAAGTAATCCAGAACGCTCTGCTTCACTCGGGGAAGTGTGCCTCTCACCAGAGTCTCCACAAGGAAGAAGTGAACCAGCGGTGCTTGATAGTGCTGAAACCCCAGTAATCCCAGGCACTTCAAAATACGGGTAATGCGTAGATTGTTGTGTGTGTTTCTGTAATATTTAAGGAAAAATGTTAACTGCAGAATTAAATTATTTTGTACAGACTGAAAAAAAAATAAAAATAAAAAAAAATAAGCACAATGTTTACCTATTTAGGTTTTCAAATCGCTCTTTCCAGTTTACTGCACGTCTCACCTACAGTTTCCTCACTGACAAGTTCTATGCCATAGAAGTCCAACATGAGCTTGTAAGACACCAACAATTTTTTCTTCATCTCCTCATCCCTATGGAACAGCTGCAAAAGATGTTGAATTTTTAATTTTACTATTCACTTCATAAGTTTTTCCTTCATGTTTGTATATAGTATACAAGATATATATATATATATATATAATATGATTTTAATATATTTTAATACTTACCTTGATTGCTTTTGAGCTAAGCTTACATGATGCGTTCATACCTTTCTTGTGAATTGGAAATAGCCTGCGGAGAAATGTTTACTATGGCTGAATGTAGCACTTGCACAAAATGTTTTCAACGGGTTAAAAGCAGGAAACCAATTTTAGTTTTTGTGAAATATTCACACCAATCAACTTAAAACATTTTAATCCATTTAAGTGGTATGCTCACCATGCAAACAATACTGTATTAGACCAAACGTATTAAAAACTGTGATTTGCTGTGCAGCTGGAACTATTGTCAGAGCTGCTGTTATGGAAAATTCCTGTTCCTGAATGTTCCCCATTTCTTTCCACTCTTTAATTAGGGCCAGTGTTGGTTTGCTGAACCAAAAATTCTGATTGTGGTAAGATGTTTACCATTGAATGTAGCAGTGCACATGTTCCAGCCTTTCGTAATCACCAAACCAGTACATGTGAAAATCCTCAATGCACATGCCTGGACAAAAAAAAAAAAAAAACCATGCTAAACTTCATCATGTGCATGTGATTGTGTTTAATATCTATATCTTCATAAAAATTGTATTTTACCATCAAAGTTGAAAGGGATCTTATTTTGGTAAAACAACAGATTTGGCGAGACTTCTTCCTACAGCCATGAAAATGAAAGAACATTCAGATTAATAAAGAGGTACAAATGTAAGAGAGAAGAAATTTTGTAAATAGACTAATGTAATACTCACATCATCCATATCATGATCTGTCCCATTATAGACTTTCTAAAGTGAAAATGAAATGCAGATGCTTTTTTTCCAGAGTAATTTATAAGAAGCAGAACCCAATCCTAGCATAGATACGCAGTTAAGGGTTAAGGGCTTTGTTTAAAAGCCCAGCAACCTTCCAGTGACTGGCACAGAACCTAAACCTTGCAGCTATCAAAACTAGACCTACTATTTAAGGATACAAGAGTGTATGACATTACAGAAATACTGAGTGTGTAGTCCATATGTAAGTTGTTTACTACAGCAATGATAACGTATCAGAACAAGCACATTAATATAAACCTGTAATTTGCCTAACAACGGGAAGTACTGTCAGAGCTGCTGTTATAGAAAATATAGACAAGTTTGAAAATGTAGGTATAGAAAACCTACTGACCAATCAGAAAATATCTGACTTTCCATAAAATCCATAAATTCATATTTATATAAGGGCCAGTGTTGTTTTTCCAAATTCTCAGACTATAGCTTTAAGACTTTTACCATTGAATGTAGGAGTACACATAGTCCAGGTTTCATAATCACCAACCAGTAAGGTTGGATGCCATTCCAAATTGTATATGATGCCTGTTGCAACTTACCCGACACCTCCGTCTGTAGTTTTGCATGTCTTGTGCAGCAGTTATGTTCCTTTGTGCACTCCATGACCACTGCGTGGAGAACTGAAAAAATATGCATGGTCGAGTTTGTTTTAAATGTCACTGTGTGTCGGTTAGGGCTTTGAACAAGGTAGACTAGCAGTCTACTTTCCAAGCATTGCTGAGAAATAGCAACTACGGCAACTGACTAACAAGTTTTGCTATTTCTGTTTCTTTGTCTGTGCGCAGACACACAAGGAATTTGTTGTGTTTTTTTAAGGTGCTCTTGGTACATACATGCATACATACATACATATCTGGCATGAGAACAGAAAAAACATTTAAATAGTAAGGCTTAACAATAAAAAAAAATAGTAATGTGTATGAATCTGGAACAGAAGATTTATGTACAGATTTATGCATTATTTACTCTATATACAGTTGTATAAATAAGGAGATATGCATAAGTATTTACATAATACTTGAGAAAGAGGCAGTGCATCTGAGCAGCCAAAATGGCCCTGCTTGTCTGTTTTGCCATTGAATGATCTCAAAATGTCTTCTGATTCTCTTGTGATAAAGATATATGATATGCAATCTTAGATACACACTTTCTGAAACTGTTGATTGTGGGGTTCAACATTGAATCTTATAAGTGAAATAAGAGTTTGTCCAGAGGGCAGGGGTGGATTAAGTGATTTGGGGGCCCTCATTTCACTGTTTTAACATCGATATTTAAATGTTCAGTATATATATTATGTAGCATCAGTAATTAAAAATATATATAATTTGCATTTTTAGGGGGCCCTTGGCTTCTGGGGGCCCAAGACGGTTGCCTACCTTTGCCCTGCCAGATGGACCAAAGGTATAAATGTTTTAGATTTAACCTTCTAGAAGCTTTTAAACTTTTAAAAATGAACATATTTAGTGATGCACACAGCAGTTGACAGTTACCTTGAATAAAGAAATTAAGTTTTAAAATGAAAGTAAATGTTTCTACATTAAAAAAACCCCAAAAACTATAAAGAGCAGTAAACAGTAATAAATGAAACAAAGTCAATATTTGGTGTGATGATCCTTTGCTTTTTTTTTTATTTATTTTTTTTATATAGTAGTCTCAGATACAATTTGTGCAGTTTTATAAGGAAATGAGCTGTACGTTTTACTGAAAATCTTGCAGAACCAGCCACAGTTCTTCTGGACATTTTGACTGTCACACTTGCTTCATATTTTTGCAGCAAAACTCAGTAGCCTTCATTATGTTTTTTTTGTCTGAAAAGTTGTTTCTTTTGTAATATGCTGCTTTCTTTACTGACATACATTTTTCTGGAACATTTAATTTGTGCTGGAAAACTAATGTTTTGAACTCTAAAATGTTTTTGTACTGAATGAATAATGTGTTTAGGGTGTCCCAAAAACTCACCCTATATCATCAATGGCAACAGTACATAATCTCACATTACACACAACAGTAACATAATGCATATAAATATAACTAAATCTCTGTGGTCCTTACCTGTGTAGTGTCCTCATAGTCAACTTCATCTTCCCATGTCGAATCATAGTCTCTTAAAGCGTTTTCTGAGTTGCCCATATTCATGCTCAGTCTCATAGACTATCAAGCCGTCAAAACAAGTGATGAAGACGAAGAGATGACAAGGAAGTCTTTCCTTCTGAATAGCATTAAATAGCATCTGAAATGCTGAATAGCAAACTGAAACACGCCCACTGTTGTCTAAGTGAAAATAAAAGTTGCTCTTGGACGACTTTTTATTTTTGAATAGCTAAACAATGTGCCTATACAAACAAAGGCACATTGTTCAAACAAATGTGCTGCCTAAATTCATTATTAACTATTTAACGGGCATCAAGGCAGCAGGAGTAATTGAGCTTTAAACAATCATGTCAGAGTGCAAAGTGTAGTCGCGTGTAAACGTGTGTCACGTGACTTGGCTCAGGGTATGCGTAATTAGCTGTAGCATATACAATTTGCATATTGCCTCTGTTGCACAATACCTCATGCAAATACGTTTATCCAGCACACAACCTCATTTAAATATAATCGAGTGACCCTTACTACGTATATATACATACATATTTTCTACGATATTTTCTATATTTATACCGATAGATATTTCTTCTTCCATGTATTTTAATTCTTTATTTATTTTTAATTGTACCTCTATACTTTTAAAACTTTTAATTGTACCTCTATACTTTAAACTTTAAAACTTTTTAAAAATTTACTTTATTGAGCGTGCAAACTAAGAAGCTCATTGTACAAGGAACCGTGTGCATATAACAAAGTTCTAGTTGAAGCTTGAATCTCAGCAGGAAGCACTGTGTGCATTCTGGGCCTCAGCCACTAGGGGGCCTCGGAGGAGTTAAGTGAGTTTTGACATACAATATGTACGAATCTGTAGCGGTGCTGTGCATCTGATATACAGCCGTGCTAATCTAACTGCAACCTACCTAACTGCAAACTACTTCAAAGCCCTTTAAATATCATCATTGGTGAGTCTGACTATTGTTTTCTTTAAATATGTTTTCTTTAAAATGCAGTGCCGACTGCATAATATTCTTTACTGGACTGTGTGCAGTAGGGCTGACGCAGCGCCGACTGCTGGACTGTTTGCTGAAGGGCTAACGCGGCGCAGACTGCTGGACTGTTTGCAGAAGGGCTGACGCAGCGCCGACTGCTGGACTGTTTGTTGAAGGGCTGACGCAGCGCCGACTGCTGGACTGTTTGTTGAAGGGCTGACGCAGAGCCGACTGCTGGACTGTTTGCAGAAGGGATGACGCAGAGCCGACTGCTGGACTATTTGTTGAAGGGCTGACGCAGAGCCGACTGCTGGACTGTTTGCAGAAGGGCTGACGCAGAGCTGACTGCTGGACTGTTTGCAGAAGGGATGACGCAGAGCCGACTGCTGGACTATTTGTTGAAGGGCTAACGCGGTGCAGACTGCTGGACTGTTTGTTGAAGGGCTAACGCAGCGCGACTGCTGGACTGTTTGCAGTAGGGCTAACGCGGCGCCGACTGCTGGACTGTTTGCAGAAGGGCTAACGCAGCGCCGACTGCTGGACTGTTTGCATAAGGGCTAACGCAGTGCTGACTGCTGGACTGTTTGTTAAAGGGCTAACGCAGTGCTGACTGCTGGACTGTTTGTTGAAAGGCCTGCTTGTTGAAGGGCTAATGCAGCACCAACTGCTGGCCAGCCCTGATAGGAATCCCCTGAAGCACGGCTTCTATAGCCCCCTGTGACCTGATCTTTTTCTAATTCATGAGAATTGTATTTTTCATTACCTCATATTTTGAAGCATTAAAGGGAGACACAGTCATTATTTCATCACCAGTTTATTACACACATTCTTTGACAGCATCAGAATTCATACATTTAACACATCATTTATATAGTCTACACCCAGCAATAGATTTGCAGAAATCCCCAGCACCAGAAATTGATTATTCCTATTAAACTTTTCTTGTTCAGTTTATTAAAATAGGCTACAATGTACTGCTGCTCCCATCCAGGGTGTATTACCACCTGTTCCTGGGATAGGTTCCGGATCACCATGACTTTGAAGATGAATATTAAAATAGCCTTGGCATGAAAAACAATCATATTAAATGTCAATTTCACAAAAAAAAGAAGATTTTTTGCATTTTCAAAAAACGAGCAAAATCACATTTTAAAAGGTACCACCATCAAACACGATTCCTTAAACATCTCTGGTCAAACAATTTTTAAAACTGAGTCTGGATATTTTCCTCATTTTCAGTTCCTCCATCTCTCACACACCCAATTTCTGTCTTTTTGTCCTCAGCAGACTTTTCTTTAGTGCTCTCTCCTGTCTCTGTATCCTTACCAGGAATAACCTGAGATGAGTTAACATCACTCCTGAGAGCTATGCCTTGTTCAGACTCAGTGTCCTCTCTATTCTTAACTTCTGTTGAGTCTGAATTTTCATTATTGTGTGATGGGACAGCATTACTAAAATGCTCATTAGTAAGCCTGTCTTCAGCATTACCTTCCACAGACTGATTTGCCTCATTGTCTGTGGCAGTTCCAGTCGCAACACTGTCTTCTGGTGATTCACTGCCACTCTTCTGGATTTCTTCTGAATCATTTTCTTTGGAATCTCTATCAGTATGCTGTGATTTTAACTCATCTTTATTGCCTTGCTCAGATTTGTCTTCTTGATTTTCATGATCTTGCTGCTCACTCCCTGAATTTCCCCTTGATAGAGGTGTTTTGTTTGCAACACTCTCGCTTGTGGAGCTGGGATTAGAAGTTTGTGTGAGGTTTTCATTGGTGCTTTCATCACTGGCTGTACTATTGTCAAAGTTTTTATCACCACTCAAAACCTTTGCCTGTTTGGTAGAGTCAGCATATTCATTGCCATTATCATCTGATTTTTCTGTAACTTCTTGTACAGAATTTGGGATCTTCTTATTTCTTGCTTTCATGTCTTCCTTCTGAGAATCAACTCCGGACTGAGCTTGAGTTTCTTCATTAGCGTTACTTGTGTTTGCATTTCCTGCAGCAGGGACAGGTAAAGCTTGTTTTTCAGAATCTTGACACTCATCTGACACATTCTCATCATTTCTGATTTTGCTGCTAAGAGATTCTTCATTAGTATCTGTTTTGATTTCATCTTTATTTTGTACTATGCTGTTCATCAGATCATTCTGATTGCTTTGAGAGGTTGAATCACTTGACACTCCTTCATTGGGACCAGCATGTAATTTTTGGCTCCCTGTTCTTTCCTCCTTCAAGAATTTATTACAAATCCTTCTAGGACACCATACAAATTTCTCTTTTGGCTCAAAATTACAGAAGGCAAATCTGATCAGCTCTTTTCGTTCAGACTTGTCCAGAACTGCGAACAAAAAGTAGTCCAGAACGCTGTGCTTTACTCGTGGAAGTGTGTCTTTCACCAGAGTCTCCTCAAGGAAGAAATGAACCAGCGGTGCTTGATAGTGACGAAACCCCAGTAAACCCAGGCACTTAAGGATGCGGGTGATGCGAAGATTGTTGTGTGTGTTTCTGTTACGTTAAAGATAAAATGTAAAACCGCAGAATTATAGTCTCTTATATACACAAATATCTGTACTCAATTTGAAAAAAAAAAACAACAACAAAAAACAGTAAAGTACAACATTTACCTATTTAGGTTTGCAAATCGCTCTTGCCAGTTTACTGCACGCTTCACCTGTCCGGTTTCCTCACTGACAAGTTCTATGCCGTAGAAGTCCAACATGAGCTTGTAAGACATCAACAATTTTTCCTTCACCTCTTCATCCCTACGGAACAGCTGCATTTTTAATTTTACACTTCACAAAGTCACTTCATAAGTTTTTCTTTGAAAATGTTTTGTTGGATGACATGACATGATCACATGACATTTTTTTTTTTGTGTATTTCAGTACTTACCTTGATTTCTTTTAGGCTAAGTTCATGTGAATCAAAGTTCATTCCATTCTCCTGAATTGGAAATAGCCTGTGAAGAAATTTGTACAATATCTGAATGTAACACTTACACACAAGATGTTTCGAACAGGTTAAAAGCAGGAAACCCATTTTTAGTTTGCATGAAATATTCACACCAATTAACATAAAATGTGTTTAAAGTTTTATCTGTTTATGTGGAGCATCCGCCATCCAAGTCCCTTTATTAGGGCATACCTACTGAGCCCCTTAGAAATTGAATGTTTTATAATGTAATGTTTTATGTTTACAACATTGAGGATGTTGTTACACTGAAAGCCTATGTGCCAGCTAGCTAGATGTCATAAACTAATTTGTTAGCTAAAAAATAAGCTAGCTAAAGATGTCCATTATAGGCAACTCCTCAGTAAGAACGTGACCTAGACATCTAGAGTTAGATAGCTAGTTTCTTGATGTAGATTTGAGGCAAGCTATGTAGGTTTGTTAAAGCAATATAAATTTAGTGATTTTTTCTATCTAGCAAGCTAAGCCTGTTCAATCCTAGAATATTTTAGAAAAATCATTTTTAGAAATGATGTTGGCCAGTTCTCACAAATCACTATAGTCTCAAGTTTTTGCAACCAGGAGGCATGGCTGACGTCAGAGGGTCGTGTCTCAGTCTATAGAAACAATAACTTATTAGATCGAATATATTAATATAAACCTTTTACCACTGAACGTAGGAGTGCACATATTCCAGCCTGTCATATTCACCAAACCAGTTCAAGTGAAAATCGTCAATGTACACACCTGAAGACAAAGAACAAATTATAAACCATCTCAAGCGTATATCTGAACATGATTGTATTTAACATCTATATCATCACTCATCGAAAGTATGTCATACCATCAGGGCGGAAACGCATGAGATTTTTGTAAAACCTCAGATTTGGTACGTCTTTGTCCTGCAGGTACAACAATTGCAGATCATACAGATCCATCATTAATAAAGAGGTACAAATGTATGAGATAAGAAACACTGGGAATGTGTCAAAAGAAAAGATGATATATAGACTAATGTAATACTCACATTCTCCATATCATCTGCTGTGTCATCATTTTGGGTTTTCTAAAGTAAAAATCAAACGCATAGCATTTATTAATTTATTAATTTTGCAGATACTTTTATCCAGAGTAACTTATCTTAGAAACACTAAAAAATTGTGATGTAACAAAGAATTCGTAAAGCTGTCCTGAAGATTTTCCTGTGTTGGCATTACATCTGACTGCTAAAAAGCGTTGACTCTGGAGACTCCTTCCAAAAATGCTAAAAATCTTCTCACAGAAAACATTACGTTTTTTATTCATTTATGTGGAGCTTTTGCCATAAAAGTTCCTGTGTAAATTGTCTACTATAGCAATGATAGCAATGCTATGCATTAATATAAAACTTTGATTTGCGTTGTAGCCTGAACTACAGTCTGAGCCGAGCAGTTATAAAAGATATCAGTTGCAAAATTTAGATGTAGTAAACCTTCTATAGAAAACCTTCTGATCAATTAGAATTGTACAATTAGAATAGAATATATAGCAATATTTTTTTTCACATAAAATACCTGACTTGGTGTGCAAACAGATAACTCACTTTATGAGGTGATACTGTTCCCATATTTCTGTAGCACAGAGACTTTTACCAATGAATGTAGGAGTTGTACATAGCCCAGGCTGTTGTAATATCCAAACCAGTACCCATGAAAAGCCTCGGTTCACACAGTGGATATGATTGGAATGTGTACAGGTAACTGTGGATTGCAAAGAAACCTTAAAAACTCTAGTGTATATGATGCATGTTGCAACTTACCTGACACTTGTGTCTAAAGGTTTGCATGTCTTTCGCAGCATATGTGTTCCTCTTTGGACTTAAGGACCAGTGCGTAGGGGACTGAAAAAATATGCATGGTTATTTTGGTGATAAGGTTTGCAGTAGTCATAAAAATGTCACTACACATGGGTTAGTGTTTTGAGCAAAGTAGACTAGCAGTGTACTTTACTTTTAAGTATTGCTAAGGAATAGCAACTACAGCAACTGGTTACCAGCTTTTTGATATTTCTGTTTCTGCTTAATACAAGCTGTTGGCCAAACCTTAAGTTTTCCCTGTTTGTCTGTTCTGGCATTAAATTGTGTCAAAATATCTTCTGATTCTCTTCTGTTAAAGATACACAATATATTAAGATACATGATATAAGTGTTTTCAGGTATTCTTTGGAACCCTTTCTGAAACTGTCGGTTGTGGGGTTCTACACTGAACCACATGTACAAGAATTTTAGAGGTAGGCCAGTTGTGCAACATCATGGAGCATTCCCATCATTTCTGAGAAACTGAAACTTGGCACAAGGCTAAGATAGAGGGATATGTACTAATGCATTAAATCGCAAACACACCAAAACAAATGAATAAAAATATATTTTACATTGTTTATGAATACTCCAATAATCTTACCATTTTAACTAATTAATGGTTCACATTTAAAACAATTAAACACTGTATACAATTAAAATCATTCATGTGCTCCATTTTATTAATGAATGGTTAAAACAGAGGCCTACTAAAAATGAAGTAATCTAAATCGTACTTAAATATCTAAAATAGATTTCAACCAAAGAACATACCACCTTTTTATTACATCACCTTTTCCCTTAAAACCACAAATAAAGACACACTGTACATACATACCCTCTTAGAAAAAAGGTTCTTCAAGGTGCACTTCATTAAATGTTCTTAGCTTCCCAAAAGGGGTTCTAGTTGGTAACCATTTCTGATAATCTATTTCATTGAGGTCTGTGTTTTTTTATTTTTTACAATGGTGTAAATCACTAAGTTATTATATTTATTATTGAGTTCTTATAGTTATTATCCAGTTTGAGTGGTCACTTGTATTGAATGTAGTTCAAGTCAATAACTCAATAACTTGTCAGTTTGGACCTTATTGTGTTCTGTCAGTGGAAAGTTCAGGAATAAAAAACTTAATAAAAATTATTGTACACAGCCCCTTCCAGGCTGGATTCCCTCCTTGAGTACAGTGTTCTCGATGTTCCTGGGGTAGGCTCGAGATCCACTGGGTCCCAGACCTGGATAAAGTTCTTACTGAAGATGAATGATGAATGAATAAATTCAATAAATCTAAAATTTATTTTACAGTTAAAATCCGAGATCCCCTCACCCACCTCCTCCCGCACTATTGTACGGTTCTACGGGTTCCCCAGAGGGACAACCAAAGAACGCTTAAGGGGTCTAGAGTGTTACTTTTTTTTCTTAATAGTGTGCATTCACTTTTACAACAAAAAGATGAGGAAAAAAAAGTCAGGTATTTACTGTGAGGTCAGGCTTTTTAATGAATCCTAATGAATCATTTCTCCATCTGAAATATTTTATTTCATTAGGGTTTAGGTCAGGTTGGTCAATTCTGAGAGATAAACGCTACTTGTAATAACTTTTCTGATAATGGAGATAGGAAGAAACCTTGAGAGGAACCAGACTCAACAGAGAACCCATCCTCATATGGGTTAACAGGAGTGTGT
>CM075022.1:5491956-5548803 GCA_037576675.1 Pangasius sanitwongsei | reverse complement strand
TCCAGAAGAACTGTGGCTGCTTCTGCAAGATGCTCAGTAACACTTACAGCTCATTTCCTTATAAAACTACACAAATTTTACTTGAGACTACTACTTTTTTTTTTTTTTTAAAGCAAAGGATTATCACACCAAATATTGACTTAGTTTAATTTATTACTGTTTTCTGCTCTTTATAGTATTTTGTTTAAATGTAGAAACATTTAGTTTCATTATTTTTGAAGGCATCTTTACAATTACAGCATTTCTTTGCATGCGCCTAAGACTTTTGCACAGTACTGTGTATATACATGTGTGTGTGTGTATATATATATATATATATACACACACACACACACACACACACACACACACATATATATATACACGCAACACACAACAGTCTTTATTATTTACACAGAAAAAAGTGTCTGTCTTGTGGGAGGAAATGCCTTGTTGACAGGTTTAAGTAAATATCAAGTTAAATATAAACATTAATCATATATTATATTCTAATATATTATAAAATATTTTTATACACATTTCACATGATATGTTTCACACATTTCTCACAGGTAGTGGAATTTTTTTATTGATTGATTTTTTTTTAAAATTATAATTGATTTCCCAGATACGATTTTCTCACATGAGTAATTTCATTTGTCGCATTTGAACACATAGTGCTCACATGATGTCTTGAATGAAAGGTAAAATGCACCGTCCCATGTTTTTGACATGTGAGCACATATTTAAAGTATGTATTTTTCACTTAGATTGAAAGTGAAAAAGACATACTCGGATCAGGTTTACTCAGTGAGCAATTTAGCAGGAGGTAAAAGCAGCTCAATTTCCTGCTTTTTCCAGGCAATAGGATATCGGACTGGGTGTTTAGATACCTAGTTTAATATTTAACTGATAAGCCATTTTCACCATGTAGCAATAGGGAAGTAAAAGGAAAAAAAAATGGCAGAGGTGATAACAAGATCCAGTTCAGAGAGCAGGCTTGTCTTATCTTTGCTAATGGTGCTGTCCATTTTCATATATAAATTCTAATTTATACGAATTATGAATGATGTATCATTTAGTGATACGTTTAGTGATCATGAGTCTAGTTTGTCAAGCAGTATAACTATATTTCTTTGTTTGAATGCATTCTGCTGTAATCTTGAGCTGTGTTGCTTTCGTTGTTCTGTTTGCTCATACGTTGCATTTCTAGTGTCGGGTTTTGACCTAGTCTCCCTGTTTTGACCTATAACTCTCCCGGGCGTTCATGCTTGCTCAATTACAACACAGTTTGATAAGTAAGAAATAAAAACTTAGGGGCAAGCTGTTATAGGAAAGTAATTAATGCTAGGGTGCTGTGATGTGGCAACACAAGACAGACATACTGTTTGGACAGAAGTTGATTATTACCCAATCACACTATCACTTATGTTATAACAGCTATAAACAGACATATACCCACAAGCTTCTTTAAAAAAAAACAACAAAAAAAAAAACACTGCTTGTCATGTTACCTAGAAACCAGAAAGTACATATGTCCTGAAGACTTTATTGTGATGGAAACCTTACTAACAGTTACAATGCACTGACACTGGAGACTCCTTTTATAAATGTTAAATTAAATTAAAATGAACACCTCCCTACAGAAGGCTTCAGAATATCAACAAATAGATGCCACTGTTGTAAATAAATATTTCTGTATGACCATCAAAACACTGCAGTTTAATCAGAAGTAAGATGACTGAAGAATCAGGAGACCAAGAGCCAGGTTACAATAAAAAGAGATGGTTTATTGTATGTGTGAAGACAGCCTGGGCAGACAAAAGCTTGACACAGCAGTCTTTTTATACTGATGTGTATGAACAAGAACGCACATGCAAGACCATATAGCTGTCCAAGGCTAAGAACATGGGCAATACATACATAAATCACATTAAATTGAATTGATCTTAAAAAGAATAAATCATGTATCCATTAACCATAAAATCAGAATATATTACAAACCCAGGAATAATCATGGAAAAGCAGGAAATAATCCCACATCACATAAAAAAAATCAGTTTCTTGTTAGACCTAGTTTATATGGAGCGTTCGCCATACAAGTCCCTGTGAATGTGTTGTTACTACAGAAACTATAATGTTTAGACTTATTATAAACATTAATGCAATATTATAAACCTGAATTACAGCTGGTGCTACTGTCAGAGCTGTTGCTATAGAAAATTAATCAACACCTTCTGAGCAGTGAGAATTGAGAATCCCAATTAATTAAAGACCATTTAATTAAGTGGTGAAGAAATGAGTAAGACAAATGGAAAAATGGAACTAGGGAACATGTATCATTTAATTAAAGAATAGTAGAATGATAATTAATTCAGAAATGCCTTGAACATTACACATTACACATTACATGTCATTAGGAAATACTGCAAACGACGTTTATGCTGCCATGTGTTGGAATCGAACATATGTGTCTCTGTATATGTTTGAGGTTTTGCAATCTGTAAAAACAGCTTATCTGTTACCCAATTCCCTTTTCCCGAGCTACCTATCAGAAGTGCAGCTTTCGTCACATTACGATTCTGTGTTTTGGGTTCCTTCAGATGTTTACAGAAGGGCATTGCTTTATGGCCAACATTAGCTTCTCAGCTCACAACTGCATGTACTATAGTGAAATCGCTATCTCTCATTCATTCTTAACCCAGATGGAACCATATAATACTAAGGTCACAAATGAAATGAGAAAAAGCATCATCTTTAAATATTTCACTGATGGTTATTATTACATTTTGCAGTAGGGACATGGCAAACAGGATAATGTAGAGACTTTGTCTCAATTTATTTTATTATATTATAATATTATATTACATTGTGATAACTTTTGCATAGTAAGTGTGTATGTCTGTAACTCACAACCTACATTCCAACCTTCAGTATATAATTAACAGTAATGTGAAAACAGTTGTTTTGCGGTCATTCAAATGGTGTGTGTGTGTGTTTGTGTGCGTGTGCGCCTCTTACAGCTTTATACATCTGCCACAAAGAGCCAGTAAGTCTCTGAACAGCAAAAAATGGTGGATCAGATATATCCACATACATATAAAAGACTTGATTGTGCCATAAAGGTGCCATGTAGTTTTGCTTTTTAAGGGAATAACCAGGATATAGTCAAAGTCAGTTTGGTTTAGATACTCTGAGTATTAAATTGAAAACAATGACAGATTATTATTACATTTTTATTAAAGGAGCTGCAATGGCTCCTTTAAATGATTACTGAATGTCAGTAATCCAATCACTGTTCTCCTCATGTCTGCATGGGTTTCCTCTGGGTTCTCTGGTTTCCTCCCACCCCCAAAAACATGCCAGTTTGTAAACTGTCTACTGTAAATTGCCCGATGTGTGAGTGAGTGTATGAGTGTGTGTGAGCATGGTGCCTTGTGATCAACTGATGTCCCATTCAGGGTTGATTCCCATCTCACACCCAGTGTTCCAGGATAAGACTCTGGATCCCTCCTGAGAGGAGTTTATGAATCTCATATTCTGAGCTCTTCGTCATATTTAATTCCATGTCTATGTTCCTACATTACGGCCATGCTTATGGGTTTGAAGTGTGATTTAGACATTTAAGTCTCAGTGTGGATCTTCATTCTAAGCCAATCTCACTACTCTGCGTCTCATACTTCTTCCCAAGTTACCTTTGTTAATGATAACATGTCCACGAAGGAGGTGCTAAGTGCGTCTCATAAAAGGTCATTGCATTAGCCAGTGTCATTGGCAGTGTGTGCATAGCCTTTTTCAACAGACTACATGCCTCAAACGCAAAATAGTCAGCATCGTACTGGACAAGAAAATCTGTCTATGTTGAAGTGGAAATGATGGCTTTTTGTATGATATTACATCCATCCATTTTTTGTAATGCTTATACTACACAGGGTCATGGGGAGCCTATAGCCTACCCCAGGGGACTCGGGTCACAAGGCGGGGGACACCCTGGACGGAGTGCCAACCCATAGCAGGGCACAATCGCACACACACTATGGACTTAGAGATTTAGAGATGCCAATCAGCCTAGAATGCATGCCTTTGGACTAGGGGAGGAAACCGGAGTACCCAGAGGAAGCCACCACATGCAAATTCAGCGCACACACGGCAGAGGTGGGAATCGAAGCCCCAACCCGGAGGTGCAAGGCTTTTTTGGATTATTGCTTTGATTATTTATATAGTTTTCTTGGTTATATATTTGGAAAAGTTGTAGTTTAGACTGTTATTTGTAGTTTAGCTGAAGCGAACAAAAACCCCCCCCAAAAAAACAATCCAATCAGACGGCTCTGGATTGAGTGTAATAAGACATAATAAAATATACTGCACATGATGCAACTGGAAATTCCGTGATTGCGTCCAATCAGACGACATGAGCTGTCCTTCAGCACTTCGGAGAGATGTGTGGCTCTACAACGCCCTTGGAGGTTTATAAAGCAAATTTGCAACCGACTATAAGTTGTTGAGTGGGTCACAGATCTCACACACACACACAGACACACACAAAAGTCGGTAGAAAAGTTTGCGTTTGGCTGAAATCGTCGCGGAAAGATGATCAGGCAGAACGCGCGCGCGCTCGCGCTGGTCCTGTGCGCACTCGCCTACCTGTTTGCGGGAGCGGCGTTGTTTTACACGCTCGAGTCGGAGACCGAGAGCATCAGAGCCAAAGTTGTTCAAGTGAAACAATCGACAGTGAAGCGAAAACACGATCTCTCGGACGATGATTACAACGAAATCGAGAAACTTGTCCTGTTGACTAAAAGTCATCGTGCGGGACGGCAGTGGAAATTTGCGGGATCCTTTTACTTTGCCATGACCATCATAACGACGATTGGTAGGTTTTGCACCATTGTGAGGTAATTTATATAGGTCTGTTTTTCCTGAAAGAATGAAATGTACTAAATACTATTATAGTTAACAGGAAGTAGCCTTCACCTGTTTGCAGGGGGCGTGGTCTCACTGGTGGCACAGGGTAGCAGCCCCCTTGAAAAAAAGTCGTATCATCTCACTTGCCACCATGACTCTGACCACACAACACATCTCTGAGGTTTTATTACTCCTATGCAATTTGTCATTGAGCTGAACCCTTAGGCAGACTCAGACTCAACCAGTGACAATATTTTCAGACCATGAGAAAATAAAATGAGCTCTGCAGCTTTAAATTGATTAATCTCAAGTCTAATATGCTTCCTTGTCAGAGATAAAACCCCTTTAAGAAGGTAAGAACTGTTCATTATCCAAAGAATCATTAAAGAACCCATTTTCTAGCGTTTTATTCAGCATATATGGCCAAAAGTATGTGGGCACCTGGCCCTCACACTCATATCTGGTTCTTTCCCAAACTGTTGCCACAAAGTTGGAACCTCACAGTTGTATAGAATGTCTTCGTATGCTGTAGCCTTACAATTTCCCTTCACTGGAACTAAGAGGCCCAAACCTGTTCCAGCATGACACTGCCCTTATGCACAAACAGGCTCCATGAAGACATGGTTTGCCAAGGTTGGAATGGAAGAACTCAAGTGGCTTGACCTCAAGCTCTGACCTCAACACTTTTGGGATGAACTGGAACGCTGAACGTGTGGCAGGCCTCCTCACTTGACCTCAGTGCCTGACCTCACTAATGCTCCTGTGGATGAATGAGCACAAATCCCCACAGCCATGCTCCAAAATCTAGTGGAAAGCCTTCCCAGAAAAGTGGAGGTTATTGTGATAGCAACAGCTTGCCTTCTTCCTATAGTGCATCCTAGTGCCATCTCTTCCCAGGTTAAGCGACACACACACACACACACACACACACACACACACACATACCCAGCTGTCCACATGATGTGAAAGAAAACATGATTCATCAGACCAGGGCACCTTCTTTGATTGCTCCATGGTCCAGTTCTGATGTTCACGTTCCCATTGTAGGTGCTTTCAGTGGTGGACAGGGGGTCAGCATGGGCACTCTGAGTGGTCTGAGGCTACACAGCCCCATTCACAGCAAGCTCTAATGCACTGTGTGTTCTAACACCTTTCTATCACAGCCAGCAATAACTTTTTCAGCAATTTGTGCTATAGTAGCTCTTGTGTGGGATCGGAGCAGATGGGCTAGCCTTCACTCCCCACGCGCATCAGTGAGCCTTGGGTGCCCATGACCCTGCCACTGGTTCACCGGTTGTCATTCCTTGGACCACTTTTGGTAGGTACTAACCACTGCATACCGGGAACTCCCCACAAGACCTGGCGTTTTGGAGATGCTCTGACCCAGTCATCTAGCCATCATAATTTGGACCTGTCAAAGTCCAAATAGATCCTTACGTTTGCCCATTTTTCCTGCTTCCAACACATCAACTTCGAGAACTGACTGTTCACTTGCTACCTAATATATCCTACCCCTTGACAGGTGCCATTGTAATGAGATAATCAATATTATTCACTTCACCTCTCAGTGGTTTTAATGTTTAATGTGTGTGTGTGTGTGTGTGTGTATACATATATATATATATATGTGTGTGTGTGTGTGTGTGTGTGTGTGTATGTATTACTTCAGGGTGTTTTGGCTACAGTGCCTGCCACAAGTATTCATTTTGTAGTCTTAAAAAATTAACTAAAATAGATTTAACTGGATTTATAAGGTATGTCATGTGTCTACACAAAATAACCTAAAAATTGTTTTTCCAACATTTTCCAAAGGAAAAAAAAACATTTATCAGTCAAAATATAAAATTTCCTAGTATATAAATTACTCTTCAAAAATTCCCTCTCCATAATCATATACAATAACTCATACAGCTTCATATACATACATAGATATTATCAATGTTATAGAAGGACAAAAATTTAGATCAGCTTAGCTAACAATGCAGCCATCCAGCTGTTACTGAGCATAGGCACTCAATATGTTGAGATTAAGGCAGGCAATTTTTTTTTTTTTTTTTTAAATATCAAGTAATATATTACTTAATGTAAAAAGGCTACTTTCTGTCAAAACATAAAATTGCCACCAGAGGCCGCTGTTTAAAAAGAAATCTGGTTCTGATTTTCAGTTTTTAATGAAATAAATGTCCAGGCATTTTGTTTATGTAGTGATGTCCTATAGACAAGTAGGGATCTTACTTCTAATAAGTCAATTCAAATTGTATTTAATATTCATTATGTTTTTGTATGTTATGACAGGTTATGGCCATTCGACGCCGTGCACTGATGCTGGTAAAGTGTTCTGCATGTTCTATGCTCTTCTGGGTATTCCACTAACACTCATCATGTTCCAGAGTGTAGGGGAGCGCATGAACACATTCATATGCTTTCTGATGAGCCGTGTCAACAAGTACATAGGTGTGTGTGGTGTGTCAATGGTAAACATGGTTTCAGTGGGCTTCTTGACCTGCCTTATTACACTGTGTGTGGGTGCAGTGGCATTCTCTTATTTTGAGGGATGGAACTTCTTCCATGCCTTTTATTATGGCTTCATCACACTCACCACCATCGGCTTTGGAGACTTTGTTGCTCTGCAGAAGAAGGAAGATTTGGAGAAGAACGCTCTGTATGTGGCTTTCACTTTCCTGTACATCCTCGTCGGGTTGAGCGTGAGTGGAGCGTTCCTGAATCTTGTGGTGCTGCGCTTCCTCACTGTAAGTTCAAAAAAGGATGGAAGGGAGACAGAGAGACAAACAGAGCACCAACCGTATGCAGAGGAAGGACGCAGTGAGTGTGGCACCCTCTCCTTGCCCACAGCTGAAGGAAACAGCTGCACCAACCTCATTGCCACCCCTTGTGAAGAATTTCCAGTCCTCAAGATGATGTCTGCTCCTTCCTTGCTTCCTGTTTGTCACTTCTGTTCTTGCTGTTCCTGGATGTGCTGTGGGCTGACTTACTGTGACAGCTTCAAGTCGACATCATCAAAATTCCCAGCGCTTCAGGCATGCCAGTCAAACTCGGTCTTTTGCAATTCTGTGTCTTACAGGGTGGAAAGGGCATCAAACTGCAGGTCTGGATGCAGCTCAACTGCGGGTTCTCTGAACGGACCTCCAAAGCCTGTTCACTATGGTTCCTATACAAGAAGGCAGTCTCTATAGATTTAAATCTTAATATAGAAATTCACAAGATGCACACATGACTGCAAATAAGAATTTGAATAATTTACATAAAAATGAACAGTTACATGAGTGTTTTTTTTTTTGTTGTTGTTGTTGTTTTTTTACTATTTATACCAAAAAGTCAAAAAGTTCTGACAGAAGTGCCGGCTGTAATCTAGATCACAGGTTTGCCTTAATGCGCTAATTCTAATACGTTCTTGTTTCTATAGTAACAACTCTACATAATCTAAGGAACAATCTACATAATCTAAGGGTAATAATAAACAGATTCAAAAAAAGTGTTGTTATTTAACAAAAGAAAAATGTATAATCATGGATATGGTGAAACATTCTGTGAGTAGATGTTTATTTAACATTGAAGGAAGGAGTCTCCAGTGCCAGTGCTTCGTAACAGTAAGTTTTCCACCAAGAGAAAGTCTTCAGGACCGAGGACCTGGTGTTTTCCAGTGTCTAAGTAACATGACAAACTGCATTTTTTCCTCATTAATTTCAAGAGGCAATACGGTGGAGAGGGAACGAGTTTTTATAACTGCTATCTTCCTGATTGTGATCATATTGACCATACTGACTTCTAAACACTACTAACAGGAATGTGATGTATGGAATAAAGCAGTGGTTCTCAAACTTTTTTTTCACCCATGAACCCCAGGCATATTCTGACTGATCCTCGTGGAACCCTCACGTAATTTGTATATACAAATTACATTATTACAATTTATATAATGCATGATAATATATAAGTATTTTACACTACAATGTTTTCATAAACCAACAAGTGTCAGATGTAATAAATTTTAAATTCAGTATCAGATTTTATATACTGCCTGCTATTCACGTTGCTTTAACATTAACACTGACGTTTTTGTACAATGACATTAACATTTCACCTAGGCTGAAAGTAGTGAATACACATGACTAAGCATGTAGGTTTATTTAAAAAACAGTAAGTCTGCTTTTCTGAAATTCAATGGGCCTAAAAATGTGTTTAATGTATGTTTTGAAATATTTAACAAAAATACCCTTTATATATATGGATAGATAGATAGATAGATAGATAGATATAGATATAGATTTGATTTATTTTTAGACACAATTCCTCTGTAATTATGGCACGGACCACAAGGGGTCCACGGACCCCTGGTTGAGAAACACTGGATTAGAGGATGAATAATTACTAATGAGATGATTTGGGAAGCTTCATTACTTTGAATAATGAGGTTACGGGAATAACAGATTCTCAGACTCATTCTCTACTACGCATATATTCATGAAGTCTTGTACCAGTAGCTGAATCATGTCATAAAAATGGGGAGTTACACTAAGCTATGGATTTTAAGGATGAAAAATGGACTTTCCTGAATAAAATCTTTATTTGCCATGCAACCAAGGCCAAAGGAAATGCGCAGTAACAGTTTTGCTTAAATAAATAGTGCCAATGGCATAAAAACCTAGAAAGATGTGTCCAAACTAATCGAGTACAGAATAATTACCAGACCTAGATAAAATATACTACCTAGATAAGTAGGTTCACACCTTTTGCAGCCAGTTACCCATTTAACTGTAAAATAAATTCCACTGACCCCTCAAAATTAGGAGCATTATTTAAATATGAGCAATATTTTGGCTGTTTGTTGGAGCCAAGTTGACATTATTTATAGGTTGACTTGTTTTTGAGTTCAATTCAAGTGACCAGTCAAATTGGCTAATAACTATAATAACTGAATAATAAATAATTTTGATGATGCTGGGTTATGAGTTCCACCACACACACACACACACACACACAAATAAAAAGATCATACACAGAATGAGTCTAGAAACAATAATTAGTATGAACATTTTTAATTTTCCTCACAGTTTAAAGTCTTTACATATGCCAAAATCTTTTTTGTAATGTCTTGTTTGCAATATCACTTTCTGACCTGAAGATGGCGATAGTGGTCTTTCTATGATATCTGTCTTTAAATCACATCTTCCAGTGGAAAACCAGTTATAAGTGTGGCTGTTATAGTGAGAATCATTGCTAGCTGGTGGCAGGCCTGGCTGGAACCATGAAATGTAATTTAGTTCATGTTAGATGGCTATCACCAAGCAGTGATATTTGCACAATGCGAAAATATTGGTATCATCAGTTACAATAGGTTTCCAAAGGTACGAAGTCACTTTGTCAGTATTTTACTGATTCTTGAATCCAGTTGCCTCCCGGGGCTGCTTAGACAATTCATGATAATACAGTAAAATGAGAAAAAAAAATAAATCAGATGATATTACACTATTTATACTGCCTTAAACTATGGATAGAATATTGTTTTACTAATAACTTTACTAATGTTCCCTAATTTGAAGACCTGCTGTTTGAATGTTCAGCAGTAATTTGTGTACATTAACCAAACACACAACTGAATATGACTCAAAGCTGCCATATGAATATGACTCAAAGACAGCTATAGAGAACAGTCATTTAGGAACAATCTCACTTGTCTGTCTGCTATTTCAAAATGAATCTCCATCCACTGTGCCTTTTCATGGGGTTTATTTTATTTTATATCTATGGCTCTAAGTACATATAATACATTCCATGAAAAAGTATATATATATATATAAGGGCACAGGTTCCACGAAACTGGACAGCTGAAGTCGGAAACTTACCAAAGAATAAAATAGGAATATGAGCATTAGTGTTGTCTTGACAGGATGTGGGCTTGAGTGGTGCCTCATGCAGCATTTGTAGGAATTTTAATGAGCAAAAGCCATTGAACTGACATTGATAAGAATATAGTCAATGTGAAATGTTACAGCTTCAGACCTTATCCTCACTCTAAGCCTAAACTTAACCTGATCTAATGAGATTTTGATATGAATTCGAAGAAACTTGTGTGGTTGGATTTTGTTTGACTTCATTCAAATGGTGTGAAAATATGCCCTGCATTTCATCTTAAATTTAGTGTCTTTTCATATGACTTGAGTAGTTCAAATTGTTGCAAATTTGCAAGTATGTGACCATGGTGTCAGTTTGACTACATCCTGCTATTTTGGGGACAAATTGCCTGTATGTGTCTGTGGTAAATGCATCTTTGAATATCCAAGCTCATGATTTTTTCTTTCAGTCTTTTTGTTAATGGAATGATGCCTAACTGTCACTCACTGCTGTGTGCAAAAGTGCTGTGTTCAGAAGTCATGCTGTTTTTCTTTCATTAATTGAAAGACCACATTTTTGTCAGCCATAGGCAATTTACTTCTAGATGCACAGTATAAGTGGTAAAATTACCGTCAAGAGACCATTTCAATCAAATGGCATTACATTTAATTTGTTGCTTATCACATTTTTTTTCATTTTAGAGAGAAAATCTGCTTTTGTGGTGGAAACTTGAATAACAAGCAACAGCCACGGTAGATTAAATTCATTTAAATTCCAAAGAAGACCAATACAATTTTGTCAAATTTCAGAAGTAAACCGTAAGAGCTGAAGCAGAAAGTTCTAACCAGTTTCTTTCCAGGCCAGCAGTACACAAGTGGAGAATTATTCTACTGCTATGATGTTTAGCAGTATGCCACTAATTGATGTTTCGTTTAGTGGCACACTGCTAAATAATTCAGCTTTACACTCCCGGTTTTCTCCTTTTATCTTTTTTCGCTCTATGACAAACATCAAATTCTCTCCGTGATGTTTTGTCATCACTGCACTGTAAAGTTCTCTTTAACAGAAACAGTGATGAGCAAAATTTTCTGAAACTCAGGCATATCTTATTAGCATTATGACTTGAATCAGAGAAGAGAAAAGAGAATTTCCCTCTTTAATGTTTTCTTTAAGGTTGGAAAGGTACGTTAATCATAGATGGAAATTGTGTAATCATACTCTGGCTGTATGTTTATTCAGAATGAATGTGTCTCTAGATAAAGCAATGCAAATTATTATTATTATTATTTAAAAATTTTTTTTTTTTGATGGTCAGTGAAACTTGATTAATGAGATCAGATTTGCCAAGTGAACTTGAACTTGTCTGAGTGAATTTGAACTTGCCAGGCTGGAAACTGACTTTGCTTTTGTCTGATATGTTAATGTAAACTGTTAATAGCAGTTGAAAATTAGTGATAATCTCTCTGTTGTCTGTGTCAATATGATTCGATAATTTGTTTCCTCACTAGTGGATAGGTGCCACCACCAATTTTTTTGGGCTAGTTTCAGGTCTTTTGTGTGTTTTTTTGAAATGTAGTTGGGCTGGAAATTTTACTGAAACCTGGCAAACTCACTTGCTGTATTGAACACAGTTGAAAAAAAAAAAGTATAAAACCACTCAAATCGAGCTGCTATACTGTATAGCATAAATCAAGTGTGTTAGCCTCTCGACTTAAGTTTGTCTGAGACTTTGTCATTATTAATGTCACCCTGCTCCACCAAAATCTATGGTAACAAGCCCCTGCTTTAAACTGCTACATTTGTGTGATTACTGACTTTGTGGCATTTATGGGAATCCACAAACCCATCTTGAGGGTATTCCTATACCAAATCCAGTGAAGTCTGTTAGATAAACCCTTGGCGACATGAGGAATTGGCATCATTGTAAGCTTCAGGGGCAGTGAGACATTGTGATGTGATGCAATTTCCCTTTTCAGATCAGCACACAATGTCTGTATAAGCCTTCTCTCGCCTTTTGTCCTTATCTGTCTCTCTCAGTCTCTCTATTATCTTGAGACACTGTATCTACACAAGCGTTATTATTTATATAGTGCTTTGTGTTGTGTTGGCTTTGGAAGTATAATTGACTTAACACTCATATAGTGGATAGTTGGCCTAAAATGTGCTGCTTGTGTAATGCTTTTATAGCCATCTTTAATTGTCATTTGTCCTTAGAATGAAAACCACTGACTAAGAATTCAAGTGACCAGACTAATAACTATAGAATTCAATAATGAATATGATAAAGTGTGATTTCCACTGCAACAAAATACATAGATAGATAGATAGATAGATAGATAGATAGATAGATAGATAGATAGATAGATAGATGAATGAATGAATGAATGGACTCCATGCCTATGCTTCATGGACCACTGGGGTCCCTGGACACCACTTTGAGAGCCACAGCTAAAGAATAATAATGTTTCATCACCAACAATGGGCCATTTGGTTTTATTTCTTTTCTTAATGATAAGATGGATTTTCTAAATTCTCAGTGGCAGCCCAGTGGCTAATAAACCATGGTATATGTTTTTGTGCAGTATGTGTGCTAATCAGCTGGTGACATTAATGAGACAAATAAGGACATTCTCTGTAGTTAATATGGGCATATGCACTGAGAGTGTGCGCGCTACACTGTTACCTTTTCTGAGCAAATGACCTCCCACCATGGAAAGGCACGCCTAGCTGCACTTGTGGGAGCCTCACAAAATGATCCCCCATTGGGCCAATTACCTCTAACATCTCAAAAACGGGGAGCCAGAAGAGTCTTTCTGCTCGACACCACTCTCTCTTTGTGACATTTATTCCTTTATCAGAGCTGCTGTTTGTCAGAGTGCCAAAGGGAAAAAAAATGTAATGAGTTCTCACATTGTAGGTGAACTCTTGCTGGTATGTTGGAACCAGAGAAGAGATTCTGAGTAATGCTGACTAGCACAGTTATGTGTTATTAGCTAGCATTTACTTGTTTTTACTTGTATCTAAATTTACCCACTGTATTGAGTGTAATGCAACATGACAGATGGCAAAGATGTATAACGTGATAGCTAGCTAAACTGCCTTTAAATGATAGCACCAGCTAACTGTTTCACAGCTGTTGCAGAACATTAAACATAACTAAAATGATCAAATGTACAATGTGCCATTCTTGAATCACTACCATTCTGTCTATGGGCAATGAGAAAACCCATGAAACAATTTTTTTGAAACACACACACACACACACACACCCTATATCTGCTTAGCATTGTCATTCAGCTTAATCTCCAATATAATGCTACACTCAGAAAAAAAGCTTAGGTGGGTTACATATAATTTGAGGTTTGTGGATGTTATGTATGATGACTTGGGAAAGCCTTTAAAAATTATTTTTTGCTTATTGCTCAGTGCTGTTCACAAAGCTATACACATGCCTAATTATTCATATGAAATTAAATAAAAGGGCTATAGAATAGCTACACATTTTATTTTATTATTATTGTGGTTATAACCTTATTATACGCCTCAAGGTTCCTGTTGTGCATTCTGAGATGCTTTTCTGCTTAGCATGGTTGTAAAGTGTGGTTATTTGAGTTACCGTAGCTCAGCAGTTCAGCAGTTCAGCAGTGAAAGACTCAAACCAGCCAGTCTGGCACCAACAACCATGCCATGGTCACTGGGATCATGTTTTTTCCGCACAGTTATGTTAAATGTTAACATTAACATTAAATTTCTTGACATGTATGTGCATGATTTTACACAGTGCACTGCTGCCTAATAAAGTGACCAGCAGACAAGTGAGTGGAGTTCAGTTCAGTTCAATTGAATACGATGTGCGTAGTAAAATAACCGATGCCAGGGTGGTGTGATGTGGCCCATTGTTAAGGGAACAACATGTCTTTGCTTTTTGACTGTTTATAGTTACATTTAATGTTGTGGAACCTTCACAAGTCAGGTTAGTTCCTGTTATGACTTGCTCTCCTCACCAGCCTATTTTTTTTTCTTTCTTGACGTAAATAAGACAAAAAAAAAAAAAAAATGCAGCTTGTCATGTTTCCAAGGAACCTGAAGACTCTCCAATGGCAGCAACTTAGTGACTGTTATAAAGCGCTGACACTGGAGACTCCTTCCATAAACAAAAGTCTCATTACAGAAAACTTCACAATACCAATGTTTATGCATTTTTCTTTGTCGAATAAGTATTTAATCTGTTCATTTTTAGACTTTGATTATATACAGAGTCCACCGTACAAATTATAGTAATTAACACCTTCTGACCAATCAGATTTGAGAATTCAGCAGCACTGTGGTTTGATATACAATACAATGTAAGATATATATTTTTGTATTGTTATTTCAAATAGTTAAGATAATTTAATTATGACAATATAGCATAAACAATAATGGTCAGAAGTATATAAAACAATGGCAGCAAAATGATAAAATGGCTAGAACATTTCCAGTAGTTGGTATTGAATATTTCTTTGTACGTGTGTGTGTGTGTGTGTGTGTGTGTGTATGTGCGCGCACTCCGAATGGTACCCCATAGCATGAGCTCAGTTTTCTTCTAATTAAAGACATTATTTTGTGCTTGAGAGCAGTTCTCTAAACCACAGAGCACTCTCTCAGTCTAATGTGAGATTAATGATGATTATTTATCAAGATAGAAACCGTGTTAGAGATTTTTTCCCCCCCCAAATAGACACTTGATTGCTGATCAGCATCTACTGTAATTTGGCGAGCTGCATTTTAAGAGGTAGGATGTTTTGCTCTTAATCAAGATTCCTTGATATACAGATTACTGATCCATGAATCAGTATGATTTTGTCCTCCGTATTTAAGAAACATTTTCTAATGGATTAACAAAGTTTTTTTTTTTTCCCCAAAAACTACTGTTTGCTAAGATCTGCTGCTTTAGGCAGCCGTATACAAAACAAATCATGTGTCAGTATTATTAGGATGATCAGTATAGGATGTATAGGACTTTCTATCTATAAACAGGTATAAACAGATGTGTGTAAAGATGGATATGCTGAAGTTTTCTATGAAGAGATGGTTATTTTGCATATATGGAAGGAGTTTCCAGTGTCAACCCTTTGTAACAGTCAGAGGTAAAACTGTTTAGGATGGAGGGCTTTGCGATTTCTCTAGAACTTGACAAGCTGCAATTTTTTCTTCACCATATCAATCATTACACACATCTGTTTATGTAGAGCGTCCACCATACACGTCCTTATGTTATGCTGTTATTATAGAAACGATATTGTATTACAGTGAGAGCATTAATATTAATCTTGCAGCCAAAACTACTGTCTGAGCTGCTGTTATAGACAATTAACCATTTCTAGGCGCTCATAATGAAGCATTCAACAGCACTGTGTTATAAATAATAAATAATACGTGAGAGAATGCATGTAAAAAAAAGTAATGGCTTCATTCGGCATTCATTTTCAGAGTGGTGTTTCTCAAACCAGATGTCAGGGCTCCCTGTACACGTTTCTGCTTTCACCCCGGCTCCTAACACGCCTGAGCAGATGTTCAGTGTTCTTGATTGCTTGCTTCAGCTGTGGTTGGAACTGTGATAGAACAAAAACACCTGGGGATTGATTTGGGAACTGCTTATTTCTGTTATTAATAAGTACATGCACAAAAACAAACAAACAAAAGAAAAATAATGTGCCGTAACAAAATTATTTAAAAAATAGCAACATGTTCTCCTGTATAATAAGAATTCAATAAGGAGAGTATTGTTACATGGCAATATCACCTGCTTGGCACTTTCAATTCAGTTTTATTTATAGAGCAGTTTTAATAATAGACATTGAATTCTGGATGTAGATTTAGATCCCTAATGAGTAAAGCAGACCCAACATTGGTAAGGAAAACTCCTTGAGACGACATGACGAAGAAACCTTGAGAGGAACCAGACTCAAAAAAAAAAAACAAACATCCTCTCCTGGGTGACACTAAATAGTGTGATTGTAAATTGTTACAGTATACAGGTGGAGAGAAATAAAGACAAACAGTCTTAAGTGTGTTGAAAGGATGTTTGATATGAGCATATTGTGAATAAGAGTCCTGAGATAAGCAGGAAAGTCTTTATGATAAGAGCAGAAGGTACAAATCTACTTTTTGTCTGTGTATGTACATCCTGGCTAATAAACAATCTGTAGTTTTTGCTATGCTTTCAGTAACATCTATAATTAATTAAGGAATCCACATCTAATCAGTGTTTATCTGTCTTTCATATAATTCATATATGGTTCATGCACAGTTTCAGATTGGTTGTGAGATCACCAGGAATAATCAATGCTCTTGAGTAATATTGATCCCAGAGCTATAGAAAGGCTGAGTATGAAGCTTGCTACGAATTAATTTAATTTAATTTAATGGTTTAAAAAGAGTGTAATGGCGTATTAGTTCACAGTATATTTATTTGTGAAGTTTTTGCTTTGTGTAGTTTCACTCAATTCACAGTCACAATTCGCAGCTGCAGATTCATAAGAATGATCATGAGCCAAGCTAACTCATACGAAATGTTACGGTACAGTTAATCTAGAATGAACGGTGGAGGATGTGTTGGTTGGTGAGGGATTAGCAGTTATGAAGTATGGATGAATTCACGGTAGCTGTAATTCCTTCAAATTTCTCAAGAGAGTGGTAGTATTATTATTGAATTACCAGACTAGAGAATCATCCCTTACGGATACACCACCACGGTCGCATTATTGTGCGTCTGCTTATTAAAATTCCTACAGTTGCTTGTGTGAAGTCGCTCTGGTTTAACTGCAAGAGGTCACTTTTGAATGAAGAGCCGGTCAGGGCCAAATATTTCCTTGTAGCTACTTTCTTTGTATCAGAGAGACATGAAATCAATAGACAGTTAAAATCAATAGGGCAATACTCGATTTCTGCTCAGGGGCAAATGCAGACAAAGCACCCGTTTTGAGAAAAAAATGAGCCTGCCCTATTTTAATACCTGCAAGAGTAATGTGGCATTATGCAGAATGTGGATGAAACTAATGATGCCATTTTGAAACCAGAGCCAATATTTTTGTTCAAGTTCGACTGTGTGAAATGTGTCCCTAGTGACATTTATTATGTAAAAACATGCAGTGTAGTGACAGCAGTACGTCTTTCGTATCAGTGGTGTTAAGTTTCAAATCTCACCTGTTATCCTGCACTATTAAATGCCAGTTTCATGTGCTGAAATTTTGATATGTGTGTGTGTGTGTGTGTGTGTGTGTGTGTGTGCACAGACGATAAAGAGCAACCACTGTTAAACACAGAGGACCAGACCTCTGTGTGGCATTTAAATGCTCTTTATGAATGCGGGTCACATTCTTCAACAGAAACTCACACACACACACATTATTATCCACGTGAGGTATTTCCACTAGTTTTGCAATAACGTATTCAAATAATGTTATGCCTACACCTACTCCAACCCTAGCCTTAACCTAAGTAACTAAACACATTTTTTTGGTCTATTTTAGTTTTTCAATTTAAGTGCTACATATTTAATTAATGTAATTCTGTTTTTACGGGATATTTCCATTCTGACATTTTTTTTAAAAAACAGATAAAACATCCTACACAAAAAACCTAGATAAAAAAATCCTACAAAGTCCTACACAAACACCTAACTTTAATTAATAATAATTAATAATTAAAGGACATATTTTGACTCCTTTTTTAATTTAAAAAAATCCTCACGTGTACATTCAGTCACCATAAAACTGCACATTGCATTGCATATATTGCTTTATCTTCAGTCAGATTACTGATAGCTCAGCGCTGCACGGTCTGGGATTCGATCCTGAGCTGAAGTTACTGTCTTTGTGGTTTCCTTTGGGTTCTCTGCTTTCCTTCCACCTCCCAGATCCATGCCAGTAGGTTGACTGGGGGCTAAATTGCCTCTACGAGTGTATGAACGTGTGTATATGATGCCTTATGATGGACTGGAATCTCATCCAGAGTGTATTCCTGCCTTGTGCCCAGTGTTCCTGGGATACCACCATGATCCATGCTTTTGAGTATTATATTGTGTGTAATGGAAACCTGCTGTCTTGAAACAGATTTCACTTGTTTAATAAACAGTATCGGTGATGAGACAACAGTGGATCAAACCTTAACCACTGTACTTATTAATGATCAGACATCTAGACTGATCTGCAGTACATCTAACCAATCATCACTGGAGCAATCCTTTCTCCTCTTTTTCACCCTCTGACTACTCTTTTCTTCCTATTTCCTTATGACATTGCTTTCTTGCACTTCTTCATTGGTCTCTCTCTCTCTCTCTCTCTCTCTCTCTCTCTCTCTCTTGCTCTCTACTCGCTCATGACAAATCTGGCCCTGTCTGCAGAACATCATAATCAAATTGTTTCAAAGGTCATTTAACATCGGCGCTCAAGGGAAAGTCTAAAACCCAGCCTCTTGAGGCATTGGCTCCGAACGCAATTTATGTGTCAGCGATGAATAGATGAAGGATTAGATTTATTGTGAAAATGAACTGGCCAGGCCCCAGTTATGACTATGTGTGGCAGTTCATCTGCACACGCTGCCCGGTTAGATTCAAGCTTTCCACACAGGTGACAGAGGCACAAACTTCTAACTTGTCTGAAATTTCTTACATGCGTCAAAATCAGACAAGCATTAAATTGGCAGCACAAATACTCTGGCTGCATGACTGCTTGGGACAAATAGTTAAAAAGCTATTTCTGTTTGGGAATTAGGTTTCATTTATAATTAGTGGCATTGGTTTTTTAGGTAATTGTTACCATCAGTGGTTATGTTTCAGTAGAAAAACTGAATTAGATTATTTCAAATGAAATTAGCTGATGCCTCTGATGCATCATCTCACTCCAATAAGCTTTATTCCTGAAGCTCTGATTAATCATTTAATTATCTGCATATTGATATTCAGATTTCTCATACACTAATGAAAACAAAAACAAAAGCACAGATTCTCATTTGTAAACCAGACATCCACTTAAGCATTCAGGGACAAGACACTGCACCTGCATATTCATGGAATATTTATTAGTTATTGTCCTAGATGGTGAACTATCGAGTCATTTTATTGTCAGTTACTGTAAATGACAATGTAAATAGTCTTTTAGCTTATGGAAACTGTATAATGGCATAGTTATGTTAAAAAAAGTTGATCATATTTTAACATTTTAATTTTGCCTTATTCATCAGTCTTTTAGTAAAGTTGTATGGTTTTCCTCGGCCAAACTGAACTAATGGTAATCTTGATTTTCTTCACACTTAGGTTTTTATTTTCACACATGCACAGCACTGCTGATTGTCTTCTTGTCTTCATGTCCTCTTAAAGCACTTTCCATCCATCTATCCATCCATATTCCATACCGATTATCAAATACAGGGTCGTGGGGAGCCTAGTGCCAACCCAACTTGGGGCACAAGCCGTGGGACGCCCTGGACGGGGTACCAACCCATCCCAGGGCACAGTCACACACATTCACACACTATGGACAATTTAGTAATGCCAATCAGCCAACATTGCATGTCTTTGGAGTACCCAGAGGAAACCCCCAAAGCACGGGGAGAGCATGCAAACTCCACACACCTTAAAGCAATTTGTATTTCTTAATTTGTGTTTCACTTGTATTAAATGACAGCTTGCCCAATTTAACTCTGTCCTTCTGTTTCCTTCGTATTCTGTGGTGCCTAAGGTAAAATGTAAATGTTTTTTGCCCTCAATCCAAATCTAAGCCTTTCTCTGATGGAGTCCAGAGGTCTCACACCTCTTCCTCATCGATCCCTCACCAAAGTCCAGACCATACAAACAGGAGTGAATCACAGCAGGTGGGGAGAGAGAAAGAGAGAGAGCGAGAGAGAGAGCACTGAGAGAATGCAGTGTGTTCTCAGTTAATCTTGAGGCATCCCTGAATTGAAAGTGAACAAAAGAAGCTAATTTGTCTGCTTGGCAACAGCTGAAAAATGCACTTGGCTCACCTGCTTAATCAGAGAGCCAGAAGTGGACCTGAGAGGAATCACGAGTTTGCTCTGGACTGGAAAAGATGTGCAGTGAGGCTTACAATCAAGACTGCTTGAATTCTTGAGTAGCGCTCTAGGGCAAATGATTGGTACTCGATTCCTGGCGCCTGTCACCTCCGCATGGTCCTGGACAGCTTGGTAATTTGCGCCATCTCCAGACAGCTCAGGAACCTGACCAACAGCCAACTTGCAACAATACCTGCACTTTATGTAGCACCTTATACATTATTCAGTTCGTCACTATAGGGGAAGATTCAATGTAGAGTCCTGAAACAGAGGGAGAGCTTTTCAGAAAAGATTACACAAAATTAGAAGTGCTACTAATCCAAAGAACCCTTTGTTGAGACTCAGAGTGAAACCCAATCCTGCAAAAAAAAAAAAAAAATTATAGGAAACTTGTTTCATAGGCTTTTAGTAGAGTCATAGGAAGAGCTAGCTACACTAAAACATCTGTTATCCTTAATGGTTCCTTGGTTTGTCCATTTAGGGTAACCCCTAAAGGTTCCTTGAACAACCCTATCATAGAGAATACTGTTAAGAAACTAAGAAGCCTATTAACCTAAAAAAATGTAGTGTTTTATAGTATATGACACAGGAACAAGCAGTGAATAATACAGCGCATAACTGTGCTCAATCATCTTTTTCCTGCAAGACTTAATATTGAAAATTTCAAGGCAGTTCAGGATTATGAAAAAGACCTATCAGCATTCTCTGAACATACCTGAGAATGCAGAAATGCCAGTACAAGTAGCTGCATACCTGTGTATTCTGTTCAAAACCAGAGCAGACTGAAACAAAGCAAATAAAGAACATTAAAAAAAAAAGAATGAGTCTTTTTAAAACTTATTTAGATTAATAATTTGCAAGTGCTTGAAATGATCACGACCTTATGAGTGCCATTATTTCTGGGAACTGCCCAGCCTGAGTCTAAAGAAATCAATACACTACAATCATTACAATTGAGTTGGCATAGTCTTTATAAAAATGAATATGGAAAAAAAAATTGTATGAAAAACACTTAAAAAAAAAAAAAAAAAGCCAGCTGAAAAACCTAATGAGAAGTCCTCTTAGAAAGAGCATGTTGTGCTGTAGAGACCATCCTAATGAACCTCTCTCTTTAAACTAGTTCTTTAGCCTCAATCTAGTTAGCTTGTGCAACGTTTTTGTAAATGTGCAATTGTAAGACCATATGGCATCTGAAATCGATATCATTTCGATATCATGCGCTTCATATTGAATATTACAAACCTTGTGCACTCACAGTGAGAACAAATAAGATGTAAAACAAAAAAAATCGAGCGTAACTCAGGGAGCCACCTATACATTTAATTACCATCATTTCATTAGGATCAGTCCCATGCTATTGAAACGCCTCTGCATATTTGTGTTTAATATAAGGATGAGGATTTTTTTTTGTCTTATATAGATTGCCTTCACAATTCTCGGCACCTGCTTTGAAGGCCAAAATCCGTTTCCGTTCCTCTATTTGAAACAAAATTAATTTGCAACAAAATTGCATGTGCCACTTAAAAAAACAAGCCTTATAGACTCTCTCTCTCTCTCTCTCTCTCTCTCTCTACTTCTTCTGTCTTTATTTAGTGGTTTTCTCTCTAAGGATATAACCAAACACAAATACATGGAATGAACAGATGTGTTCTAAACAGATACAAATAGGAGACACACTATTCTTTCTTTTTACACTAGAGTGTACATCCAGATTGGTATCCCAAGGGACACAACAAAAAAGTCATGCAAATGAGAGGGTGCATGATGCAGAATCTATAAAAATAAACATCTAAGACAAATCTTTCACTTTTCTACTGTGGATTCTAACTGTCTATTACCAATAGTTAAAAAAAACAGTTATGAAAATAATATAACTTCCCACTGAAGTCCCCATTTACGGTGTGTTTTCTCCTCATGCCGGTGTTCTCGGGATAGTTAGTGAAGCAGTTACTATTAGGTGTCTCAGTAAGAGGCGACTACAAACCTGATATGAAAGAATTAATCCGTAAATTATTCGCAAGGAAATTTACACAAGAAATGTGATATTCATGAAAAGTTTGGGAAAAAAAATTGTATCCAATGAGTTTGTATCCAATGAGGGCTCCTGACTTTATGCACATTTACATATAAGGAGACTTCCTGTTGATCAGCTTCAAATCATATAGTTGGCAATGAATTTCTGTAAATGTATATACAGATTATTTTTTTTCAATTTCAAAAAGTTTTCAATTAGGACAAAAGAAATGGAAATAAAAGGAGGAAGAGCTAGTGTGTGTATGGTAGCCAATGTACTGCATTGGCTGAGATGCATTACTGAAAGATTTAGCAAACACGGTGTTTATTAAGTACTCTTTCACTATTGTCATTTTGAGCTCTTTGTGAGCTTTGCCTTTTATCGTTTTGTGAGGGTCACTGTGTCCATTAATTTTCTGTACTGCTTATCCTACATAAGGTCAGCAGGAGCCTATCCCAGGGAACTCCACTGGGAACAAGGCAGTTGTACCCATCGCAGGGTACAGTCGCATACACATTCACATACCACGGACAGTTTGGAACAGCCAGTCAGCCTACAATGCATGTCTTTGGACTGGGTGAGGAAACCCCCGAAGCATGGGGAGACCATGCAAACTCCAAGCAGTGTCCTGAACGTACTTGAACAATCTGTGTTACCAAAACTTTTGCAAATCTGGTGGGAATTTTTAGTTTGGTTTCACCTACGAAAACATTTACAGAAAAATATACTAATACTTTACTAAATATTTCAGTTCTATTTTGCATCTATGCAGCGTAGACTTCCACTGGCTGATTTCACTCGGGGAAAAAGAGTAAGAACCAAATATCATTTTGACATATTTTCACTTGAATAAAGTGGATTTAAGCATACTCAAATAGTACTTGATACATGACCATGATGCAAATGATGTGGTGCTATAACATTATGATAATAATCGAGTCTAGTTAGGGCTACTGCGTATTACTAAACACATAATAAGCATACTAATGACTGAAGATGGTGGGCTTAATGATGGCTCCATGAATTAGAACGCACCTCAACGTTATCTCTGAAAAACCTACCATTTCATCACGTAAATACTATATTACTAACTAAACTTTTACAAGGCTCAGAAAATTACCCTTTTCAGCTTGTATTTCCAGGCATGCAAAGTGTGAAATGGGAGGAAGGATGTGTGGGAGGATGAGAGAAAGACAGAGAGAAAGTGCATAACCTTGATAAAGAGCAGTGAAAAATCAAAAAAGTTAAGCAAATAACATGCTGTTCAAAAAGAGACCATATGTGCATTCATTTATCAAAACCAATTCCACCGATATGTCCTTTAGAAATGATCACGAATTGTCCCTGATTATTCAAACTCAAGCCGTCTTCGCACCTACACAGCCAAGTATGATATGCTATACATTAATAGCAACTATGAATATGTATACAAGTGCTCCCTGAAGTAGGTCTGTCCAATGGCGTCATATAGTGTTGAGAGATTTCATGCTTTTATCCTGCATTTATGTGAAAGATACGGCTGAAACAGTGGGACAACTATTGAAGTGTTGAAGCAAATAAGTAGGATTACATTTTTTAATACAACTTAGTTTAATAAGTGAAGAAATGCAGTGGTTAAAAAATGCAGTCAGGCTTCTAAAAGAAGTCTAAAACCTCTAGTTAAGCATGATTTTCTCACAATTTGATCAAGGTTTGGATAGTTACATGAGTGCATACACACAAAGTCCACTATCCTTGGCTCATATGAAAAAAAAAAAAACACTGAACAGTTTAAGCAAATGATTTTCTATTCTACTAAAGCAAATATAGATACATTTTCTTTTCACACACAGATATTCAAAGATAATTAGCTCAGTCACACCTAAATAGCTCACTTTCCAATTATTCTCTCTGTTCTGCACCTGCACACTCTCTACTCTCTAACTTCAATACCTCCAGTTATTTATTATTATTTAAAAAAGTGCCTTAAAGACCTGTAAATGAAAAGAAGAGCTGGAAGTTTTAGTGCTATTTGTAGCCAGCACTCGTTAATTAGATGGCTTATGCAAACTTTTTCCTTTCTCTCTCATCCTTAAAGTTGGCTTTAAAGCATGTGTTTTCAGTTCTTTCAAGAGTAAGATTATTACTTATCATGCTGTACAATATGATCTCATGATACCCATGTCAGATTGAAAATCCCCCTAATGATAGACGTACGACTGAAGAAAATTAGTACATTCCACTTCATGCAGAAAAGAAACAGGCCCTTGGTATAATAGTGGCCTACAGAAAACAACATCACCACTCTTCTTTTAAATCCTATGTTTTGTTTACATTTACCATAACAACTAACGCATCTGTAGCTGTCCTGTTAGTTTTGCGTAGTCCTACACCGTACTTCTATTGCCGACTTTTGATCGAGAGTCATAGCAGGAGTCACATAGAGATTTTAATTAAAAAAAATATAAATCTCACACTGCCACTGGTCTCAGGAGCAAAGAATTCTCTTGCAAAGTGTGATTTTTGTCTGTGACAGCAAAACCGGGCTGAAAATTGTACAGCATAACCCAGCTTAACACATTTTTTTTATGCAGAGGGATTCTGTTGTGTTGCAAGAGAGGCACTAATGTCAGTTGTTTTGACCTTTGTCATGGCACCAGGCCATCATGTTACAACACTCACAAAAGAAAATGTAACCTATCATAGCGGTATTATTGCAAACAAATCACGTAAAGATGCAGCACGGTTCTGCTGAGCTGTAGAATGTGGTAAAAAGCAGGAAGTCTACACTTAAACCAGCTATTCTGCAAAATGTCAACATGATAAATCCAGCCTTTACAAGCGCTCTGTGCAGGGAGCCAACCTGCATCTCTGGACTAACGATATCTAGTGAATTGTTTTTCGAATAATTAATGTAGACTGGGTTGTCATGAAAAAAAACCATGTAGGGTCATCTACAAATTAATTCCTAAAAAACTAATAATGGAAATGTATTGATGGATTATGTCTAGCTCAGCGTTTCTAGCTGCAGAAAATAAGTCTCATACAGAGACCTGAATCAATCATATTGGGCCTCATTTATCGAGGTGGATATGAACAGGGTTGTTTGTGAAATCATTTGTAGGAGTTTTAACACAAATGTGGTGTTCAGTGAAAATTCAGATAATTCGAAAAACATTCGTATCCTATGAGCACTCGTATGACAGAGTTTGTGTAAATTAATGTGTAAGGAGACTCACCAATTTAAACCTCGATCGATAGACGGAAAAAAAAAGAGAAGTCTCCGTTATGATGGGAATTCTGAATTCTGAATCATGAAGATCTTGCAGGTTTAATCAGCTTGTATTATAAACAGTTTACTGACCTCTTCCTCTTTAAGATTAATAACCGTGGCATAGTAATTATCATTGGGTAACAGAGCTGTGAAAAATGCAGAAATTAAAAGATGTTAAGTTGTGCATGCCAAGTCTATTAAATTAGATGTCAGAAAGAAAACAATGCCTTGCCCCTAATTTAACTTTAATATGTAAATACTGTGAACTTGTTGTGAACATATCTTTTTCCTACTCCCAGAACTCAGTGATTTTACCATATTAATAAAACCATGTTCTGTTTCGCTTTGTTCCCAGACTGGCACGGCAGTGTAAACTTTGATCTGTAATTTTTTTTATCTGGTAATGGGATGCAGTTTCATTTCTTTATGATTTATTATTATAACGTTATTATCACTGAGTTGGCATCTTCAAGCTGGTTTTCAAACCGCTTTCATGTGGATGAACATGTTTTCAAAAATGCTGTTGACAGTTTTTTTTTTTTAAACTCTGTTGTCAAAAGGATTCATGTGCATGATGTTTGGATGGGGTCTTAGTGAAACGGAGCTAATAAAGTAGAATAATAATCTGAATTTTTGAAGATAACTTTTCAGGCGTTGTCTCAGACCCGGTATGGCAAAAATGAATGTGAGAATATCCATAATAGCTCTCCCATCCTGTGTGTATAATGGAGATCTTTCTTAACTTTCTCCCTCTTCTCTGTCGCTGATGCACAACTCTGATGTAATAAAAGCTTTCCATTTTTGGACCATTACTTACTATCAGAAGTGGCATAAAGGCATAGATGGGGAAGGGGACAGCTGCAGTGGTTATATACATGGACAAATGAGCTATGGAGATTTATCCATTATGTGGTTAATGGAATCACCAACCTCTATGTCTAAAACCCCACACTATTCCACTATTTTTAGACATGACTACCACTTTTCCAATATTCACTGCATTCATGACATTTTGGCACATTCCCACTATTGCTAATTTGTAAAAATTCACATTTACATGTATTGCATTTGGCAGACTCTGTTATCCAGAGCATCATACAGAATGCATTGTAATCTCAACCTATATAAACATATCAAATTGTCAAAAACAATCCAAAAAAGTCAACTCATAAACTAACACTTATGAACAGATATGATTAGGGTGAGGGAAGGTGGTGAGCTTTTATTACATTTATGCTTCCAGCATTTAGCAGATGCCTCTATCCAGCAAGACTTACAGAAGAGCTTTGTAGTCTCTATTAAAAACATATCCTCATGCTAGTTCTTTAGGTCAGGGGTTAAGAAGACCAAGAGTATGCTGAAAAGGTAGGTCGTTTGAAGACAGCCAGTGACTCAGTTGTTTAGACAGCCAGAGGACGTTCATTCCACCACCTGTGCGCCAGGACAGAGAAGAGTCTTGATGCATGTCTTACATGTACCTTGAAGGACGGTGGGTCTAGTCAAACAAAGCGAGTGTGGTGAAGAGCTGGGTGTGAAAAATCTCTTAAGGTAGGTGGGTGATAGTCCATTTTAGTAGGCAAGCACCAGTGTTATAAATCTGATGTAGGCAGCTACAGTAAGCCAGTGGAGGAAACATTGCAATGAGACAGTGTGGTAGAACATGGGGAAGCTGAAAGCAAGTCTTGCAGCTGCATTCTGGATCAGTTGCAAGGGGGGGATGGTGCATAGGTGCCTTCCAGGAATGACCAGAACTTCCAGGAACGAATTGCAGTATTCCAGTTTTGAGATGACAAGGGACTGAACAAGTACATGGATAGAAATGGCTGGATCTTCCTGATGTTGTAAACAAGAAAACTGCATGACTGAGTCAGACTAGCAGTGTGAGGTGAGAAGGATAGATCTTTGTCCAGAGCTACCTCAAGGCTGTGTGTAGTGACAGATTTGTGATCTGAATGCTGTCCAGGGAGATCACAAGATCTTGGCATGGGGGATGTGTCTCCAGGGCTATAAAGTTTTGCTGGGATTTATTTTCAGCTGATGAGCTGCCATCTATGACAAGATGTCTGGCACACATGCTGAGATCTGTGCAGAAACACGAGTGTCTAAAGAAATAAAGACAAGGTCATCAGTATGAGTTGAGTGTCAGCATAGCAGTGGTTTGAAAACCCATGTGAGGATATGACTAAGACAGCAGGTATAGAGGGAGTACAAAAGACGACCTAGCACTGAGCCTTGTGGGGCACCAGTGGAGAGTCTGCATCGCGTAGATGTGGCTCTTCTCCACAATTCCTGTTATGACTCATGTGAAAATCAGTGTTTTCCAGTACAATTCTATGATGAATTTTGAATGAGGCCGAGTTGAAAATCCAAGTGTCCAAAAGGTGTACCATAATGGGTACAAGAGTTCTTGAGACTGTTCTCATCTTGAAACCAGTGTATCCTCATCTTGGTACTGTATCCTCTTGATCTCTTGGTCTTGAGTCCATAATTATTGATGCTGATATTGATTTAGATAATTTAACCACAAATCAAACATTTTCAGGGTTGGAAAATTGTATGTTCAGATTTACATCTCAATACGACCAGATGTGAGTTCATCATACAAATACTGCTTAAAGTACACAAAATAAAGAAATATTACATTTGCATACACTTGTTTTATGATCAAATTTGACCATACACAGCTTGAATAAGGGCCTTTGTAGTGAACAGGATGTACCTTTTTATTCTAGATGTCTTTTTCCACTCTGTACTCTGAATTACACCAATGGGAACATTACTTATGGCAGTAGTAAAATTCATAAGCCATTTTAAAATATGGTCTTTCATTCTGGTTATATAAAGTCCAATAACCTCCATTTAACAATGCTGAAATGAGAGAGAGTGAACAAAATTTTTGCTTAGCTTCCAATTTCCAGTAGCTCAGTATTTTCACTTCATTATTTTCTTTCTCTCTCACCTCACGGTAAATCAGAATAAGGTATGGCTGCAAAAAATAATAACCTGATTGATCTGTAGGCCTAGATAAGAAAGATGAAAACTGTGCCTCAGAAGACATGTTCATTGCTGAGAGTTAGTGAAACTGGAGCGCAGAGGCATGGCCCAAGCTGGCACCACATCCTTCATGAACTGTAAAAGGTAATTCGCACTGTCAGCCATCTCTCCATTTCCTCAACATTAACTGCACGATTAAGAACGCATTGGTGCTCTTAATTCTGAACTTTTCTCTAAGCTGATCTCCTGACGTATGTGCACACTTCTGCCGGCTGCCTGCTCGAATGCTTTAATTAAAGTAATTAGTCGGGGAGAAAAAGATCAGAATAAGGTACAGAGCTAGAGCAAGGAAATGCAGCTTTTTTTGGGCAAATTAATTGATCATTCTGATCAGTCATGCATAACAGTAAGGAATAATTTTTTTATTTTGTTTTGTTTTATTCCTCTTAAACCACAGCAAATTTGCCAATGAATACAATCTTTTTTTTCCTTCATTAAAGAAAAACACATTGTATGTTTATCCATTTGTAGTTACATTTAATGTTGTGGAATGTCTACAAAACAAATTTTGCTTTCACAATGTTATAGGAGCTTTAAACAGTGGTTCCCTCACCAGCGTTTTTTTTCTTGAAATTAATAATACAAAAAAAAAAAATGGTCTGGAAGACCTCCATGTGTTGGAAAGCTTAGTTACAGCTTTGGTACAAAACTCAGTGTTGCTGTACATCTTGAGCACTGCTAAGCCCAACTCTTGAGATGGCTGCAGAGTCCTAGTGAGCCTATCATTTATTATAGCCTATCGCTCTATCTAGACTGAGAAGCAAGGAAAACTTTCCCTTTAATTTAAACTGATAGCATACATTTAATACACAGTAAGGGACAGAGAGTTTCTCTCTCTATTCTGGAGGTAAGAACGCTGTTTTCACAGCCTGGGACAGTCATTAATGAACTGAACCTTGATGCCTGACAGCTTGGAAATCAAATATTAATGAAAATTGGGCTTTACTGTTGTTCAAAACACTTTTCTCTTAGATCAGCCTGGCACTCCATTTTCAGAGCTGGTTTATAATGCATGGACACTGTGCATAGGGCACTTGTAAAGAGCAAAGTGGGAGGCGTAAGCAAAAATTTGCTCCCTACAGTAGATTACAAGGAGAAATGAAGAAGAAATAGGAACAGGTGCAGGCCATCCACCAATCTCAGCTTGCCACGAGGTCTCAGAGGATCAGTCTATCAAGTCTTGAGTTTCTTTCTTACATTTTATGTGTTTATGATGACAGTGAGGGCTGAGTGGAACTGGGACTCTCACTGCATTTCTCTTTCACTCGCAGTGAACTCTCTCCACAATAGATTGAATTCATGGTCTTGAAAGTCATGTGTTGAGACTAAGTGTTCAGTGGAACTGTGACATCTCGCTACCCTTTGCTTCCTCAGCTGTCTCTTTGCAGAACTCAGTGAAAAGGATGGTTGTTTCCTCATCTCTCTCTCTCCTTTTCTGTCTTCCTTTGCTCGTTCTTTCTGTCTGGCTTTCCCATCCTCTGTGTTCACCTCTCTCTCCACACTGAGCATGTGTTTGAATAGAGCTGGGACATTTCATTCTCTCTCACAGTCAGTTGTCCCCATAAGGTCAAACTGTCAGATATCCCTATTCTTGTGGGGACATTTGATCCCCACCACCAAGATATAAAAACATTACCCCCCTCCACTCACCCAACCACCCACACACACACACCCACACACACACACAAACACATTTCTCCTCATAACACATACCTTTTTTTTTTTTTTAATACTTTTGTTTGGGTTCAGTCCCCAGCTTTGTCGTGCTATTGGTCTGGTTATCCTATTGTGTGCACCTATATCTTACATCCCCTATATTAGTTTAGTGTATTAGTGTATTTTCCTTGTAACTTCGTGAAGTGTCTAGTTTCTCCAGTTTTTGTTTTCATTTATTTGACCCTGGCTTTTTCCCCTGGTTAATCAATTGTCCTGCATTGCTGTCCACCGGTATACCGACCCCTGCTCTAGTGACTTGGATTATGATTCTTGGATTCATCATAATAAAACTTACGTACTTGTGTCCTGCCTTGTACTGCCCGTTATGTCTCCATTCTGGAATGGCGAAGAGTCTGACATGTTGTCTTATTCCTTTGTTGTGTTTATGGTGAGATGGAGGCAACTGACCAGACTGAAAATTTTGAACCAAAATTCCCAAGAGACATGATTCAAACTGAAGAGTGTTTCTTCACTTATTTAACCTCCAGAAGAGTTAGTGTGCACATTGATCTGACACTGTGATTAGACATCTCAGCCAGATTTAGTCTCTTTCAGTGCCAGTGAATCAGGATGTTTAGTGGGAAATGGCTAGTGGAGCTGACACTTTTATCCCGTTGTCTGATCTTTTTGCTGTCACTCAAGTGGCTGGTGAGGAGATGGAGGAAAGATGCTGAGGACCTGAAGGTTAATTGGCAAAAAAGAAGAGCAGATGTGCCAACTGGTATGTATTTCAAATAGAAAGCTTCCAAAAAACAAAATGGCAATGCACAATTGTGGATTATGGTAAGCAACTCTGTGATTCACTGGCTTTGCTATATACAATATTTAACATCCTGAAATCTAAATTCAGAATTGCTAAAGAGCATACAGCTGGTCTAGGATTAACTGTCTGGTTTAGACAGAGTGAACATGGTAAATATTGTAGCTACAACTTTTTTATCTAAAACGTACTAGTACCTTCCACAGCTGTGTATTAGTGGCACTGTTCTAAGAAATGATTGAATAATAAACGAATAAATTAGTGACTGAATAAATTAATGACTGAATAAATAAATAAAAGACAGTAGTTAATCAATAAGAGCAGAATAAATAAGCTGCATGTTCAGCCTCTCTGCCTTTCATATGAGTTATTAGTTATTAAAAATGTCTCTGTATTTCATATCTTGCTCCCTCTCTCTCTCCCTCTCAAATGTCAGCAACTTTTAATTATTTCAGTCTCTCTAGACAGAGCACTCTGCGTAATCTTTTTTTTTCTGCAAAGTGCAAAGAACCCGTTGTTGCTTTATGATACCACGCTGTATTAAAACTGCTTTATATTTCCAATTTTATAAGTTGGTCCAGTACTTCAGAGATTAGATTCTTTTCAATTGGAATGTTTAGACACAGAGGAGAAAGATTAAAAAAAAACAAACTTATTTGTAGGACATGAGAATTTGGTGCCGAATTTCAAGCTTTGATGTTAAAGGGCACTCAGGCTTATAAGAGCTTCTGCTATCTGGGATGACATTCTAGAGAATTCATCTCTGAATCTTTGCAAACTTTAATTTTGGAAACTTAGCAGCCATAACTCAGTGGTATATTATATATTTACTCCAAGTCAGTATAGTTGGTATTCAGAACCTGGTCTTGCAATGCTTTGTAGACTTCATATGATTCATACACTGATGGCTGGTGGTGATATTAGATGAGAGGGCTAAAATCTAATAGCTATGAATAGCTCGACATTGAAACTATTAGGGTTGAGCAATGCATTATATCACAAGGTCTAATCGATGGTTTAATAAGAATGATGTGGGGCAAGCTATCACACACACAGACAGGCTTCAATCGTAATTAAATTTTTGTTTTAAGTGTTTCAAGTCTGTAATGCCCAACTTACCTCTTTCATTCAAACAAAAAAAACAAAAACAAAACAAACCTACTAAAATTACCTACTAAACTTACATCTGTCCATTTTGGTTAATTTATACTTTCATTGGATAATGTGTGTGTAGTCTAGCTACTTTTAATTTCTCCTCTAAAGGTATTTTTGTGGAGAAACGATGATATGTAAATATTACGCCTCGTTTACCCTCTTTACACCTGCAGCTGTATTTCACATGCGCCTCCTCGATAAATGTTAACACACTGCAGATGTATTAACAGTTAAGAAGCGAGCGGAAAAATATCGACCCACATAGAGATAAAAACTAGGGCTCATTTCACTCTGTGTAATCACTTGACACGACTGCTACTGACAGGCTGTATGAATCTACAGTCTGGGCTAGAAAGAAATTAGCCCCAGCCTCACTCTTCATACCGTTCTTAGTGGTGCTGTTGTGCTTGGTTCCACAAAAGCCCAAACATTTGCTAACAGCAAATAATCTGATGTGGATGCCTGAAACAAAACCTTACACTCAAGTTGTAAGTGAAAGTTCAGTGAAAGACAGGAGGACAGTTAGCCCAGTTAGTAGGACTCATGTGAGCAAAATTGCTTAGGAAATAATTCCAAAATATTTATATGACAATTTTATGAATAAGAAAGATAATGTTAAACTGGCTCTAAATGGTAAAACATAGCACAAGTTCTTTGTACAGATTTCAAGAGAGAAAGTGATTTCAGTAATTGCACTTTTTTTTTTTACAATCAGAGAAATTATGGTTACTTAGACTTCTCCTGATTTCCTACTTGCAAGATTTTAAAAGGTCTTCAATTACTAAACAGGCTATTAGGAGCTTTCTCCGAAACCATGTCTTTTGTGTGCTCCCTGCTGGAGTGTGGTTTGGATTTTAATTTTGTGTGTGTGTGAGACAAGGAAGAGAAAAGTTGAACCATTTTTACATCTTGCCCTAAAGACCTGCTATTCTGTCTGTAATTAAATGGAAACTGAGGTGCAACAGTGAGAAAATGAACATCTTTCCTCCCCTTGTTATTCTTTCGAACAAATCTCTCTTATCCATTTACAAATAGTTTGACATCATTGTCATTGGGTGCCACAATGCAAATAACATACTTAGCAATGATTGACCCTGTCTTTTAGAATATTTTAATAATTTTAAATATTTTTAGGATTTATAGTTAAACAGAGAGGGATATTTTAGCTAGAACATTTGATGGGGCTGAACATAATATCATCATTATTATTTTTTGGAGTGCTTTATTTCTATCCAGCACATCTCATTCTCCCATCTGCGTAGTTGAGCCATTGTTTTGTAGTTTTTTTTTATTTTTTATAGGTATACATAAAACAGGTATGTGTGTGGTGGTCTGTGAAAACCCATCAGATGTCACTGTGGCTGAATTTAAATTTCATGTTTGGACACAATGCTTTGAGTCACACTTGAGATGGCAGAAGCAGCAGGTGACAAAAATGATGTTCTTCAGCAAGAGTGGCAGTGCAATTTGACCATAATGAGCTGTCCTGTCACTTACATCTCTCTCAACAGCTGAGTCCACTGCCGCAACTGTTTCCTGCTTTCATGCCCAAATCAAATAATAGAGTGTACACACACACACACAAACACACACACACAGAGGCACCCACAGAACAGCATAGCAGGAGAACACCACAACAAATTTAGAAAATGTAAGTCAAAGACTTGCTTCTGTATCAAAAACACGCTACATCAGGGTCACTATCAGCAGAGGATAAGGACTACTGTACATAAAGTTGAACCCTTGCCAGGAATTCAAGTCCTCGCTCATTTTCTATATTGAGTAAAATCACAAGTCTATGTATCACTAGTTAATGAGCTCATGCTCCTATCTGATAACAGTATATACCTGTTTTAATTATTGCAATTATGCAGTATGTGTCATCACATAAAATGTACTGTATATGGCTTGTGGATGAATTGTAGTAACAGAGAGAGAGGGTTTGGTAGAGTCACCACCAGAAGTGCTTATGTGAGCCTTTGTGCTCAACGACCAATCACTAATCACTATTGTTCCCAACAACCAATCACTGTTCACCATTGTCCCCAACAACCAATGACTGATCATCATTGTTCCCAATAACCAATCACTGTTCAGCATTGTTCCCAACAACCAATCACTGTTCACCATTGTCCCTAACAACCAATGACTGATCATCATTGTTCCCAACGACCAATCACTAATCACTTTTGTTCCCAATGACCAGTCACTGATCACCATTGTTTGTCCCATCCATGCACTTTGTTCTTCATTTTAAACTCTCTTCATAGTGATATTTACAAGTAATAAATGTGACTTATTCCATCCGTAACTGTTTCCCTCGTGTCTAATTCCCGACTACTCAATACCACTGCTTCTTTTTGTCTGGATTCTTAAAAGTAATTATAGTATTTTGTAAATACATAAATAGTTAGTTTGTGATGCCGTGACCAAAGACGACTTCTTTCTATAAGAAATAAATTATAATCCATTACTTTTAATTTGATAAAATTTTGAAAACTCTATTCTATTCTATATTAACATCATTTTCAGAGAATTTTCCTGCTTCATGTAATACGTTTTGATATGCAAATGATCATGCAATGAATACGCAAATTAGTCAGTGATGCCATCTGATGACTTCTAGCTACTTTTTGTGCGTATATTAGCTACTTCTCCTGAAAAGAGTTGGCAAGGCTATTTGTATCATGTCGAGGATTATTAGTGGTGCACATTAGTGAAGGTTCTGTTCTAGGCACTAGAAGGTTGTGAATTAAAATCCCACAGACTCCCAGAGAACCACTGCTTGAATTGTATTCTACCTGGAGTTGTTTTGGATCAAAGCATCTATCAAATGAATAAGTGTATAAACTTGCCACTTAGCTGTTGGAAGCACACTGATTAGAAAGATAGCCACACGGGAAGGTTGATGAAACATTTAGCCTCTGGTCAAGGCCAATTAACCAAATATCTTAAGACTTTCCTCCATCTACTAAAGAATTAAAGAATGCTGGGGTGGGAGATTCAACCATATAGCAAGCGGAGTGTCCACTAATCATTTCCACTCACAATACAGGATCTTTTAGAGATGCTAAAGCATTGACTCCGACAGTTATTTGCCTTTGGGTGAAGGAAGAGAAAGCGCTCTAATGGATGAATAATATGCATTCATTTGTAGTCAGCAAGGAGGCCAATGTAAAAGATCCTCTCATGCCTTTTAAATGCCCGACCAGGTCTGAAGAAAGCCTCTGTAAATAAAATTTGGATGATTACTTTGGGAAACTGGTATTCATCCTTATGCTTATAGAGAGTATAAATTAAGGAGGCAATAAAGCTACTTATTCTCATCTGCAGAACACATCGGTCCATTTTGCTAAAATAAAACTCCCTGCTGCAAATAATATTAATCTTAGTTAGAATGTTTCATCATTAATTTTTTAGACATTATTTTTTTTAAAAACCTGGCTGCTAAAGTTAATATTTCAGGGCTGTATGTGTACAGTATGTATGTATTTATAACATACTGCAATTAAATGTCAGGCCTATTCTACAGGTGAAAAGCAGTCAGTTTATAAGAGCTGTCTTACCTTATCATAGCATCATTAGGGGTATAACAGGCAGGGTTAGGAGGGTTACTTTAAAAATATATTCCGTTACAGTTACAAATTACTTCATAAAAAATGTAATCAGTAACGTAATCCAAGTATCACAATATGAAAGTAATGTGATCTAATTACTTTTGGATTACTGGATTACTTCAAGGTCACATATGTAATTAAAGTCACGAGAAGAGCAATATGAACAACATCACAAAAGCATTGCAGAGAAGAACTTACATGAGCTAACTTGACTTCCATGCTTAAATGCTCTTTAATTAGATATTGAGTCCTTCGATAAAGACAGAGTCTTCACAGCTGGAAGGCATAGTTTGCACTGTACTGTGATGTTGTTTCAATTTTCTCCTTTATAAACAAAATAATTACGAAATTTTGCATTTTTTTCCAGCGGACATGATCATGATAAACAGCCATTTCAGCATGCCTCTAGAATGATTAGAGACAGATGTTATTTGCACATGCGCCAGGAGGTGGCTCACATGAGTCACGACTGACAAGAAAGAACCAGAACTATAATCAAGCAGCTGTCTATATTGCATTATGCCAAAAGACTAATTTCTTTAGTTTTAAATGAGAAAATTGTAATCCTGATAGTATTCCCAGTACCTGTAATCTGATTACTCTCTTTTTTTTTTGACATAACTGTAACAGATTACAGTTACCAGTTTTTTGTATCCTGATTACGTAACACCGTTACATGTATTCTGTTACTCCCCAAGCCTGATAATAGGTCACAGCTAAAAGTGGAAAGGTGACAGCTACAAAACTGCTCACCTACACACCCTGTCTCTGGCTCACATGGCATCAACACATACCAAAATAAATGCACATATAGAATGAATTTAATGGCAGGAACTTCTATTGAAGAGTCAGCAAGACAACATAGTTTCCATTCTCCTCTCTCTGTCACTGTCACACAGACGGTCATTATAGAAAGCTATCTGCTCGGTTCTCTCAGAGCACGATGCTTGGCAGCACACAATTGAAGAAAGTCAGAGCAGAAGCGGCTTCACTGCTTCAGCTCTGGGCCAAATGGCTTGCCAGATGTGCTCAGAACAATCATTATCATTTGCACATATCTGGCAGAGTCCTTTTATCTAAGCACTTACAGGACTTACGCAAGCACCTGAAGGACACAGATATTTGTTTATCAAAAACACTGCAATTTTCATGTGAAACAGCATTTCCTGTTTTGATAGATTGTTGTTGACTGTGAGAAAAACAGCTAAAAATGCCAAGGCTATAACATTAGTTGTTAATTTTAGTTGGCCATAAAAATGATGAGCAGGAAATGAATCATATCAGATGCAGCTAGTGAGTTCAGAAACAAACTGAATCAGATTCAATCTGAGACTGATCACATCACCAAAGCCCCCTCAAACCCTACCACCACTGCGACCTTAAAATTTCCAACGATGTTTTCAGCTGCTTGAAATCAGATGTATTACAAATATTAAATGGCTCATCTTCTCTAAGTCACTGAAGACTGCACTGATAAAAAAATCCCTCTATAAAAAGAGTTCATTTTATTCCCTGATATGCTAGTACAGTTTAATTTGCTGTTTTTATTTTTTATTTTTTATCGTTCTTGTGTTTTTATGTTATCTCATGCAATACTGTAATAAGCCTGATGGGGCTTATACCTTTTTAGTTCTGATTATTTGTATTGATCAATATGGTATGATAGAAGTATATACAAGTCTGTAAACCTTTTATGATGGTAGCTTCTGTATTGTAAATGCACACCACAGATGACTATAATTTCATTTCCTGGAGTGTACATGGTCTTAATGAGACTGTCAAGAGGATGGAATGCCTAGATTTCCTTTATAGGAAAAAAAAAAGCCCATATTGCTTTTATACAATAAACTCATTTAAAACAGCAGGATGTGCATGGGTACCAAAATAAACGCTACAAAATCATCGCAAGTCATGTGCTCCTAATAAAATGAAGGGTGTTCTTACTCTTGGCGGATAGCAGATAGCCATATCAGGAGAGGATTTCACCGGCAGATTCTGTTATACAAATCTTACATAGGATTATATGTTGTTTAGCGTTGGAGTATGTCTCACATATTTTGACCCGCTTTTTTAATGATGAAATAAAAAGCAATATGCTGGCTTTAGGTAATATGCTGATCATAATATGCTGTCTGGATAGAGCCTACTTCTAGTCAAGCATGTTCAGCTAACCAGCTTTTATGACTGATCTAAATGTGGTGGTATTATGAAACCAAATAAGAGGGACTGTACCTTTTAAAAAAATCATGTCATAAATCTTTCCTAGAATTGATTTTCTTATCTCTCCTGGTCTGTTGAAATCCATTGGGGTCATTTACATCCTTCCGTCCTTAATATCTAACCCTTGGCTCGTCCAACTTGCATTAATTCATGAACTCATCTCAGGCCACACAAAACATTTCAATACTTTCCTCCTTCAAGACTAGGAAAGAATAGGAAAGATCTATATTCCATAGTTTTTAAAAAAAATAGCACTTCAGATGTAAATCCTTGCATTTTCTGGGAGGCCACACAAGCTGTAATCAAAGGCAGATGTACATACAGTGTATCTTCTTCCTCTAAAACTGCTAGGGCCTGAAAGGAGAAAATACGTGTTTTTTTTCAACACTTGGAGTTACTGCAGAAACAGCATTACGATTCGAGTAGAGCTAATATTCTGAATTTATACAAGGAAGAATTTAGACATACAGTATAACAAATGTGAAGGCATAATTCTTGTTATTATAAGCTATAATCTAACAAACCAAGCAGACTGCTTTTATTGCTGAGCAGCTTGCTTGTATAGATGCTATTAAAGATAGATCTGAGGTTGATATAACTCATCTTAGGCCAGCAGTGTTTTCCCTGAGTTTTACTGAGAACTTTACAAATCTGAAGCACCAAATGATTTAACAGACAAGTTTGCATTTATAGAGCCAGTGGCTAAGTCAATACAGCTAGAGGAACTGAAATTAACTGCTGTCTCTATAAAGAAGCAAAAGAGGCGTAGCTAAAAATATTTTATGACAGTTCCAAATGCTCATTTGTGGGTGGTTATATAAAATATAAAACACACACACAGCACAGCTAATTATATACTGTATGTGTTAGTTAACATTGTTTTGTGCAGCAATTGTCCTATAATAATGTTCATAAAAGGTCGACAAAGTCATCATTATGATTCCTCTGTATTTAACCAATGCTAGATGTCAATTCTTTAGCTTGTTTAATCACAATTTGGTGGGTATTAGGTACTACATTGAAATCAAGATAATGTATTTTTCCCGATTATTCTTTTTGTTAGCTAGCTAGCTACACTCTGAGCAAAAGGACAGCTGATGAAATACTGGAGGTCTACTGCAGGAAGAGAAAAAGAAGGGTAGATCTGTTTATGGAAAATAAGATATTGATTGAATCATTTTCAGTGGGACTGTCATAAAGATATTATATTTCCTACACCTATTACATTTATTAATATGGTAAGATTGGTTGACGTTAGATTGTGCCTTTGATAATTAAATGACAAATTCTGACTACCATCACTGCTTCTACTACTGTCTGATATCCACCCAAAAATGCATGAGCATGTCGCACTTGTCAATTTAATTGTATAGATCGTGCAGTGCTTTTATACGGCACATTTCCTCATCCTCTCCTGAAAATAGGTCCTGGCTATGCCACTTCCTAAATTAGATGGCATACTGCCATAGCTTCTGCTGGTAGTAAGGGATTTAGTTGGCCCACTGCTACTAAATTCTACTCAGTAATCACCGTAAGTTGATTATGTTCACAGGGATCAGAGGACACCACTGGGAAAGTTTAGAATTTTGAAAAAACAAACGAGAACGAAATGTTTTGTATATTCGATATTCAGATTTCTGGGTCACTATTTAAATGTAAGCTATTTAAGTGTGATATTGACCATGTTAAATTTCCTGCACTCTGTCATTAAAGAACAAGGGGGACAACCCACATGCATGCTAAGAAATAGAAATTCTGAAATTTGTGGAAAATTTTCAAAAATGCAAAATTTCGATTATTGATGTTAATATAATGTTATGTTGTATTAAATTAGGAAAGAATGCAAAATAGAAGAATTTTCACTACCCCACTGGATCCCACTGTTTATACTGTATTTAATGGTTCTTTCCAAAATACTAGAGCCATGTCTATCAGATCAGATCTGATACATCACAATAATACTGGCTTGTAGAGCTACTGTAATATGTAACAAACATCTTTTTAAATTGTAGTATTTCTTATTTGGATCATTTATGACTCCATGTTCTATTGCTAACATATTGGCCTTATGCATGAGTCGGGGACTGTGATGTCAGGTCAACCAGGGAGCAAATATTTTTCATTCTCAAGCAATCAATCACATATTTGTACTGGTGTATCTGGAATACAGAGAGATCAACAAAAATCAGACCTCATAAATGTACGGTTTTAGAGGTCAGGAAGTGGGTTAAAGTTTACCAATAAGCTGTAAATGAGAAAATGATAAAAACAGGGATTTAAAAATCCTGGCAGTGAGAACGGATTTATTTTGTTTTCCTAAATGTCACTCATATTTCCATTGTGAAATTGTCTGTACTGGGCTGTCAGATTATTAAAAGCTTGTGATTCCATATTAATTAAGAAAAGTCATAAGAAAAGCTATGACTGCTAACCTGGTTACCTCACCCAGATAACCATACCCAAGTGCTTTCCAATTGGCTGATCAGGCCAGACCTGCTCTTAACCATTATTTGCTATAATTGATAAACACCAGATAAAACTCCTTAGCATTTGGGATGGAGGTTGGAACTAGTCTCACTAGCCGACTGCTTGGAATATTTGTATGACCATATTTTGTTCCTGACAAAACACCTCAGGTAACTGCTTCAGGGACCTGACTTGCATATGTCAAAACACCATATGGCTCCAGGCATTTTAAATCAAGGATGCCTCAGAATAGAAAGCAATCTCAAGTTTAGCCTGACCTGAAAAGATGAATCATAGACCACCTGGACACTTTACCTTTGTACATTCACATTGTAACAGTTCACAAGTATTTATACTGTATAATGCTACAATTCTAATAATAATAATTCATCTACATTTCATGTCAGAAATTAAACTTCTTGCCAATAAAAGAATTGTAAAAGTGAAATAAGCAGTTTTCAGATATCATTTTTCCAAAATTTGGGAATTTGGAGAAAGAGATTTTGTCCTGTAGCCTGAATGGACCTTAACCACAATGATCACTACAAAGAAAGCAATTTTAGAAATGTTGAGTCGTAGCTTCCTGAAGTACTTTAGTTTCAACAACTCTAAGATGAATCACCAAACACACAAACAATGGCTGTATTCAATGGTTGATTTCAGAGAAAGAAAATGGAAAACATAAAGTATAAAAACTCAGAAAGATTTTCTGAGAATGGCCTTATTTTTTCTCATTAAACTGAACGGAAAAGGGACAAAATTATACTCTTATTCAGTCTTAAAGTTTTACCACTATACAGTCAGTTCACTTTTATCTATCAAACAACCTAAAATTTGGAGATGCTTACTGTCATGGTTCCCAGCGTAGTATGTATTTATTATTTCCCATGTGTTTTTGTTTTATGTTTTGCCATGTGCCTTTGTTTAGATTTTGGTCTTGTCTCAAGCCCTGTCATGTTATTGGTTTGTTCCCCATATGTGTGCACCTGTTCTATGTTTATCTCTTAATTAGATTGTCTATTCATACTCTGCTGTTTCTTGGTCTCATTGCGAAGTCTTGTCAGATGTTTTGTATGTTACCAAGCCTCAGTTTCTTGAGCCATGGTTCCTTGTTGTATTTGAGCCTTGCCTGTTTATTTGACCTAAGAATTTGGATAAGCCTGTGATAACCCTGTTACGTAACTTTTACATTCTGCCCACCACTACCATACTTTATACTCACAAAATCTTGCTTCAGGATAACTCTGTTCACATTAATTTCACAGGCATTTGTTTGGTTTGATTAAAGGAGAGCTGCATTTACAGCATTTTCATTTGGTTCAGAAATACATTCAGAGCCATTATGGCTAATAACTGTAATGTCTATGGTCTACGATTTGTCTTTAAATATCTTAGACTATACGTATTAAACACGTCTACACAGCAGGAAGTGAAATCGCAGTTTGTACAGCCGGCAGCAATCAGCTGCTCTATCCATCAGCCTGCTCCATACCCCGACCCTGTTTCACGGCAACCTGATAGATGCATGCAGCTGAAAGAAAATAATTTAAAGTGGTGAAGCACACTTCCTGCTGCAAATGGAATTTCCTTTGCCTGTGGGTAAAAGGATCCTGCTTTCTTATTGGTTGGGTCATGTGTGTATTAATACAATAAGGTAAAACAGTCAGAAAATATTATTGGTGCCATTAACATGCATTGAATAAGGCGCTGTGTGAGGAGTTCCCTTTAAAATGTGCTTTTGGTTTTCACAGCAGGTCATGTTTTATCTGGTTGTTCACTGAAGCAAGAAAACAATACTGTGTCTGCTTTATTATTGACTGTATTGATTAATTGGTCCTGTAATGAATTAGTCCTGGTAAGGCTGATTTGAATGTGCGTTAAACATGCATTGTTGTTGGAATTAGTTCTCTACCAGCTCTATGCTGGCCTTGGATAACCTGGTGAGTCACAGATTTGATTGTGGGCTTGATCTACTTTCTGTTCTTTCTTGTTGGCAAACAAGTGTAGCCTGATATTGGCAAACTGAGATCTGTACTTCTTCCTTTGTGCCTGCGTGCAGTTCATTTTTGCTCATGAGCATAAACAGGTTCTCTCTCCATTTTCCATTTCTCTACATACAACACTGGTTCTCAGTTATAATCCTGGAATAAGATGCACATTATTGAGTTTTCTGCTGTAATACACCTGGTTGAAAACAACACACAATCACATCTTTTATGAGCTCAGTCAGGTATGTTATAGAACAGAAAACACAACAAAGTACACAGTTCAGAGATTCCCAGGATGGAAATTGCAACCACTGCAACCACTGTCTCACATTCACAATACAGATTATCATAAGCCAAACTGTGCTTAAAAAGTGCTGGTTGGGTTGGTGGTTGTGTTTTTTTTGTGTTACTACTTCATTTATATGGAAACCAATGATATTTTTATTTGTTAGAAATTCTGCCAATCCCTGTATCCCTGAATGATTCCATTGGTTGAATTTGTATTACTTGGGGTTCTTTTTTTATTTATGAGAAGAACTCATTTAAATCTGGTTAAAGGATATTTCTAATATATTCTTCTGTATTAAATCTGCAGTGTTGAATTTATCTCTATTACTTTCCTCTATTTTCTGCATTTCACCCTTAGTCTACTTTGTCTATATGTGACCTTCAGTTTAGCTTATTTTCTTTTACAGGAGAGAAACACATGATAGTCTGAACTCCATCTCTGGATGCTCATCAAACTCATTGAGGTCTCATGACTTACCAAATATCGGCACTGTGTGATCAGGTTATTGTCACCATGTCATGGCAAGGCAATTGCAATTTACTCCCCTGCCAAGCCACTCCTAATGAACCCTACTAATGTCCTAATCACTGAGTAATATTCACTATAATTATTCAGCATTAATCACCACCTGTGAGTGCAGTTCCACACGAAGAACTTAGCCTTGCTGCTCTGATGCCATTACATATTACTCCTAGTCTATTAAAATTCCTGGACACATACGAACAAAATGCACTGCAGTAGTCAGCCATGGCGGAAATCTTCAATTACAACCCATTGGGAACAAGGATGGAAAGCTTGTCCAAGACAATTGGCAGAAGATTGAATATACCACCTGATTATGAAGAGGCAAGTTATTACTGCCATAACTCACTCCCCATTAGAGGTCCCCACTCGACAGGCAGATCATAAGCACCTTTATGGTTTGGCAGTACAAAATACAGTTTACCACCTGCTCTGAAATAATCATTTTGGTCTGGTTCAAATGTGAGAGCTACTCTGGATATCACTGGATATTCTCGCTGGGATGTTTGCTGTTCTTTTTTCGCCAGTGTAGGTTTCAGGCTGTGTGGGAGTATGAAGATAAATGCGTGGTGGCATCAGAAAACCCTTCACATGGACAAATTTTTGACATTTTCTACTTTCTCATTTACTTACTAATCTCAACTAGAAGTTCTAGCATTTTAAAGAATTTTAAAGATTCCTACTCCACTGGGAGTCACTTACACACTGATTGTCTAAAAGCAATTGCTATGTCCTGATTTAATTTAATATGTGATAAATAAAATACCAAAAAATGTACAAAAAAAATACTAGTAATCACGTTGATCATAAGTATTATTTACATCAGTCTCTCTAGTATTATCACTTGAGGTAAATATCAGTCAGGGTGTTTTATGAACACGAGCGTCATGCACAAATTCCACACTGCAGTGAAAGTCCGGTGGCTTATCCATCTTTGGATAGCTAAAGCATAAATTGTACTGTGCAGCATGAGAAGGTCACCTCAGATGATGAATTATCATCATCCTCAATAGTTTTTTCTACATTGATGAAGTTGATTGTTTGCTAGTCAATTGATAGATGAGAGAAGAAGGGAACTTTGAGATTTGTGATATAATAATGAAGTACAATTCTTCATGTATTATACACCCCTGCTTACCTGACAGGTGTGTGTATGTACAGTGGATATAAAAAGTCTACACACCCCTGTTAAAATGGCAGGTTTTTTGAGAAATGAAACCAAAATAAATCATCATGTCAGATTTTTTCCACCTTTAATGTGATTTAGCAACCACAAAAATTCAAGTGAAAAACAAACAAGTGTTTTAGGGGAAAAAAGAACAAGAAAAAATGTACAATAACCTGGTTGCATAAGTGTGCACACCTCTTAACTAATACTTTGTTAAAACACCTTTTGCTTGTAATACAGCACTCAGTCTTTTTTGGGTAAGAGTCTGCCAACTTAGCACATCTGGATTTGCAAAAATACTCCAGATCTATCAAATTGTGAGGGGATCTCTTGAACTCTTCAAGTCATTCCACAGGTTTTGGATAGGATTTAGATCTGGACTCTGACTGGGCCATTCGAAAACATTGGTCATTCCTTTGTTGACTTGCATTTGTGCTTTGTGTCATTATCGTGTTGGAAGGTGAAATTTTTCTTCATCTCCAGGTGTCTAATGGACACCTGCAGGTTTTGTTCAAAAATGCTTAGATTGGTATTTGGAGCCACCCATGATTCCCTCAATCTTGACTGAAGCCCCAGTCCCAGCTGAAGTGAAGCAGCCCCATAGCATGATGCTGCCACCACCATGCTTCACCATGGGTGTAGTGTTCTTTGGGTAATAAACTATCTTGTTTTTGCACCAAACATATCATTTAGAATTATGCCCAAAAGTTCTACCTTGGTCTAATCAGACCATAACACATTTTGCCAAATGTTTTTGGGCTTGGATGTTTGTTTGAGAAAAGGCTTCCTCCTAGCCACCCTACCCCATAGCCCATAAGTGTGAGAGACTCAAGATCACTTCGGTGATCACAAGTATGCGATAATTAGTTTTGAAACATTTGAACGTGATTGGTTAATTCACAGCACAGTCACATGACCCATTATAAAAGAGTGTGCACACTTATGCAACCAGGTTATTGTAAGTTTTTGTCTTATTCTTTTTTTCCACTAAAATGTTTGTATTTGTAGTTTTTTTTTTTTTTTACTTTAATTTTGTTGTTTGCTATAGCACTGTAAGGGTGGAAAAGATTTGAACCACACTCTCCTATGATTCCAGAGAACTCGGGCTGGGCATTTTGATTCTGAGGCATAGGGCTCATACTGGACCTCTGCCTGACAGACACCATCCTCCCTCTCTTCTCTCCATCTGTCTGAGAAATTGGAGATTTGTAGGGAGATCAGTGAGTACTTAGTGGAGATAAAAAGGAGAGAAGTTGCTTTCACTCACACACACACACACACACACAGACTGGCTGGCCTATTAATGAATGGTCTGCATGACAGAGTGAATCCGAAACAAAAATTTGCCATTCCACCATGCAGCCTCTTCTGTCCCATTATTTGCGAGAGCCTTCTATACTTCTATTTGAGCAGAGCCTTCTATACTTCTATTTGACTTCTATACCAGTTTCCTTCCTTTTGACCTGCGAGGTTGATTCTTCACAGAATGATTAACTCACCCACACAACACTTAAAATTATTATTCAAGCATGAAATATTAGTTGTACTTGGCTTTATTTGAAGAAACCTACTTCTGGCTGGTTTGAAGATAAATTAGGAGAAAGGTGCAGTCTCTCTGTGCTCTGCGTAGCAGTAAATCATCATCATGTCAATAAGAAGAGAAGGAAAGTGACAATTTTGTTTAATCGCATGGATTAAATTGGACTCTGAGGACTCAAGTTTGTATAATACACGACAGATGATCTCTGCTGCACGGCTGGGTGAGGCATGGAACTCGCCATGTTTTCTAATGACCGTTACATTCTCTGGGTAAAGTGAGATGCTCTCTTGAACTTCCTTTTTAGAGGGTCATTCTTTTTCATTATCCCAGTGATAAAAAGCTGAACCATTATGCCATAAACTGATTTGTTGGGTCATTTTCTACAAATCATTGTGCATTCCTTCAGAAGGATGCGAGGGTTTGTGAGAGAGAAATCTCTTTTCTCTCTTTTGCTCCTTCTAGCATCATATAGTATACATATAAACGCATCTACATATAGTATATACAGTATAGTATGCAATAACATTGAATTTAATTTTAAAAAACAAACATTTTAGCAGTTTTTCATATCACTTGCACATCCCTCTCTGTACTTACTATCTAATTTTCTATTAGATTAGAAATTGCTGAGCTAAATCAATACTCCAGGGACGGAACATGGCCTCTCTAACAGACCTGCACATCAGTGTTTGTAAAGTAATTAGCCTTATTAAAGCTGATCATGGACAAAATATGGTATGTGGGTGTTCATTAGGTTCGGTGGTGCTAAAATGGGTCTATTTTCTTGTTAATAGTTTAACATATACAGTTTATATCATGTACATGTTTATCAATAGCAAACTAATATAGCCAAGCACAATAAATACTGCTAAATTAAACCTAATATTTGGCACTTTAGCCTCATGGTCACTGTGTAATTTGAATGCCAATATGCTGGGCTGGATCACAGACTCAAAATAAGAACTCTAATTACTTACAGGAATATATCTACATTCCACTTTTAAAGTCTGATTTTCTTTCCTAAACACAAAACTACCCTTAGGTTAAAATCACATACTTTTAATATGTGATCTTGTGAGTAATACAGTACAAAAGAAATGCTGTAGCAAAGATGCAAAGATGCCTTCAAAAATAATGAAATTAAATGGTTCTACATTGAAAAAATACTATAAAGGGCAGTAAATAGTAATAAATGAAAACAAAGTCAATATTTAGTGTGACAATCCTTTTATGGTGTGACTACAATTAAAAAACAATTGTAGTTTCAAGCATAATTTGTTTTATAAGGAAATGAGCGCATTTTGCAGAAGCAGCCACAGTTATTCTGGAGACTTTGACTCTTGCAATTGCCTCTTATTTTTGCAGCAAAACCCAGCAGCCTTTGTTTTTTTGTCTGAAAAGTGACTTGCTTTTGTCTGAAAAGTGAGTTGCTTACATAATATCCTGCTTTCTTTACTGACATACAAACATTTTCTCTAACTTTTAATTTTGTGCTGGAAAAGTAAAATGTTTTTGTACTGACTCGATAATGTATAAGTTGGAAAATAAAAAATCTATAACAAAGGTTTACTAAAAAAAAAATAGGGTGTCTAAGACATTTGCACAGTACTGTATATGATTACGAACATTACAAAAAGATCACAAAAATGTGAATTCAGTGAAATTCTACGTTACACCCCTGAAACTGCAAATGTGAACTCAAGTAAACACGTGACATCATGTGAATGATATGATAAATAAAATGACAAAAAGCATGATAATAAGTGAAACTTGGGAAAAACAATCATGTATGAAAATAAATGAATTGGGGTGAAACAGTCACATGTAAAAACTAATCATGTGGAAAGAATCCCATGAAAATACACAGATGAATCATGTGTAAAACAATTATATGTAAAAATGAATAATAATGAATCACATGATTCAAGTGTAAATGATGTGAAAATGAATTACTGCATAAAATTAGTGCATTACTGCACTGCATGAATTAATTAATTAAATGAAAAACTGCATAAAAATAAACAAATCATGTGCAAAACAAGCACATGTAAAAACGAATCATGTGTACAAAGAAATAAATGAATCATGTGGGGAAAAATGACTTGAAAATAAGTGAATCATGTGGAAAACCATCACACGTGAAAATGACTCATGCATACCAAATGAATATGAAAATAAATGAATCATGTAGGGGCAAAACCTCATGTGTAAAACGAATCATGCGGGAAAAAAAATTACACATGCAAATAAATTAATCATGTGAAAATATCACATCTGAAAATAAACAAGTCATGTATAAAACAATTGCATGTAAAAGTGAATTGTGGAAAAGTGATGAATCATGAAAAAAATCATGAATTGTGAACATAAATGAATCATGTAAAACGATCACAAAAAAAATGGATCTTGTTTTAAAAAATATGTGGGAAAATGAACTGAAAAAAAAAATCATGTCTAAAAATAAAAACACATGCCCTACATGTGAAAATTCCATGACGTGAAACAATTAAATTGCACATGTGAAGGAAAAAAGCTGTAATGCTTGCCTCAAATTTGCAGCATTCCCTCCCTATGAGAGCAGTCTGCATTCTGAAAGACTGGCTATTAACAGACATGAACAGACGTAATGAAGTGGTTTGTTGAGATGTGCTGCTCCGTTTAAGAGAATAATGAAGCCAGCTCTTGTGAGTAACATGCTTTTTGCTTCATTTCGGAAGCGGAGGATGAACTGAAGAGCTCTTCAACGGGTCACATGCCGTGCTCTTGATATACCCGCCGGAGAAAGGTGGCTATTCCTGATAATCCAAGAGTTATGATACTTCAGTGTGAACATCTTGATGAATGATCTTGCTCTGAGACGCAAGGAGTTTTTACTCAAGGCACGTGCTTATATGAGTTATGAAGTGAGATTTCTTAAGTGAGGGGGCTATGTCTGTTTTTGTTTGTTATGTAAAATTAACTGCTTCTCTGTCTAGGATCCTATCATTGCAAAGCCAGAGCTCTGAAAATACTCGAAGATTTTGGACTGGTGTAGTAGACAGAGCTCTTCACCACCACCACCACCACTATCATCATCCCAACACCAACTGAGCATCCGGAATATCTTTAGGAAGAATGGTGTTCATTTGTCCAATACAGTTCCAGAGACTCTATGAAAGAATCTATGCCAAGGAGCATTGAAGCTGTTCTGGCAGCTCATGGTGGCCCAACACCTTACTAAGACTCTTTTTTTTCTTTGAACTTATCAGCAGGGACAGGGTCATGGTAGATCCGAAGCCTATTCCTGGAACATTGGGCATGAGGCAGGAACACATCCTCAGTCCACACACATTCACACACACATTCCCACCTGTCTTGTGCGCCACCACCACAAAACCTTTCTAGCAGAGAAGTTTCAAGGTTTCAAGGACTCAGGGTAAATCAGACAAAATGCACCTTTGACTACAGAAGTGCTCCATAGAGACACATTCACTGTGACTGGAAGCCTGCAGGACAGAACAGGTTGTACACACCAAGCTCCATTTGATCAGACACTTTACCTCCTTCTGGATTCTGCACCAGACCATGTGTGCACCACTCGCCAGGACTTGGCTGTCATGGCAGAGTAATTAAATCAGACCTATTTCACTATTTATGCATTCCTGATCTGCAGTATTCAGAACACATTGTTATGCATGATCACAGTTTTGTTGAGACAATAAGAACTCACGAGTTTGCCATTACAGAAACCAGCATCATCCCAGCCGTATACCATCTATTATTAATTCATTTCCCTTCTCACACACACGGCAGGATGTGCACAGCGCGTTTTCAGCAGAATGCTGCATTTGCGTTTTACTCCAAACAACAAGCAAATGCATTTTTAATGCTGGAATATAGCATATGGAATAACTCGTTTTGGCACATGCTGTCACAGAGATTAATGATAATGAAGTCTGTAATCATAATAATTACCTTACCACCTAGTGCTAAGACTACAGATCTTTTTTCCCCCTCATTATTTCCATCAACATCTCTCATTCCACCTGATTTTAGTCTTAGACAGCTGGTGGACAGGAAACACTCTGGAACAAAATATCGAAACTTTTCAATCCATGTTCTCAATTTATGCAATTTACTTAACATCACTGCAGGATATAAATTATTCCGTTATGACAACTGATTATATAACAACCAGAAGAGATATTTTACTGCAGACAGGTTGAGTGCTGGATTGAATGTTTGTCCATGAGTTGTTCATCATGAGCAAAGTTTTATAGCAATGAATAAAAGAAAAGCAATTAGGAAAGCAATTACAAAAATTGTTATATTAATACACTAATGTTGGAATGGAAGTCCCTGGGGATCGTTCATTACTTCCGACAGTGATGTGTGTGAAAAGATTAACTTTTTGGTTAACTTCAAAAAAAGGTTAACTGCAAATAGTGAATCGAATAATGTGTCAAATATGTGAGGGTTGTGTTATTAAAGGACTGTAACAAATGGAACTGTAATTAGGTTCTAAAAAAGAATTGTTTCTGTTTCTGTAAAAAGAGAGGCCTTGAATGAGTTTCCCCAAAAGCATAATAAAACTGAAATAATTTTAACCCCCTATCTACTTTAACTTGTACCCAAGAACTGCTGCAGTAATCATAAAGACTGCCCTGTGCTCATCCGAGGATTCTTTTTCACAATATACTCATACTGAACATCCTTTAAACACATGTAGTACTGTTTGTTTTACTCTTCTACAACTACGGACAAAGAACTCCCCCTTAAAGGACCTGTCAATTACCATCAACGTCCACGCAGTCCATCCAGAACACACAGCTGCTGATTTCTTTTGCATAACATCGGAAGAATATGACCTTTCCTGACTTCAGAATCTGCTCAACTTTTTATACAATCTCTAGTTATTTATTGACTTGCTACTGCAACGCTCAGCTTGCTGGTCTAAATTCATATGCAGTATTTCCTGTAAAGGGCATTCGGAACACTGCTGCTCACCTGCTTCATAAGGTCTCTCATGTGACCCCACACTGAGGTCACTTCACTGGCTTCCTGTCTTTGCATTCCAGACATCAATGTCCTCTGCACCATGTTATCTATGCACCGTGGTTCAAAACTACACACCTGCACACCAACTCAGGTCTTCAACCTCAGGGTGTCTGGTATGTTCTTCTCTGTAAGATCTCACAGCTCCAGCATCCTGGCTCTTTAGTGGGTGGAATGAATTTCCACCCACACTCCTCCATGCCTTTATTACTTTCACTTAAGACCTAAAGACCCTCTTCTTGAGATCACGCTTTAAATTTCTCTCCACTTACTTTGCATTGATCACCTTTTAGATTACGTTTTGGCTTTTATTCAAGCACCCAGGGTTGAGATTCCATGTCCTTTTGTAACTGTTTATCTTATTGCTTAAGCACTTAGGTTGAAACAATATTCATATATCATTATAACTGTGCTTGTAATTTTTTAAAAGTTGGTAATGATTCCATGTAAGCATTTGAATAAACTCTAATAATGCCACATGAAGCACTAATAATGAGCTTTATTATTATTATTATTCTTTGATAATGTCAAATTATGTAGTAATGCAGGTGTCACTATTAATTATAACCCTGTTTTCCTAAGTGGTGCAGCAGAAAAGCGTTTACAATATTGTTTGGAGATAATGAGTTCGAATCCCAATGATACCACAGCTGAGAGAACAAAAGCGGTGTTACTCTCTCTCCTATCAATGACTGTGACACTGATCAACATGAGCTCATGCATGGGGGAGAGGGCAGATGGTGCTTTCCTCTGAGTATGAGAGATATATTTTTTTTTGATGCAGCATCAGCAGCGGTTTGAAAAGATGCATTTGGCTGGCTTCACATGTCTTAGAGCAGGGGGTCTTCATTCTTATCCAGAAAAGGCCAGTGTGGCTGCAGGCTTTCGTAACAGCCAAATTGGAGGCACACTTGGTAGTTGGTTGGAGACCAAGATGTACTGATTAAACAAGTGAAATCAGGTGTGGCTCCTGGTTGGAATGAAATCCTGCAGCCACACTGGCCCTTTCTGGATAAGATCGAAGAGCCCTGTCTTAGAGGAAGCAAATATTATGCTGCCTTCAAATACAACTTGTAATTCCCTTCCTACAACCGGTGACAACCACCCAAAACACCGATATTTCAACTCGTCAACTTGGGATAGTCTTCTCAACTACCAGTTCCCTCCCTGTTTACGGAGTGACGTCAAATCAACATGGCCACGCACAGTGTGAACAGTGTAAAGTACCACTTCTCTATTTTTAATTAGTTTATAACAGTATTGGCTTTAGATTAGTTAATATACAGACACAGTACTTTATTAACTCTATAACATTGACCATATTAATCAAACGTTAGCTGGCTAGCTTGTTGCTAATGCTACTTGGTATTGTCCTCTGGCTACCTTGTTGCTAAGCTACTCGCTATTGTCGTTGTTATTGTTGCTGTAATGCAGTTTCAGTCCAAAATGCTGCATGAATGTTTGAAGTTCATTATAGGGGACCGGTAACAATAGCCACTCAGGCCTGTAATCTGTAAAAGCGTGGTTGAAGTAGCTTTTTATGAGTTTTACAGAGCAAACAAAAAGACACACTTTCATGGAAGCATCCGTGTTTTTTCTTTCTACTTCACACATCGAATGACCTTAGGTGGGAAATTACGTAAATTACCACTTACAAGGCACCATGAACACAGCATTATCCTTCCCATTTGCCTAGTCTCTGAACTATGGCTAGTATTTTTATATGTTGATCTCCTTTGCTGCAGTATTTTTATTCATTTAGGTTCACTGGAATACTGAGTCCTCATCCGGTCCACAGGCATAAATATAAGATTTGCATTTTTGCACATGGACAATCCTCTAATCTACTCCACCTTCTGTATCTACTTCTGTATGTTGACTGCCCTACATATTATACTGCTAGCATACATCTTATCAGGTCCATGGAGGACTAGTGGTTAGGCCACAGGGCTCTCGTTGACACTGCCTGGGTTCGATTCCCGGCCAGGGATTTTACCCCAGACACTGCGGTTGCACACAACAGTGGACTCCCAGTGCTGGTTCCAAGCCCAGATAAAATTGTGGAGGGTTGCTTCAGGAAGGGCGTAAAAACTGTGCCAAATCAAATATGCGACCCGATGATCCGCTGTGGCGACCCCTAATGGGAGTAGCTGAAAGACGAACAGCAACCACACATCTTATCACATTTCTCTATGAATTCCTGTATTGTGAATTAGGTAGCTAGGTAGTGCTAGGCCTCTGGTATAATATACCTGTAACCCGCAGGCTTTTTCTTCATCATTGGGTGTTGTATCATTCGGGGACGCCACAGCTTCTCTGCACACACACACACACACACACACACACCCCCTTAGGATCCACTCTCAGCCTCACAAGAGACTCTGTGGCCTCTTTGGCGTTCCATATCCCTCTTGTCCATGTGCGCTGTTTAGTAGGAGGGGTGTCGCGGTGATGCTGAGTTGAACAGCGCCTTTCCGTTACTCCACCTGCAGTCGGGGCGCAAGACGAGCCAGGACGCGGTTCTCTTTCCAGCTCTTTCACAGCTCTTAACGGAGGAATTACCGGCGCTTAGAGAGGAGCTGCTGGAGTCGGTGCCGAAAATGCAAGTCGGCTTCGTTCTTCCTCTGGCGTGCGCTTTAGTCCTGAAAAGCTCACTGGTAAGACTGAATGCAATCAGACATGACTGAAGTTCAGGTGCGCTCCAGCAGTTAATCCCAGAAGTTCCTCATGGAGTGCTGATGCGTCCCTTTATTTATTTCTGCGCAAGTTTTTATTCCGTTTATTGGCGTCCAGTGTGCGTTCTCTCTGAATAAGTGACTCTGAAACAGTATGTGATTGCTTCTGCTTTTTGAAATAGATTTAAAAAAAAAAAAAAACATAAACATAAGACAGATTGAATGCTGAGAGATTAGTGTTTTTATTCTTTTTTTTTGTTGTTGTGTTGGAACTTAGAGGTAGTAGAGGATGCGCCATTGCGCGCGCTTGTCTACATGAAGGTGTGCAAACTTTTATTTTTGCATTCAGCTCAAAACTTCTTCGATCTTGCCTTTTTTGTCACATGTGATTATGTAACACACTATATGGCCAAAAGTTTGTGGACACCTGACCATCATACTAATATGTGGGGCAAACCGGGAAGCACACAATTGTCTAGGATGCCTTTGTATGCTGCAACATTACAGTTTCCCTTCACTGGAACTAGGAAGCCTAAACCTGTTCCAATATGAGGTTAATGAGGACTTGGTTTAACAAGACCTCTAGTGTCCTGCACAGAGCCCTGACCTCAACCCCACTGAACACCAAACTGGAACACTGTCTGCACCCCAGGCCTCCTCACCTGACATCAGTGCCTGACCTCACTAATGTTCTTGTGGCTGAATGAGCACAAATCCCCACAGCCATGCTCCAAAATCTAGTGGAAAGCCTTCCCAGAAGAATGGAGGTTATTATAACAACAAAGAGGGGTCCATCTCACTTTAATGCCCATGGTTTTGGAATGGGATGTTCAACAAGCACGTATGAGTGTGATGGTCAGCTGTCCACAAACTTTTTAAAGCCAGTTAAAAAAAAAACATGAAGGTGCAATTCAACGTGTTATGCCCTGAAATTGCATGCGAGTTCAAGTAAACGCTTGTGACATCATGAACAATGTGATCACGTTAAAAATCATGTGAAATATTCCACATGCAAAAATTCCACACTCCACATGTGAAAAATACGGAAAAGTTGCATTATCAGAAAAAGGGGACTAAACTATACCTTTCATTGTTACTGGCATGGTACCATCAAGGGTACACCTTTTTTCCTTTAGTGCGTATATTGTACCCAGAAAGTTAAGTTTAGTTTAAAAACTTTTATTTGTAAGACTGTATGGAGTGCCTAAAAGCCATATGTGTGTAATATCACAAGTGAAGTTCATGTGACTTTAGGCTAGTTATGATGTGTGCCCAGAAGTCCTCATGAAGCAGGCAGATACCCAAAGTCCCCATAAGGTAGGCATATGAACATAATGTGGTCCCCATAAAGAGAATAAAGTAAATACACATACAGTGTATTTTTATTAATTCATTTATTTTTTTTACCTGTTCTGCTTTACCTTACTTAACTTCTTGTAGCTATGTGTTAATTATCCCAAACAGGAATCTCTATGAACCCTGAATGACCTATATACAGTCAAGTCAATAAATATGCACCTTGACAAAGTTAGTGTTATTTTAGCTGTCTAGCACGGGATATTGGAATTGACATTAAATAATGAATGAGCTCAAATAGCAGACTTTCAGCTTTGAGCTCAAATAGCAGACTTTCAGTTTTTAATTTGAGGGTATTTTCATCCAAATCAGGTGAACAATGTAGGAATTACAGTACTTTTTTGTATGTGCCCCTCCTTTTTAATGACCCAAAAATAATTGGACAAACTAACATAATCATAAATAAAATTGCAGTTTTTTTTATATGGTTACAAATCTTTTGCAGTCAATGACTTCATGAAGTCTGGAACCCAAAGACATCTCCAGACACTGGGTTTCTTACCTGAATATTGCTCTGCCAAGCCTTTTCTGCAGTTGTTTTTGGGGCTTTTTGCCTTCAGTTTTGTCTTTAGCAAATGAAATGCACGTTCAGTCGGATTCAGGTCCGGTGATTGAGTTGGCCATTGCGTAGCATTCTATTTCTTTGTCTTAAAAATGTCTGCTTTTAATGTATGCTTTGGGTCAATGTCCATCTGCACTGTGAAGCACATATATGAAATTATAGGCTTATATACTTCAGAATTCATATGCTTTTATTAGTAGTCACATCATCAGTAAATGTAAGGGACCCGGTCCCATATGTAGGGAACATGTTCCATATACCAGCGATATGCTGCTATGAGTCTGAATGGATCACACAAGCACTTATTGTACTCAATTAAAAAGCACTTATTGTAATCAATTATTGTACTTTTATAATGCTGAACATTTTGATTAATTGAAAATGGAAATTGAAGAGATATCGAGGCAAGGCATGTTTTTGCTGCATTGAAAATTTCTCATATTGAGAGCCCACCATTTTGAATTTGGTGTGCCATTACACTATTACATAGGACTGGAGAGCACAGTGGGGTTTCTGCTTGCCTAGGTGCTAGTTAATGTATAGTATAGGAAGGCAAAATTCCACTGTGTGAAGGGTGTGTGTGTGTGTGTGTGTGTGTGTGTATGTCTTTCTGTATATATATATATATATATATATATATATATATATATATATATATATGTTAGTGT
>CM075022.1:5357764-5491856 GCA_037576675.1 Pangasius sanitwongsei | reverse complement strand
TGTGTGTGTGTGTGTGTGTATGTATGTATGTATATATATATATATATATATATATATATATATATATATATATATATATGTTAGTGTAACATTGCAGTCAGATAGTGGACTATGAGAAAGAACTGAGAGCCCTGTGCTGTCAAATCTGTTTCTAAATCTTGAGAATTTCACATTAAAATCTTTTATTTTTTCCCCCAGGACACTGCTGGAAGTCTGACTGTGGATCAATGTAGACTCGGATTCTCCCAGAACTTCTACACTGTGTTTATCCCACAGGAGCAGCTGCAGGGTCACACCATTGTCAAAGGTAACAGCCGGCAGTGTGTTTAATGAGTCAGGCATGCTTGTGTGGGTGTTCTTTGGTTTTGCCCACAAAGCTTTCGGCAACAGGTCTTTTGTTTTTGCATTCGGTTGCTTCTTCTCCCTCTCTCCTCTCCACTTCAAGCTATTGTTCAATCTTTCACACCGCATGTACTACCCAATGTGTATGTGTATGTTTTTCATAAACAGAGCTGTGCTTCTCGAAGGCTGCGAAAATCTCTGCTGATGATTCCTCATATTGGTTATGAGACTTGCATGTTTATTTTAGTGCTAACATGCTGATATGCAAGTACTCTGCTATTATGGTGAAAACTATTCCGCTCTAACCAAGAAGAGTCTATCTTGGCTACTGATTGCAACAAATATGCGTATAATTCTTCTTTTATGAGATTATCGCGCCAAATGAGGCTCCATAAAAAGTATAATACACATTAAATGAGCAGTTGAGCAGCACGGCTGTCTATAGTCGTGAAAATGAAATCTTCTGTTCATCTCCTGCTGTGTATATTTGCTGGCGAATCTCCCTCCTTCACTCCTCTCCCCCTCATCCACCGTGTTATGAGTGTAATACAGTCGCTCTATTCTTCTGCCTTCTTTTCACTAAGACTCCAGCTTTCCATTTATTTGCCCAATCTCTTTTCAGTTACTCTGTTTTCATTGTGTGTGCTGGTGCGTGTTGTCCCAGTAACACCGGAATAAGCTTTATCCTGCAGATTTTCTATGCTGGTGCCAGAAGGAAGATGGATGAATATATAAAAAAAAAACATGGCAAAAAAAAAAAAGAGAGAGGAATGGCAATGACATATGCAAAACTGCCCAAGCTAATTGCATCGTCTGCGTTGTGATGGAATCAGTTGATAGCTTTTTGTATAGAAATAGGGAGTGCTCAAATGAAAAATGACTGTTATTAGTGCAATCAGCACCATGTCAGGCTCTGTGGTTATGTCTGAAAAGCTTCTACTCATCTTGCTGTGATGTAGTGTCAGTCTTTGTTATAGAAATCTTTGCAAAACAGTTTTGCAAAACAAAAAAAAAATGCACTGTTTTCAGACTGGGTTTATCTGTTGAGATCAGAGGTTCCAGTCCCACAGTTTTGCAATATTTAACTATTTAACAAGCCGTTCGTGAATTGGGCCAGCAGAGTGGGGAGTAGGGAAGGTTTTAATCTATGGCAGTGGATTCCCTGGCCTAGTGTGGAGAAATAGTTTTGTGTGTAAATCATTGAATGTGATCAAGTTTTTCTTTTGCGTGTTATATATGCATATATTTACAAGTACTCCTGACCATGTGAACTAGGTGTGTGACTAAGAATACATATAAAAATACGAATACAATATTTGGAATGAACAGATAATGTGCTCTAAACAAATACAAATCCAGGTATGAATAGAAGTTGCGCTTCACAGAAGTTTTTTTTTTTTTTTTTAAAGAAAACCTGCTAGAAAGACACTGAAGGTGTATGTCGGGACTGGGATCCTGTATGCGAGAGGTTTTTATTTTCATGTGGGCCGTTGTTCAGATATGAAGCTCGTGGGTGCGAGCGAGCGGTAAGATACGAAGCTTGCAGAACAAAGAAAAAACATATCTATAAACGTGAACATGAACAGTGTACTTAGAGAGTTTATTGTTTATATTCTGGGAAATAGAAGCAATTAAATTTGCTAGAAAATGATAAGATCGTGTCCTTGCGTTACACCCATAATGCATATGCAGAAACCTCTAGTGGTAAAAATGTGTAACTGCAGGTAAACCTATAAGGAGGAGCTCCAATCACACTTATTGTCAGTCATGTCTGCATCGCTGACTATGGGGCATACAAAAAGCTGTTAACAGGTGACACAAATAAAATGTAAAATAAAATCATATAAAAGACATTGATGGACCTTGCCTTTTGTGGTTTTATAACCTCTTTGCTGAGAGTGGTGGGTGGCTCATCAGTCGATTTCGTTTGCTCAGTGCAATTTTAGTTAATCTCTGCCGGCAACTCGCCCCACTTTTGGAATAATAGCATCCCTGTGCACACTCGATTCCTTTCTACTCTACGTCTCAACAAGAAATTGGTGACAGGTCTTGCATTTTTCCAGCCATCTGTGAGCTGAATAATGACACGTCATTATCACTCACGCCACATTACATTGCATTTCAAGATTTTCACTTCATTGCAGCTTTTCCAAATGCGGGTGTGGTAATAGGTTGCACACACGCAACCATGAAGGCATCTTTTTTTAAAGGGAAGTTGTTCACCATTTGGAGGGGTTCTTAGGAGTGATCCATATGCTTGTTTGAATTGTCATTCTGTCAGATCTTTCCTTCTGTATGAGTATTGGTGGCGGTATTGTTGATTCTGGATCAGTTGGTCTGGTGGGATATATTCCACACAGTAAGTGAGACCAGTATATGTGTTGGGTTGCAGAGAATATCAAATAATCAATTCTGCTTATGTGAGCAATAATACATTTCTTGAGCTAGTAGTCATGATTTCTCAGTGTATAGCAGTGGCCTGCTTTAAAGCTTACATTATCACGTTCAGATTTTCTGCTCATTGGTCTGTACAGTCAGCATTAGGGTAACGGTAATATTTTCACAGGAACAGTGGTAATGGAGGAAGAGAATCATGACTGGGACTGAGATAATAACAGTGCAACATAACCCAGAACTGTCTGAGCTGAGAGTAGCAGCTCGGTTATGCTACTTGAACTGATGTCGAATAATCAAAAATAAGCAGTCTACAATCTCATGCATTGCACATTTCTCCTTTCCCTCCTGTCACATCTGTGATTCTGTTCATCAGGTAATTAACAAGCATTTCAGCGGTTTATTCAGATTTGCCATAGCAGGAGAAATCTGAAAATATACAGTATAATGTGTACTATTTCGACAAAGCCAGTTATTTGCTGAATACTGTTCTGAAACACAACTGTGTTGATTAATTACACTTTATAGACAAAAAAGGTCTATATAGTACCAAAAAATAACCATATACAATAGGTTACCTTAGGATTCTATAAAGAACAAGTTTTCTTCATTTTGCTTGGTCCAAAAGTAAATAAATATCCCATTATAATATTTAATATTACCATATGCTGATAATTGTATCATACCAAATTTTGCAAGTTGCTGGGTTTAGCAAAACAGAAACCCAGCTTTCTGAACTGATTTACAATTGAAATGAACTTGAATTTCAACTCAAGACCAGCCTGCAGCAGACTTTTTGCGGTTTACATTTAAATAAATCTAATATAGTCAGTCTATTCTTCTTCCTGTCTTTCACGAAGGCTCTAGCTTTCTATTTATTTGCCCCAATTTCTTTTCAGTGCTATGCTTCCATTGTGCGTGTTGTCACAGTAACACTGCAATGAGCTTTGTCTTGTAGCTTTTCTTAGTTGGTATGCCAGAAAAGAGACAGAATTTGATTATAAACAATTCTGAATACAAGATTTTAACACCTATTAGGTAATAGTGCATCAGGAATACATTTCAGTCAATTATAAGTTCATTATGAACTCTACATGTATGGCAGTCTGGGAAACCCTTAACTTTGTGAAATTTGACATTTTCTTCTATATATAGTTCTGAAAACTGCAAACCTTCCTGAGCTAAAATATTTTTCTCTTTTGCATGTATCTCAAGTATAAGTGAAGTTCTAGCTTTTTAGATCTGATTACCCTCAGAAGTTAAAAAAGGGAGAACATTGCATTTTAAAATTTAATTCCGAAGTGTGGTGCAGGAGCATCACGGACATTTTGAAGGCAGTATTTGATAACAAACTGAAACAAACCCAACATGCTCTCTGCAGGAAGATGGCCTACGTGTTATGAGTACCGGCTCTCAGTCCGTGTCAGGGTCATTTGTGCAGTGAGCACTGCTTTTGTGCCATGTGCTTTGTTATGAATTCTCCATGTGCCTTTGTTTCTGTTTGAGTCCTATCTTTGGTATGTTTTGGTTTGTTACTCAGTTGTGTTCACCTGTTCTGTGTTACTCCTTGATTAGGTTGTCTATGTATAGCCTATTAGAAAGCCCTTCTCTCCTTTTTTCCCTCTTCCTATCAAATCTTTCTCTGCTCATTAATAACTTTAGGTATTTGTTTCAAGAAAAAACAAACATTTATACCTAAAATTGTTAGCAAAAATACAGTATATGTTAGGGTTTTCCTCGTCATACTACAGTTAAAGATTTCTAGACATAACTGCTTACTGTGTTCTTCTTCAGCCTAACTTGCTGTATAGTTAAAAGTTAAATCACCTAGGGTCCACCAAAGAGCATCACTTTCTTCTTCCTATACAACAGTAGAAACAAGGTTCTGCTTTTGAGACAAAACATTGCTTTGAAAAGATCTTCTTTTCTACGACATACTCTTTTTCCTTCTCGTTAGTTAGCATCTCTCTCCCAATAGCTGAGGCTCACATGGACCAGGCCTCTTACTGGTTATAAGACTGTAGGAAGACATTTTGTTTTCCCAAGCATATTTTTTGTTTTAAACTCTTCTGGACACCTGACACATAACCTAACACCTGACACATAACCTGTCTACACTGTCTGGACACTAAGTGGCTACACTATTGCTAAGCCGGTTAGCAAGTAATTGCCACAATGCCATAGTGTCAGTGACATGCACCGGTCTGCAGCAATCTACCAGATTGTGTTGCCTCTGGTAATAAATATGTATTAAGTCTGTTTATAATACAGCACTGTTATTCTCAATTCTGATAGGTCAGAAGGTGACTAATTTTCTATAAGCGCAGCTCTGACAGTAGTTCTGGCTGCAAAGCAATTCAGAAGTTCATATTAATGCACTCGTTCTAAGGCATTAGTGTTTCTATAGTAACGACTTGTGCAGGGGCTTATGGAGAGGAACACTCCATAAGTGAGTGGATTTTAAAAAATGTGTGTGTGTTTTTTGAGGTGACATTTTTTTGTCTTTAAGACAAGAAAAAAAAGGCTGGTGAGGGAAAGTCTGTTTATAACTTCTATAATGTAACAGGAAATGACTTGTTTGCAGATGTTCCACATCATTAAATATAACTATAAATGGATAAAAGTATAACTTGATGTTTAATAAATAAAAAAACTATTTATAAATTATGCAAATTGCAGTGGTATAAGGGGAATAAAATACTTTGGATCATGCTGTTATTGGAAAATACTCAACTTTGCGGTGGTACGAGTAACTCCTCCTTGTGTTGGGCCATATCACACCACCCTGTCATTGATTATTTTCCTATGACAACATACCTGTCATATTTTATTCCAGGATCCTGGGGTAACTTAAGATTTGATCAAACTCCTTTGGCAAACTGAAGACTGGAGAGGAGGAATTTGATGAAATGCCGCACTCCAAATAAATTGTAATATTGTTGAAGTTGTTTCATATGCAGGTTAGTAGACACTGGATGACTATATATATGTGTGTACTATTTCTGTGGCAACCTGAATAGCTTTTCTAAAAATTCCCTTTTTTGAAGGTATATTCTCCATGCAGGACTGCAGCTGGAAATAAAAACTTCACACTGTGAGGAAATATAATAAATAGAATGATCTAATATTTTTGGATGGCATCAAGACCAAAACAGAAATCAGTATTCACAATAAGCTTATCTTGCTATTATTCTTTGAGTGTATTTCTTTCTCGCTCTCAACCTGCACGCCACTTTGAAGGCCATAATCATGTTTCGGCAGACTACAGCTTTGTAACATATCTGAAATCTCATTTTCTCGGTAATGTTTGACTTTTCACCTCTTTCTGTCTAAGGGTGACGTCTCTACATTGACTTCAAGGAAGCATAGATTAAACGTGAATATTTATCAGGAAGAAGCCTTAGTTCTGTTTGTTACTCTCACCAGCACAGGATGTCTCGATGGCTTTTCATTTAATTTTGTATATGGACGTATCTCTAAACAGTGGTTACTTTTTAGTTGTAAATTTTTCAATTTTATGTTGTTATACCATGCTGATGTTATTTTCCGAAATCCAACCTGCCAGTATGCACCCCACTCAAGGCCCACCCTGAGGACCAGTTTTAACTACTACTTCCTCTGACTCCCTCCTTGGCTTTACTTATGAAGCAAATCTCTTTTAAACAACCATCATGGCGGAGGAAGTGGCTTGAACTGAAGACCTCCACATACTTAATGCGTCAAAGTCTTTGAGGACTTTGCAAATCCAAAATTACACTATATGGCCAAACCTTTATGGACACTTGCCCATCACGCTCACGTGCTTTTTGAACATGCCATTCCAGATTTATTCCCTCTTTATGTCTATACTCTTCTGGGAAGGCTTTCCACCTGATTTTGGCACATGGCTGTGGGGATTTGCTCATTCAGCCACAAGAGCGTTAGTGAAGTCAGGCACTGATGCTGAGTGAGGAGGCCTGGGGTGCAGTCGGCGTTCCAGTTCATCCCAAAAGTGTTCAGTGAGGTTGAGGTCAAGGCTCTGTGGAGGACACTCAAGTTCTTCCACTCCAACCTTGGCACACCACGTCTTCATGGAGCTCGCCTTGTGCACAGGCGTGTTGTCATGCTGGAACAGGGAAACTGTAAAACTATCCTTTATAATTGTGTGGTTCCAACTTTATGGCAACAGATTGGGGAAGATGCACTTATGAGTGTTATGGTAAGGTGTCCACATACTTTTGGCTATATAGTATGTACCAGTGATCTAACAAACTTGCATACTCTTTGCAGTTTTGTATTGATGCATTTTGCCATGCATTTTGGATTTTTGGTGCTGCAGAAATGGCATCTATTCTCGATATTTGGTGCATTTGCAATACACAAGTATTGTAGTAATATAGTTTTCTAGTAGTTTATTGAGTGCCGTCTGTGTGTTCTCTGTGCTTTTGTGATTTCTATACATACTTGGCAAACATTTGTTTATATATTTGGTACTACAAAAAAGATCTGGTTTTGCCTTTTTTTTTTTTTTTTTTTTTAAATTTGGAGGTCATACAAAGGAAATGTGTTTGAATAATACTGATAAAAAGATATTTTTTTACGATCTCTTTTTCTGTCATTGTATTTCTGAACAACGAATGAAAGAGTTTTATGTGTATGTTTGGAGCCTTACTCATCCCTTAACCAATATTATTTTTTGCTTTTTGGTTCACTAAACCAAATAGCAAATGAACCAAAACAGGATACGGGAAAATGAAAGAAAGGCTGGCAGTGTGTTTGCGGCATGTAACTTTGGTTTAACCCTCTGTGTGTGCTGCTTTTTATTAGCATGTCTGCCTCTCTTTATCTGGTGTCTTATTTATTCAGCTTTATATCCACACACTATTTATTGGGAAGGCAAATGCGGTGGTGTGAAATGTTTTGTTGTGCATATTTAGCCTTTTTAGAGGACACACATACACAATAATTTTTGGCACACAGGAACTGGATCTGTAAAAAGCCTGCAGCTTTTCACACTGATTGGTGGCTGAGGGAAAACACGGAAGCGGGCGAATATCTTTTAAATGGAGAATTTAAAGGATTACAGCGACAGTACTTAGCAGTCCATATGCTAAGTGTGTGCCTCATTAGCCATTTCCATACAGAGGAGTGGATTCACTATCTTTCTCACAAGCTTTTTTCCTTTCCTGCAAAGTCTTTTAACTGCATATGGAAATGTATTGCTCTATCCTGATCCCCTCTACTGACGGTGCATAAACCCAATTTTGGCAGTTTCAGTGAACCTGTAGAGGCGCAGGGCCAGTTATGGCCAGTTTTTTTTTTTTTTTTTTAAATACATATGACATGAGGCCATACTCTTATGTGAAAAGTGGTTTGAGGATTTTCTAGTTTACTTGTATAGTCTCAGCATTTAGTCTGTTGGGATTTATAACCTTTTGATTAGTAGGCTAAAACCTTAACCACTGAACCACCTCTGCCCCGATGCTTAATTTTCTAATTAAGCACAGCAGATACAATTAAGCTATCACTAGTTGCGTGTAGAAACTAGTTAGCTAATCACTAGCTCACATTTTACTTTAACAACGGCTGTGCTTGCATAGCAAGTCTAATTTCATGCTAGCAAACAACATGCTTGGGCCTTTTCTAGTTTGTCTCCTGTGGGCATGTAGCAAGTGCGACTGTTATTAATGATAAATGGCAGTAGCCAAAATGTAAATACTTCGAAAGCTATTAGTTAATACAATTTGCATAATGTACTAATCAGTGTAAAAGTCGGTTGTTTGATTTAAGTGTAATGTGCTAGGCTTCGTATTAGCTTTATTGCCAGATTAGCAAACAAGCTAATTGTACTAGCTATGCAAACTCACCAGAGATACACACAGTGTCTCTGGCTTCCTGCCAAGCTTTTATTTCTCTTTCTAATGTCTTTACACATATTTAATGAGAGTTCAGACCTGGCAGGATTAGATGAAACCATGGTTTTTCTTCCATTTTTGCACGTCGCTTGCTAATGTGAACAAAATGGCAGAATGGCAGAAAATAGCATTGGTTAATATGGTTTAATGTGGTGTTTAGCTTTAAAGTAGCAATACTTTCTAAGTTAAATGGATAGCATCTTAGCTGAATTTTTTTTCTGTTTCTGAAGCTGATAATCTGACACAAAGGTACCCCAACACACACCAGGGGATTTTTCTCATTGTCTCATGTATTCCCATGGCTCTATGCAGCCAGAAGGAATTGATCTGGGAGCTAGGGTCTGATGGATGGAGGGATTTCAGACTGGTGTCAGAGATGGGTAGAAAGAGTGCAATGGTCATCACTCTACAGAAGACATCCAGAGATAAGGACAGAAAACAATAATGCACTTGGTTTTTTTTGTTGTTTTTTTTTTCCCCGCAGTTATTGTCAAAGATGTTGAACTGTTGTGATTTTGAGTAAGAAAAGGATGACCATGACTCCAGAGAAGAGGGTTAGAGATAAGGATGGAAAAATAACATATTGGAGTGTGTTGACTATTTGAGATTGGAGATGAAGGCAGCTTTATGAACATTTTTTTTAACAAATTTTGTCAAATTTAAATTTGAGTCCAAAATGTCTTTCAGTAAACATTTTTAAATTACATAAAAATGAGTACTGTGAGTTACTGTTACCAGCCCAAAGTCGATTATTTTCCAAGAACAGCACATTCTGAAGCGTTTTATTTCTTTTATATCCTCTTTTTTTCTCTCTCTTGAAGTTAACTTGAATAAGACAAGTAATGCAGCTCGTCATGTTTTTGGAAATTGGAAAGCCGCCTATCCTGAAGACTCTCCTGAGGTGGGAAACACAGTTACAGCTTTACCTCTGACTGTTACAAAGCACTGACACTGGAGACTCCTTGCTTCAACATATCAATGAGCATCAGTGCACATTTTTCAATCGTTTATGTGACGTGTCTGCCACACGAGTCACTGTGTAAATTGTGACGACATAAGCGATAACATGTAACAATTTCTGACCTATCAGAATCAAGAATTCAGCATTTTACTGGCCAAGGTCTATCTGTGTCTTGCCATCACCATCACCCCACTCTCCATTTCTCTGACCCTTCACAGGGTGGTGCTTTCCTGATGAAGTGTGTGTGTGTGTGTGTGTAGGTGGGAGTGTGGCTCTCAAAGTGCTCTGATTCATGGTGACATCCTGAATCAGCAATACATCACAAATTACGGGAAAAAAGATGTTAAGAACGAGGTGGAGAGAGAGAAAAAGTGAGAGATTAGTGGTAATGTGTCATTATTACTCAGTCTTGCTTTTACCAAATGTCTATCTGGCATTATCTATACTGTACATGATAGAGCAATGTGAAGAAGATTCAACCAAGGACAATGGTCAGGAGTGAAATGCCACCAAAATTACCCCAATTCATTTAACAAAGCATTTAATAATGCAGTAATTTCAGCTACATCTCTACTTTTCTGTTACATCATGGATTTCAAAGGACAGCAGAGAAACTCTTGGCAATTTTTATACATTTTTTTATAAATTTTTTTGTTGGCTTTTGATTTTTGGAGGTTGCAGCTAGTGTAGACTTCTACAAAATGGCTGAGTCCAAATGCTGACCTTTAAAATAATCACATCAAAGACATTGGAATAAGGATATGTGCTAGACAGTGTTTAGTCAGTGTTCTGCAGGAATGCAGAAATTATATAACCAACCTTGCTTCCTTAGTTAGAGAGCTACAATACCATTCAAAGGTTTGAGCAACTGAAGGTCATCGCTTTTGCACTTATGAAGACATACTATGAACAAAAAACTGATGTCTCTCAAATCAAAACTATTTTATATTTTAAATTCTTAACAGTATTTCTAATGTAGCTTTGAACACTTTTGGTATCATCTCAACCAGCTTCACCAGGGAACTCCACTCTGGGGAGTTGTTTGCGGAAATAATTTCCTTTTAAATAAAGCTACTGCTTTTGAGGAAAAACTGCTTATTAAAATATATATATTTTGATTCATTAAATACATTTTTACATGGGCTTCACTAACCAATACATCAGTGTATAGCGTCAATATTTATTCACTGTTTTTTAATTTATCACTATTTATTCACTTTTCATATTAATATATAAATATATAATACATATAATCTTCGCCGAATTCTACAGAATTCTCTCTGTTAAAGTTTTCTTCATGTTATTTAGTTTTAAATCGGTCACCTCAAAAGATGCTATAGGATAAACAGTCATCAAGGCGAGATGTCCTCCTCTGTCCCGGTCATGCAATGACTTCTGCTCACAGTCAGTTTTCCAGTAGGTTTGACACCTTCCTTCCCAATTATTTACCATTATATTCCTCTGAAAAAAAAATGCCTCTGAGAAATGATGACTCATTGTCTCAGTCTTGATGTGTGAGCAGTGGAGCAGTCTCTAATGTGTCTCATGTCCTCAGACTCAGAGCCATAGTAAATTAGTTTCTCTCTGTCTCCATCCAGCAGCCATGAAGAAGGTAAGTGCTTCATTCTGATGAGTACCAAAGCATATTACTCTGGCTTGAAGCTAATATGCAACATGATGGTTATCAGTTTAAATGAAAAGAACACGTAGCCTCCAGCAGATAATTGTTTAAGATAATTCATGGCGGCCCATGATGAATTCTCCAGAGAAAGTGTCGGTAGTATCAGGGTTCATATTCAATTAACAACTTGGGCCACACCTACTTCTGGTATAAATCCTGATAAAGATACATATATGGATGTTTGGAGCACTAAACAGATACAGGTAGTGTCATTATGTTGCACCGCTAGTGGATCGTATACTTTAGTTTTTCCACATTAATCCCTGTACCATAACAAAAGATACATAATTGCACTTATGCATATGGTCACCTTGGGGCAGCTGCCTAATGGGTTGATGAAATTATATGATTATGATCCTTGTTATAGACTGTAGGTTTATGTTGAGGCAGCTTCCTGTATACTTACATTACAGATCTTTAGTTTGACATCAGGAAAACTGCTTACCCAGGACACACACACAGACCTCACAATCTGTGATCGAACTGACACTTCAGGCGGTAGCGACACAATTTTCCTAATTGCCGGTGTTTAAGGAGTATTTTATGGTCTGCTTGACAGTATGTACCATATTTGCAGAGGAGGAAGAGACACTGATAGCACTCTGGAGAAAAGATACAGAATAGAGACAGAGAGAGAGAGAGAGAGACGATGGGAGGGCGACAAACTTACTTCTTCTCCGTCTAAACAAATCCGAAGGTCTAAAATGTCTAGAATTCAGACCGGGTACTAGTATTTTCAGTGTAGCATTTCCTTCAGCCTTTATATTTCATATATAAAACCAGTAATATCATTGTAGAGATACTAATAATACAAAGTCCATTCATTTTTAAAAGTTAAGGAACATGAACTCTTAAGAATAATCACTACTTTAAATTCCACAGGCAGTTCATTAGTTTTCAAACGTCACAAAGGTGTATTAGTATTTTGATTAATTATTATAAATTAAATACATTTTATTTGAGAGTGTGCAGACTACATCCAGAGGCGTTAGTTATTTTACATCTGATTTAATTGTAGATCTTCACCTTTTCCAGGTAGGATTCAGTTATCCCACAAACTAAAAAGACTCAATTCATTACTCATTTCTTAACATTTTCTTTTGTGAATCACTGTGAAGACGTGTCCATGGAATAGAAATAATTTTTATTAATAACATTTCCTGAGCAGTTTATACCTTTACACTCTGAGGTGAGAGCTGAACATGAATTTTTCCTTCTATCCATGTTTAATATTTAATAGCGGCTTCTCATCGTCTTTTACGATTCATTATTTATTATTTAGATTACATTTGTCACAGCTGCACACAAGCAATAAACCCACACATTATGCATTGTATCACTCGCTCTGTGTTAAGGATATGTGATTTATCTGTCCTGACATTTCCGGAGTTGAAGTCCGCTCCCCTGTGCGAGGCAAGCTGGAGCACGGATTGTCAGAGACGGCGGTTTGTGTCAAATTCAATGTCTGTCATGTTTGGATAAGAATCAGAGTTAATTAAGGGATCTGAAAACTCTGTCAGTTTTAATTAGTATTGTGCTATGCTGTTCTTCTCAGCCAGATGTGCAACTAAGGCTTTCACATACAAACACTGGTCTACAGTCTGAGACACGGAGATATACTACTCATGACCTGCACAAGTAAAAGGAGGTGTGATGAATAGATCAGAACTGACAGACATTTTAAAATAAAACTTGCTGGAGTCAAACTTCATTTAGTTGTGGTGAGACCCAGTGGACACTACATGCAATCTGTTAGTTGGTGGACATAGCGAGTTGCACGCTACAAAAGCGATCGCAGATGAGGCTCACACACTACGCATCCCCAAGTTCCCTGCTTTCTCACGAAAATAAACACGAGCTATCATATGACTTTGTCAAGATGGAGCCTGAGCAACTGCCTGTGGTGGAGCTTTCTGCAGTATTAAGAGAAAAATGTGGAGGAAGGATTTGTGAGGAGACAAATACAGCAAAGATTGTCTGTTCTGCAAAGAGAACTGGAGGTGCAAAGAAATGTAGCTGTTGTTGTACTGTGTAGGTTTGCCTTTTACAACACCAGTTTGGGTATGATATGCCAAATAACCTAGAAACTCAAAAAAAAAAAAAAAAGTTGCTAGCTATCTAGCTAGCTAACAAGCTAATGCTAGCCACTCAAAGTTTACAGTCAGTATACATTGTGCTAGCTAAACAGCTGGGCAATTTTCAAGTTTAACACCATTACTAAAAACAAAGATGCTAGTTACCAAGAAAATTCCTAGTTTTTGAAACAAAATTTAGATACCTAGGTAGCTAAGAAACTAATGCTGGCAGTTACAGTTTTTTTTTTTACCCAGCAAGAATCATCTCTGGTGAGAGAACGAATGGTTATAGCTGCTATAACATAAATCTTACCAGAAATTAACTTGTATAGTGGTTGTTCCACAACATTAAACAAAACTATAAAATTATGAATGTTTGATGTGTCATTCAGAAATTAAAAAAAAAAAAATCATTGTAATCATTGGCAATTTGCTGTGGTATAAGAAGAATAAAACACTTCAGAATGTTCTGTTATTCGTTGTTGATTATTTTCCTGTATCAGCATGCCTCGAAGTGTTTTATTCCTTACATAGTAAATATAAAAGTGGAAGCAGGGCTTTGAGACTGCATGATGATTGGCCTGATGATTTGGCAGCCAATGTGCAGTAAGAGCTAGCAAACACTCAGTTCATTACACTCTGGACACAGACACACAAGCACTAACTTACATACATATACACACACTTTATTGCATTTGGAGTTTGAAGATATTTCCTTGTAATATTCCATTACAAGGGAATTATGGTAGCCAGAGCAGAGAGGAGAAAAATCAATATGACCCCAGAGTTGCTCTCCTGTCCTCCATAACCATCTCTTACCTTGCTTTTGTATATGTGCAACCTCTCTGTATCTTTCTCTCACTTTCAAAATGCCCGCAGTTGTTCAAAACTGATTGCAACACACACACACACACACATACACTGCAATCATGCCCATATCATCAACATTGTTGGTGTTCTGGCGCACGACAACATGCAGTGGTGACCCATTTTGTATTTCATGCTACACGATACTACTTCAGCACCTAATGTGTGAGAATTTCAGCCTTTTATACAGCTATTTCAGCTCAAAATGCTACCTTGACATGGTAAAAGCCTCCATTTTCTATTTCCTTTAAAATGCAATGGATTTATTGTATACCGTTCGGGTGTCAGCGTGCATTGAAAGCGCATCCATGCGCTTGACTTATGAATAAAAGCGAAATGCATTGTGATTGACAGTCAGTGAATAAGGTCTCTAATTTTGAAGTTCATGACTACTTTTGTAATTGCTATAAATTTCTAGCAATTTATAATACACAGGACGTAAACACGCTGTATGTTCATGATAAATTGTACATTGCTGCAACAGTGTTATACAATTACCAGTAGTGTATATGTACATGATATATGGCAGAACAGCTGTATGCAGGATACATACAGCTGGCATTTAAAAGCTGACAATATCTTAAAAAAAAGCAGGCCTGTACACTACAGAGGGAACATCAATAATGATATTAAACTATATCAGCAGACTGGATTAAACGATCAGCAAGATGCCTGAGCGTTCACCTGCTGGGAACATTAACTCGGCAAAATCACATTAAATGATCTGAAACATGTCCGAACATTCACATTCTCTGGATCAGCAACTGTAATGGTGGCATGAATCACCTTAAAGGAAACATTCACTCTGAAACACATTAAATATGTTTAGATTTTGTAATATTTCTGACGGGTTTAGTGATACTGGTGCTAACTTTTTGGTTGGTGTTGCAATTTTCATTATTGCTTTGAGAAGTTAGCACTTGTCTGCCACACTGATGTCATAGGGGGACTTCGTTAGTGCTAGCACAGTTAAAATCTGCGATCTCGAACGGTCAGGTTTTGCTGTTAGCTCCTAAAAGCAAAAGAGCAAGAGCTTCTTTTCTCACTCCATTTTCCAGTGACATTGAATGTCATATTAATGAGAAATTCATTGTAGAAGTAGTGAAGGACGCAAAAGTTGGACTCAAAGTTCCAGAATGCAGTGCAGCTACTGTATAAGACGTAGTTGCGCAGAAACTCTGCTCGGCTAGTTAGCGCTCTACAAGATGATGAGTGCGACGGTGCAGACGCCGGTGTTAGCATGAACGTAATAGCTTTGGAAGCTGATCTTTTTCAGCAGAGGGTACAGATTAGGAGGTAAGAGAGCTGGACAAACTAAAAAGTAAACTCAGAATTTTTTCTACAAAATAAATCTTGGATGCCAATGAAGATCACATGTGGGTCAGGTTGAAGTTTTCCTTCTACTGGGATTAGTCTCTTAGAAAACCAAACACAGAAGAAGTGATAAGGCTGATGTTAATTCTCAAGACATACAGTAAAAACTGCTATCTTTTTTATTTTAACATACTTGTTTTTCCTCTAGTTTTATATTTGTGTTTTGACATTCTGTAAGTATCTATCTATCTATCTATCTATCTTGTATGTATGTAATAAATGAATTTTCCCTGCTTTACCCAATTTGTTATTACTGTTTTATCTTACTTTATCTATCTTAATCTATCTTAATATTCATTTTGTATTTGCTTATTATTAATTTAAGAATTATTTTCTTATTCTTAGAATGTCTTTTATTTTTATTTTCGCTATTTTCTTCTTCCTCCCTTTATGTGCTTTTTTCCTTTGTAAAGCACTTGAAAGCTAATATATTATTGTTGGTCTTCTTATAATAATAATAATAGCAGTAGTAGTAGTACACCTGGTACATCACTGAGGATTTATAGATGGCAAAGACAGGGGAAGAAAACTCTTCATTTAATTCAATATCTACTATTCACGAATAAATTATTTAAGCGAGGACAATTACTTTTAATCTGCTTGCGAAATCCTGGTTTAAAATGGAGATTTTTGAAACTGAATATTTAAAAAAAACAACTTGACCTCTTTATTATATAAAACTGAGACAAATCTATTTTGAGTCATGAACACACACAGGGTAGTAAGTTAAACCCTGGAGGTGTGTTTTACAATACTTAGAGGAAAAGGGAAAAGTGCGGATGATAACAGTGAGTGGCTAGTCCTTGGGGTTCTGTGTCGAGCAATTGACTAACACATTTTCCATTGCTCCAGGGTTTAACAATAACAAGCTTAGCAAAAATCAAAGGGCCCCAGCACTACACTCAGCATCTTGAATCCACTTCCTCAACTCCTCAATGACGAGATAGGGAAAGAGGACAAGCATGGGGACTCTTATAGACTACACTGGTGGGCTTATATTTATGGTCATGAGGTGAATACTTAAGCAAAGGAAATGAGCAAATAGAAAAACTCTACTAGTTCAGAAGAAAACCACTCTGGTGGTCAGGAATAAAAGTAAGTTGAACCATTATTATGAAAACTGCATAAAGGCCCTTGGGGCTGTGCTGTTACTGAATACCAATCCACCCTGAAATGGATTATTTTCCTATAAAGCATGCCTGAAGTGTTTTATTCCTCTTACATCATAAAACGGATAAAACAGGTTTAAAATTTTTTTCAACTTTCAACGCTACATTTATTTTTGATCACCATTACATAAAAAAAAAAAATTTAAACCCAGTAGATTGTAAGCTAATTAAAAGACAATGTTTGCAAAGTAAAAACAAACAAAAACCCCCCAAAACTACTTCCAGACCAAATTAGTTAATTGTTTCCTGACGGTAATCTAGACTTCAGATGCCAAATGCTTGGCAACAATGTCTGAGACAGTGGAGACAGACAAGCCGAGAATTCATCTCTCTTGACCAACTTGACGATCTTTGAAATAGATCCAGAAGGGCTAACCTGCGCATCATCAATATCCCGAGAGGTTGTGAGGATGGAAAAGATCCCACTGGATTCATATCGGGACTTCTTAAAGACACCACGGAGAGCATGTTTGATAAACCCCCCGAACTCAAGTGAGCACATCATGCGCTTCATCCCAAACCTGGAGCAGGGCAACCTCCAAGAGCCTTCATTGTTTGCTTCCATAGTTGTCAGGAAAAACAAAAGGCACTTTGCTGGGCCAGGCTTCATGAGCTTAAATATAACGGCGCGTTACTGAGACTATATCCAGACACGAACGCAGCTTTAGCGAAGAAACATGCTGGATTCAAAGGAGTGATTGTAGTGTTAGATATAGTGCCTTGCAAAAGTATTCAGACCCCTGACCAATTTTCTCATATTACTGAATTACAAATGGTACACTGAAATTTCATTCTGTTTAATATTTTATTTTAAAACACTGAGATTCAAACTCACTTATTGTAAGGTGACATTGGATTTATGTTGGGAAATATTTTTATGAAAAATAAAAAAAACTGAAATAACTTGCTTGCATAAGTATTCAACTCCCACAAATTAATATTTGGTAGAGCCACCTTTTGCTGCAATAACAGCTTGAAGCCTTGGGAGACGTGCGTACAAGCTTTGTGCACAGTTGTGGAGTGATTTTGGCCCATTCTTCTTGGCAAATTTGCTCTAGGTCGTTAGGGTTGGTTGAGTGATGCTTGTAGACTGCAATTTTCAAATAGTGCCACAGATTCTCAATGGGAATGAGATCATGACTTTGACTGGGCCACTGTAGGACATTTATCTTTTTGTTCTTGAGCCACTCCAGTGTTACTTTGGCCTTGTGTTTTGGATCATTGTCCTGCTGAATGGTGAATTTCCTCCCAAGCTTCAGTTTTTTTTAGCAGACTGAAGCAGGTTTTCTTGCAGTCTTTCCCTGTATTTTGCTTCATCCATGCTTCCTTCAGTTCTAACAAGATGACCGGTTCCTGCTGATGAGAAGCATCCCCACAGCATAATGCTGCCACCACCATACTTCACTGTAGGGATGGTGTGTCTTGAGGCATGGGAAGTTTTAGGTTTATGCCACGCATAGCGCTTGGGGTTTTGGCCAAAAAGCTCTTTTTATTTTTGACCACAAAACCATTTTCCACGTCGCAGCTGGGCCACTCTCATGCTTTCTGGCAAACGTGCTTTCAGGTCGTACTTTTTGAGTACCTTGAGTACCACCCTTCTGTACAAGCCAGTGTTATGCAGTGCTCTTGATATGGCACCATTACTCTACTCCCAGCCACTGAGCTCTGTAACTCCTTCAAAGTGATTGTTGACCTCCCTGTGGCTTCTCTCACAAGTCTCCTTCTTGTTTGAGCGCTGAGTTTTGAGGGGTGGCCTTTTCTTGGAGTGCATGGGTGGTGTGATGCAGCGTCCACGTTCTGATTACTGATCCAGCTGTACTCGCTGGGATATCCAAACAATTGGATATTATTTTGTAGTCTTTCCCTAATCTATGCGTTTGTATTACTTTTTCTTTAACCTTTGTAGAATGCTCTTTGGTCTCCATTTTCCTTCAGATTCACAGCCTGACCAATGAGCCTTCAACAGCGGCGTTTTTATCCAGAAAATGTGACAGAAACTTTAATGATTCACAAGTGGATGCCAATGGTAAGATAACTGTCCTCGTTAGGTCAGTTTCTTTCAGCGGTGTAAACTGGGAGCTTCCACAGCACAGGGCTTGAAAGCAAGACTTACGCTAGCAAGATATTTTATTTATTTATTTTTCATAAAAATATTTCCAACATAAATCCAATGTCACCTTACAATAATTGATTTTGAGTGTCAGTGTTTTAAAATAAAATATCACACAGAATGAAATTTCACTGTACCATTTGTAATTTGGTAATATGAGAAAATTGGTCAGGGGTCTGAATACTTTTGCAAGGCACTGTGTATATATATAAGCGCAGCTACAGCCTTTAGGTAATGCTCAGGTTAATGTGTAAGGAGCGTCTTTGCTAGATGGCTAACTATGTAGCTAGAAACATGCGTAAATTAACACAGGCTAGCTAGTTAGCTGACCTAGCATTAGCCAGCCAACTAGCCAGTTGATTATTGTGGCGGTGTTCACTTCAGCTTAGCTCACTTGGTTTGTTAAGATCAGTATTATATGAAATGGAACACATTTTTTTTTAGTTGTGTCAGTTGCAAAAACTAACTCGTAAAGTAATTACTTAAGTAGTTTTCACCAGACTTATTAACTCTTGGCTGAGTAATTTCTTTAATCACTACTTTTACATTTACTCAAATGAATTAGTACTACGGTGGCATGAGCTACCCTCAGCCAGTCTTTCCATATTAATTACCTTAATAGAAATATGAAATAAAATACCTTCATAACAGTTCCACTGGGAAAGATTAAAATAATGCTTATAATATTGGGTAAATGATGTCCTATGAAACCATATCTACCCTTCTTCTTCTCCTCCTGCAATAAAACTCTAGCAGTTCATCTGTTGTCGTTTCGATATCAGTGAGTTCATAGTGTAGCTAGCTGGCTAGTAGCTTTCAAACAGAAACGTGAATAATCCATGATCTTGACTGATGAATCCTGTTTATGACCATAGCAGCTGGTAGCTAATAAAATGTTACTAAACAAACTAAGGTGTATATTTATTTGATTTCCTGGGCGGTTAAATGTAGTGGAATTGTAATGATGACTTTGTTTACTTTTTACGAACATAGTGCTCATTTGACACATATATAATCAGCTATGCGTCTGAAGAGTGGTTTTGAAGATCTCAGTGTATGACTGAAGACTGATGTCTGGATATGCCCACAAGAAAGGAAATGAATTTTATAGAAGGATAATTGTGAGCGTTTGGTTTTGTTTCTTCCTTCAGTCTCATATTCCCACACAAATCAGCACAGCTGCAAACGTAGTAGAGTATAAAATAGTCCAGGTTTTATTTTTCAGTTCTATATTTCTGGCTTTTCTATTTATGTACTGATTCACTAGAATCTCTTCTTATTAAATTTTATTCCACTATAAAGTTACTGAATCTAGGAAGCAAGAGACAGCCATAAACAGGTGCTGATGATGAGTGTACATAACAATGTTTATGTGACTTCGTTACAACCAAAATCCAACAGCATCACAGTTTTCAGTATCAGTTTGTTAATATTGACATTTTCCATAGGAGATACTGAACTTAATGCTGATGCCTAGAATACTTACAGCAACCTCATTATTATTTATGGACACAGTTGAATATAAAGCTGAAATATGAAAGCGACTGTGACAGGGTTGCCATTAATTTTCATGGGAGAGGTAATGCGATGGACTACTTATAACGTCCTTTCCCATAATTCCATTCAAGTGCATTCATCATGTTTTATTTAGCAACTCCACCAGCATATTAGATAGGGGAATTTTTTCCTCTATGTGGCATAACTTACCATGTGATATCATATAAGCAACATTGGCCACAAATAGCTCTTATCTATAGGATTTAGTGTTTTGGGTTTGAAGCCATGTTGATGTTTGAGGGAAATATTTGCTTGCTCAGAGATTCAAAGAGAAAGACCAAGGTGGAGGGATTGAATGAGAGGCGAAGTTAGCTGGGAAGCGGCCAATTAGGTTTTTTTTGTTTTTTTTTTTTGGTCTTGTCGTGACCTCCAAGCAAGCATAAAGTAACTACATTGGTTTAACTTTTTCATTTATTTAATACTTGAGAGTACATGACACATGAGAGAACTGGGGTTAAATTATGTACAAACATTCAATGGGACATGCACATTTGGAATATAACTATAATGTAAAAGATGTCTGTACACTTGAAGACTTAAAAGGAAATTCCACCTTGAAACACCTTGAAATATGTTTGTATTAAATTTGTGATGTGCTTAGCGAGTTATATAACCATGTGAACTCAGTCATCTAAACACCGATTTTATTTCAGAATTAAAATAAAATGAGAAAATAAGCTTAAAGTTGATATCACTGGTAAAAAAGGCAGTGGAATTTGTCAAAAAAAAAGAATAACAATACTTAATTATTTTCACTTGCCTCATTGCATCTCGAGGAGGCAGTTAGAAGATGATAAGTGGAAAAAAAAACTGAGGTAAGAAAATAATTAAATTTGCTATTACTATAGTTAGTTTATCCATATTTCCATTCAGAAAGTCAGATTATGTGTTTGGTGCAGTTCAGTTTGTCAGTATTAACAAATCTATTTAGCTAGTTTTTAGCAGATGTGTTGCTTAGCTATCCTTTAGCGTACCACATAAAATGCTTTGGGCAGTACTGTTATACGCTATATGTTAAGTCCCTCTGAATTAGCTGTTGCAATAAAAGCATTAATTTATTAGATTGTGATTTGGCTTGCAGCTGGAACTACTGTCAGAGCTGCACTTAGAGAGAATTAATCAACACTGTTGTACAAGACAATATATAACACTTTGCTACATTCTAGATTTAGTCCGTCTGAAGATGTATAGATGACTCTGCATGATTTGTTAATTTTCTAATGTGCTATATTGTATTTATATTTATTGCATTTGTTATGATGCAAAATCTATTAGATTTACATCATCATCATCATCATCATCCTAGTTACAGTCAAGGATAGCCAATTAGGATTGGTAAAATTCACCCCTAAATGATGAGCCTCCTGAAATAAAGTGGAAAGTCTCTTCATCAAGGAGATGATGCTGCCACCACCCTGCTTCACTGGTGCCTTTAGACAAACTCCAAATGGGATTTTTATGTGCCTTTTTTCAACAATGGCTTTCTTCTTGACACTCTTATATAAAACCTTGCTTTGAGGATTGGTTGTCCTGTGAAGAGCGTCTACCATCTGAGCTGTGGCTCTATCCAGGTCCTTTAGTTTAAAGGGCTGAATGCTTGTTTCAACTAAACATGAGAGTAGTAACAAGTGCTAATATATAACAGTGCCACTAATGCATTCTCTCTCTCTCTCTCTCTCTCTCTCTCTTCCATAGCAATTTCTAGCTGTGCCTTTGCACATCTGAGGGACGGTACATATATGAACATGCACTATAAACCATACAAACACACTTACACAAAACCTGATGCTATATCCATATGTTACAATAGCAGTCCCAACCAGCAGAGGTCGCTATAATATGTACTTCAGGTTTAGATGATCATTGCAAGAAGTAAGTATACTGAATGGGTGTGGCATATGGCATACAGTATGACAGACATCATTCATTTTTGCAATAGTTTGCATTGCAGTATTTACAAAATTAGTTACCCCATTACTTATTGCCCACAGTTAAACATTTTCAAATAACAGAAACTCAGTGGTTATTAAATTTTTGCTCCAAAACTCTACAAAACACATTTTTTTTATTAACTCCTTAAACCCTTTTTTGTAAACACTACACACACTGCTACAAAAATAAATAAAACTATACACTATACAATATTATCTTAGAAAGTTACTGAAATAAAGTAAAAAGCAGATGGGCTTCCACATATTTTAATCCATAGAGCTAAAATTCCAAAATCTGACAAGAAAAGATTTAAAAATGTCTCTTTTTAATTTCTATTTTAATTAAAATGTTATTTTAAGCCTTGTTATGGGAATATCAAAGCACAATTTGACCTTTATGCTTCTTTAACATTCTCTATGAAGTTTTGGCAAATATGCAGAGATATTCTAAATTCGCTAGGAAAAACAAAAATGTATATCTTTTTTTCTTTCTTTTTTCTTCCCTTTTTAATGCGGATAACAACTGAACACACACACACAACCAAGAGGTCTGTATTTCCTATATATTACGGTTTGTGCAATGTATTCATCATTTTGAGAAATGTTTCCTGAAATGTGTGTAAGAAATTGGGAAGATATAATGCGATTATCAGTACTGAGCTGTGTCTGTATCTATTCTCCTGTACAGTTCGTATACTCTTCTGACTCGACTGTCTTAGAATAGCAGGCCTAGTATTAAAGATAATACTTCTGTTAATGCAGTGTTTACCAGTGGTACTCAAGTCTGACAGCCTGGTTACAGCACGACACTGTACATAAAGCAGCTATAATTAAAACTGTCACCCTGTGTGCTATTACACTTACATAAGATGTATAAATTGACATTTTATTGTTATTTTAGCTTGGGGTCTATTTTCATTGACCCACAGCAGTACCTGAGATAAAACTGAGATAAAAAAAATATAGGCTACTAATGTTCATGTAGTTTCACGAGTGTTGTTTAAAATATATATGACCATTTAGCCTTTTCATGTAAAAATTTTAAAAATAAGCTTATGATTTCAACAACCATGATTAACTGAGTGAGAGTGTTATTTTTATTAATTATGGTTCTCTACACTACACATTGAACTTTTTGATCCAGAACTTTCACTGACATAACACGTTAGGTCCAAGTTGACATTATTTATAGGCTTACTTGGTTATGAGTTATTGAGGCTTTGGAGGTTTTGGCCCATTCGACTCAAATGATCACTCAAACAGGCTAATAACAAACTAAAAAATATAACTCGATAATAAATATAATAACATTGATAATGGTTGGGTGTGATTTGTAAATGTGATTTGTCGGTTGTGAGACTGTAAATACTTCTTCTGCACTCTGTCCTCTGAAATCATAAACATAAATCAACAAAAAAATTTACCAAGCAAATCTGTGCTCTCTGTGCAAATCATATAGGCTCCAGGCCCTATTTTGCAATATCTTAAAACAACAGCAGTGCTGTAGAATGAGACGATGTAAGCTGTTCAGCTCCATTGACTGAACTGAACTACAGCTTAATGTGCTGTTCAATAGAAAATGCATTCATCCAAATAGCTGTATTGGGTTACAACTAGGCCTATAAACACTAAACGCTACTAAATGGCTTACAATCCCATCATGGCAAAGCACTGTAAGCCCCTTGTTTTGGCAATTACACAGTGTTTTAGTTTCATAAATGATGAGGAAGAGACTGCAAAATTTAAGTAGCAACACCAGCAAATTTCATGTAAGAAAAACATGATCATAAACTGTATTACTGACTTTAAATGTTGTTGTACTGACTTATTACATTATTATTCCATTATTATCGTATTTTTTAGGTTGTTGGCCTAACAACCTAAAAATGTCTGTGCACCCGTCTATTGCGAATATTCAGAGCTGTTTCATCCATATTTACTCGGAAAGATGCACGTATTCTGAAACGAGTTATGCCAATGTTTAAGTTGATTTTCTTGGCGCCTCATTTTTATTATGCACCTGCATGTAGTTCATGCCTTTGAGGTTGCCAGCTATTCGGTAGCTTATAAAATAGCACTTGATCAAGCACATCTTATTATTTTGCAACACTCTGCTACCTGCTCTCAATGTTGACAACCAACTTGCATACATGATCTTGGAAATCCTAGATTCCAGACATCGAGCAGGAGGAACACAGAACATTACTGACTGAGAAGGATACAGTTGTGAGGAGAGGTGCTGGGTCCCAGCTTGAGGTATGTTAGATCTGTTACTCATCAGAGAACTTCATGCTTGCCACTCGACACCCAAGATGTAGACCTCATAACCACTCAGCTCCCAGAGTAAGCTCTTTGGGGTGGTGGGGTCCCTTGAACTTGGATCCTTAGCTCAACAATTAAACACAAGACCCATCACATGATCCTCTCTCCTGCACTCAGTACTGGGACTACTAACTTTTTGGTTGTGTACTATTCTGGTTTTTGATGCTGGTTGGTTTTGAGTTTAGCCTTGCCTAGTCCACTGTGATTGTTGATCACTTGTATCATGACTTTGATTTAGATTTGCACTTTCTGAGAGGCCAGATAAAATTGAGAGGTTTCAGGTGTAGGAGGGAAAAGGTAGAGCTGGAACAGGAGTCAAGAAAAAAACCATAAATGCAGTATTTTGTTCCTTTGAGAAAGTGTAGTAGCCAAAATGTAAATGCTTCTAACTAAAGCTATCTAGCTAAACAGAAATGAAATAGTGAAAATTGGTTGTTTGATTGACGTTATGTGCTAGCTTCGTTATCTATACTAGCTGCATACACTCACCAAAGGCACACACTTTAGTTTTCTTTATAATATCTCATTACTGAGAGGATGTATATGACGGGACAAGATGAAACCACGGTTATAAGTTTTTCTTCTACTAATTGCAGGTCTGAGCAAAAAGAGAAACATTAAACCACACACACCAGGAGTCATTCAAGCCAATCATTTGGATATGCCTCTTTACAGTGTTGTAGCTAATTTGCATATAATTGAGAAAATCTGAATTCAAATGTTTCCTGTCATGGTGTTGTTTGCAATGTTGAATATAAGTTTTTTTTTTTTAATCAGTCTGTTCACTACTACTGTTTTCTTCAATTACAAGCTTTCAGACAGCGTGTATTTGTGTAGCTGCTAACCAAAGGCTTATCTAAGAGCTCAGCAGCATACAAAAGCTCAGCAGTTTGCCACATTTGGTGGCATGTAAGTGGTATAAGTTTGTATGTTCATTCAAGTGTGTGTGTTCTGTCCCAGCTGGAATTCCTGTTGCATTTTTGCCAGAATTAAACAGCACTGATTGTTGGCTCTGATGCTGCAGATAAAGTTGAAGAATGGAAGTAATGGAGAGAAGGAAAAGAAGCAAGAGAGATAGAGTGAGTGAGAGAGAGAGAGAGAGAGAGAGAGAGAGAAGATGGGATGACAAATAGGAGGAAAACTCTTGCCTGAGCTCTGGCAGTCTCCTCTGGATCAATATGGAGTGTTAAGAGTCAGAAATGGAAAAGGGAGAGAGCAAAGTAGGGATTTTTTTTTCTGTGTACCTTCAGTGCTTGTCACTTATTCTGTCTCTATTGACAGCCAGTTGCGCTCTACCTGCTGAAAGATTAATAGGCGATAAAATAAAGCTTTTAGGAGTAATGTTGAATAAGGGAGCAGAATTTGAATTATTTATGATTCAAGAGTTGAATGTGAATATTAATTTATTGTGAAAATCAGCTCATGCAGGAACATATTATAAAAGATTCTGATATATGTGCCAAGCTCCTGCAGCTGTGTGTGTGTGTGTGTGTGTGTGTGTTTGTGCGTGCACACTTTGCTGTTTCATGTCCATTTGTTGTCACTGGGAGTTAGAAGCTGTAGGGACTCGCTTCGTATGAAGTGGTGGATATTGCTGCATAGGACTGGAATACATTAGTAGTCTAAATCTAGAACATCCTAAGGCATACACACAAACACAGAAGAAAGGCTCTCTGCGTAAGTTTCAGTGCAAAATCTGAAGAGACTCCCCCAAACCAAGTGTGCCATCATGAACTTGAACTACAGTAAAGTAACTACATGAACTTGCAGAGTAAATTAGGAAAAGTGTCTTAGTGAAGTAGAGCTTAAGTAAGATACAAACACTTGTGCTGTTATAGGAAAATAATTAATGACAGGGTGGTGTAATATGGTCTGATATGAACTAAAGTTACTGTTACCACCCAGAAGTCGATTATTTTCTTATAAGAGCACGTTTTATTTCTCTCATACCACAAAAATTTGCCAACAGTTACAATTTTAATTTATTAACGAATGACACTTTGTCCTTTTTAACTATTTATAATCACATTTAATGTTGTGGAACATCCACGAGACAAGTTAGTTCCTGTTCACTTGCGTTATAGCAGCTATAAAGTCGTTCCCTCACATGTCTCTCTTTATTCTCTCTTGAAGTTAAAAAGACAAAAAATAATGTAGCTTGACATGTGACACCCAAGACCTCTTTTTTAAAGAAATGTTAAATAAAGCTTCACCATATCAACACAATTTCCCCACGTTTTTAAATCCGTTTATTATTAGCCTTAGATTATGTGGTGACTGAGTTGTTATAGAAACTATAGGAACATTAACATATTAGAAAGAGTGTATTAATATTACATAATATAAATAGTAAACTTGTGATTTGAATTACAGCTGACATTTATGCACGCAAAGGTATTCACGAGCATGAAGCAGTGAGCTGAGTGTGCAGAGAAACTGTTTTGCGAGAGAGAGAGCACTTCATTTCTGCGAGCACTGAGCACTGAGATACACTTCTTTCCCCTTGCTTGCCAGGGTCTACACTTGAATTCTTAATAGCCACGCCACCTTTACGCTCTCTATTAAAGATACCGTTTAAATGGCATAACATTAAACTCAGCACGAGGAGTTCAACATGCAACAGAGCTTGATAAAATGTTCCATGATGTTGCTGATTGATTCAAAATAGGGAGAGTGCTCATTTCAGTATCAGTATTAGTATTGGTATTGACATGTACCAAAAAACATACGTATAGTTGGTCTCGAAAAAACATTGTATGATGTGTTCTAAATTCTTGATAATTTGTTCATTACTAATAAATGATTAGCTGACAGTGTATACACACATTAGTAACTGCATCACTTGTCATTCTGAATAAGTATTTATTTGTTCGTAGCTATTAATGAGCTAATAATACGAGTCTGTCTGAATGAATTGTGATGACTTGTTGACCCTTGATTTCATTCTTTAATCTCAAAAGACAGTCCCTGTGCTCACATAGTTCAAGCTTTGAGGTTTTACGGTTTTCTCTCTAGAGAAGTGTGCTGAAAGGTTCTCAAATTTAATTTAGGTGTGTGTGTGTGTGTGTGTGATTTTATGTTCAGATTAGATTCATTCATGCTTCATTAAGACTTGTCAGCGTGGCCTGACTGCAGGAGATGATATTATATTTCAATTAATTTGAGAGCCTGATTAAGATATTAAAACTGTTAAAACACACACACAAACACGCACACACATCCACTTCAGTCCAAGCAGCATGCGAGATAAGAGATCTGGGCAAGGTAAAGCCACAAAGCTAACTGACGTGGAGTGATGTCATGATGTCATACATGTTTGGGATTAGCACTTAGCAATTAGCATTCAGGCCAGTACAAGAAAGATGAATGTGAGAAGAAATCAAATTAATGCAGGTCTTTGCAATGTATTTTTACATTATTGTGAATATTACAGGTACTTGCTAAAGCTGCTGCAGAGAGAAAACCAGAGAGAGAGAGGGACAGACACTGTGTATGTCTGAGTGTGTGTGTGTGTGTGTGTGTGTATGTGTGTGTAGAGACAAAAGCCATTAAGCATTACTCACAGGAGGTCCATTAATGCCCTGTCCACAATGAAGCAGGTTTTCTCTCTGCCATTAGCATCTGACTGACAGATAAACCACGAGCACAAATGACGCCGATAGTATTAGTCAATCATTTTAGCTGGCATTGTTAACATGTTTGTATAGAATAAAAAGAAACAGAATAGAATTAGCTTGGTTTGGAGGATTTTCCTTTAAGCATTTGGCAAATAACTAGTTTGCCAAGTTTTTCCATAAGGAGACATTTATGTAGCATTTTCAGAAGAAGTTGTCTCCAGTGTCAGAGCTTTGTAACGATCAGAGGTAAAGCGGTCCCTTTTTTGTATTATTAACTTAACGACTGAGAAAAAAGAGAGGCTGGTGAGGGACCAATTTGTAGCTGCTGTAATGGAAGTGATAATAGGAACTACCTTGTTTCACGGATGTTCCACAACATTACACGTAAAAATAAATGGATAAAAAGTTTAATATGAGGTTCTTTGGTTAGTAGAAAATTGTTAGCGTTGGCAAACTGCTGCCGTGTAAGAGGAATTACGCACTTTGGCGTAGTTCATGCTGTTATTTAGAAATAGTCAACTCTGGTGTGGTAACAGTAACTCTGCTTCATCACACTATCCAATCGTTGTTTACTTTCCTGAAACAGCATATCTTGTTGTATTTTGTTCCTTACGTAGTATTCACTGAATACTACAAAGGATATTTACTTTCAGTCATTTGATAGCCTAGATTTTCTGAATAGTTACCTCTAAGCCACCCTACAATTATTTTCATATAACAATACGGGCTGAAGTGTGTTATTCTGCTTATACCACAGAGATTTGCCAAAAGTTACAATGTTTAATTTATTGTTGAATGGCGCTTCACACTTTTTAATGGTTTAACGTTAAATTTAATGTTATGGAACGTCCATGAGACAAGTTAGTCCTGCTGTAACACAATGATAAAGTTATTCTCTCACCTACATCTCCTCTCTCTCTCTCTCTCTCTCTCTCTCACACTCTCTCTCTCTCTCTCACACTCTCTCTCAAAAAACACAGCTTGTTATTTTACAGAGAAACCGAAAAAAAAGCACAAACTCCTCTGATCTGAAGAGGGAAACTTTACGAAGCACTGCGACTGTTACAAAGCACTGATAACTGGGACTGTTTACATAAATGTTAAATAAACAACTGTACTAACAACAAAAATCACCGCATCAATTATTATACTTTTTCTTTGTTAAACAGGATATTTTTAAATCTGTTTTTTATTAGTCTTAGATTATGTCCAACTTCGGCAATACAAGTTCCTGTGTATGAGCTGTTACTATAGAAACAATAACGTATTAGAACGAGAGCATTAATATAAACCTATCATTCATCTTACACCCGGAGGTACTGTCCAAGCCGTGTAGTTATACAGAAATAATGTACACCTTCTGACCTATTTGAAAATTCAACCATGCTTTACGATTAATTCTGAAGGAAAATTAGAAGTGAGTGTTAACACACCATTTAACACATCATTTTCTCTTACACTTTACCCATTTCCTTTCTGGGGTCAAGGTTGTACTGTCGTCTGCAGACGTACCAGGATGAAATTATTGCGGAATATGAGCTCCTCTAAAAACCTGCCATGCCTGAGCATTAATGAAATGACTAGATAAAAGCAGGAGTGTCAAAATCAGGTCCAGGGGAGTCACAGCAATACAGTGATTTGTGGTTTCCCTCTAACACACTCAATCCAGCCCCTAAAGGCCTCAGTAATCTGATTATGAATTAAATTAATCTGAAACCCCTGGTTATACAGGTACACGTACACAGCATCATTCAGATGTTATGGAGTAGAGAAAAGTGAGGTTTATTCAACATTCTGTCTGCTTACATAGTATAATCTACATGTTCTGTGTATGTGTAGGTGTTTGTGTGTCTCACTTTGTGAATGCACATGGCCGCGTGCTTAATTGTTCTGTTTACAAGTGAAAATGTCAAAAATTGTAGAGCTTTTCGTCTTCCTTTTGTGAGTGCTTGCTCAATGCCTGTCGTTTTTTCTTTCTTTTTTTTTTAATAGAGTAACTCTCTGGATGATCGATGAAGAGCATGTTTGCAAAGAATCCCACAATGTGTTACTGCTTGTGAATACATCTCAGTTATAAGAAAAGATCATTTGTTTTGGGCAGTTTTCCAGCTGGCAGCGAAACTCAGCAGTGCTGCTGAACAAAAGGTTGCTAGTTTGAATCCCAGGACTGCTAGAGAGCTAATGCTGTGTAGTCGAATGAGGCCCTGAGTCCTAAACTGTTATACACTGTATATTGGAATTGTTTATGTTGAATGTATTGGGATTGTTTGGCCTTTTATAAAAGCATCAGCCAGATGAATATTGTAAATCTGGAGAATATGGAGGAAACCGACACAGATGGTAACCCGAGCTCACCCCCAAATTAGTATTAAATATTATAAAAAAATAATACATTTATACACAGAATACTTATCAACACCACTACCAATTCCATTCTCAGTCGAATACAGAGTCTCAATCAACTCCACAGTCTTCACTGCAAAAAAGTGAAAATACTTTGAATATAGTTTACAAATGTATGTAGTATTTTCTATTTGAAGATTACAATAAATCAAATATATGATTATTAAACCTATTTCTAGACTAGATTTTTTGTCCTACTACTTGTAAAGCTCAAAATTGTCATGTACTATCGGCAGATAATTTTAAGCATTTCTAGAGCATTTCAAGAAAGAAGCAAATCTGCCAATAGAATAAGAAGATTTAGCTTGAAAGGTGTAAAAGCATCCGAAAATAGGCTGACTAATATTATATTTGTATCTCATTGTAAATCAAATATTACACAAATTTGCCCACATTTTCACTTGCTTTGATGATGTTTATTGCAGTGAAAATTTGATATTTAGGCCCACTCTAAGAACATAATCGCAACAGCATATGAAAATCCATTAACTCTGAGAGAAGAAAAAAAGAGAAAAAGGTAACTTTTCTGCATTAGTTAGCTAAAAGTTTTAATTAAGGGCCTTAATTCTACCACAATGTGTAGCATTTTGTTGAAAAACAGCTGCGTCAGATAACTTTTTTTTTGTTTGGAAAAGATCCTTAAGGAGGGCGTTAGTCAGAGAAACAACCAAGAGACAGAGAGTAACGCTCAACGTGACGCTACCACCACCATGCTTCATTGTGGTGATGGTGTTCTCAGGGTGATGTGTTTGAATGTGGCAGGAGTGTTGAGAGCATTTTCTGTATATGAGGGGTTAAAACTATTAAATGTGAAAGCATTCGGCATGCGCCTTTATCAGTTGGACATTGAGTTGTGAGTTGAGATTGAGGTGATTTTAGATCACATAATATGACATGCTGTGTATAGTTACCAATTTGCATGATTTAATTTTTATCATAGTTTTTAATTCATACATTACTATGGCAAATACTCTGATTAGTTGGTTTGGTTGGAATTATTTGGTTTGTTTGATTAAAGTATATTGAGTATTTTACAGGTTTGGATCAAGGTTTGGAGTTAGGGTCAATAAAGTGTTCACTTGTGATTTGCTGACAGTCTCCAGTTAAATTTAGGGACCAACAATCCATCCAATAATGTCAGTGTGGTGGTGTATAGTCCTCGAGAGGGCCATCCATTAGCGTGTCTATGTGTGTGTCTGTCTCTCTGTTGAACTCGACTTCATTGCAGGGGTATGCAGAGGAAGTAGTGGTCAACAGCTGTGTCACTGCTTATAAAACACACACACACACACACACACACAAATGGCAAAGAAAAATACTGATTTAACCAGAGAAATGAGAAAGGAAATACAGTTAAAATGAAAAAGTGGCAACAGAGTGTGAGGGACAGAACTGGACAGCTAGATGAATAGAGAGAAAGAGGAGAAGATGCTGTTTTTGTTATTTGATAATGGTCTTGTGCATTAATAATCTCCTCCTACACAGTTGTGTGTAATTCGAAGGTTCAGTAACGATAATTTAATGACCCCATGTTCCATCACAATATGATGGCACCTGTTATTTACCTTCCCCTGTCATTGTCTCTCTCTGTCTCACTCTCTCTCTCTCTCTGTCACACACACACTCTTTATAAATGTCTCTCATTTCTTACACCCTGTGATCATGTCTACGTTCCCTGGTCTTTGGCTCAAGGGTTGTATTTAGATAAAATGTCACTTTTAATGGAAAATGTGACAGAAACAACATCACAGAATATTGCCCGAACTAGAAGGAAGTGATGAAAGTTGTCCAGGTGCTGGCCGGAGAGTATGAGTGAGGGTTTATATATTTCTGTGCACACATTGTGTGTGTGTGAGGTGCTGTCTAGACCGTTCAGATATACCCATGCTCTCACATATCACATACACTAATTTAACCATTCACAGACACACAGTGAAATGTTTTATTCCTTTTATATTTATAGTATATACTTCCTTTTATTTAATGTGGCAATGATTGTCATTTTTAGATGATTAATGAACCGTATGGTTCTTTTTATCCATTTAAAGTTGCATTTGATGTTATGAAACGTCTGCAAGCCAAATTAGTACCTGTTATCATTTACATTATAAAAACTTTAAACACTCTTTCCCTCACTAATCTCTCTTTTTTTCTCTCTCTTGAACTTAAGACCAAAACATGCAGCTTGGGACATTACTGAGAAACTAGAAATTGTCCTGAAGACACTCCAATGATGGAAAACTGTTACAAAATGCTGACATTTGAGATTCCTAACAACAATGTTAAATAAATCTTCTCACAATTTAAAAAAAAATCTGTTCATTATTAGGTTTAGATGATGTGCAGCATCCATCATACAAGTCCCTTTGTAAGTTCTTTGTCATTGACCAAGTAACACCCAAAAGACCAAGGGTATCTCTCAACATGATGCTACCACCACCATGCTTCTCTGTGGTGATGGTGTTCTCAGGGTGATGTGTTTGAATGTTGTATGAATGTTGAGAGCATTTTGTGTGTATAAAGGGTTAAAAGTATTAAATCTGAAAGCATTTGGTGTGTGTGCGTGTGTGTGAAAAGTATATATGACTAAAGGTTGAGGTTAACAGATTCATGGCTACCCTCGATTCAGAATAACATGGTTTATAAAACACAGGGACTTCTCTGGTAAAATTATGTTTTTGAAGCTTAACTGTGCAGATTGCTGAGAGAATTCTTTCATGAGCGAGTCATGAGTGCAAGGTGATGCTTGCTCGTTTTGGCTAGTCACAGCACCTGCATGGATGGTCAAAATATATGGCGTCGCAATCTTACACTTAGTTTTTGTATGTGCACCATGATTATGAACCATACTATGTACTGAATATGCAACATATGTACCAGATATTACTAATAATTAACCTGGTAAATACTAGCTAGTTCATGTATTATAAAATAAAGTGCTGAGTATATTCGACATCGGACTGTATTCATGTGGCGTGAGAAAAGAAAGTTTTGTGGATGAAAGAAGAAATAACAAGGTTTTATATAGAAATTGCCTCCAGTTGTGTGATTTATTTTCTACACCCATGTCAGGTGTTTCACATGCCCCCAAGCATCTTCCACATTAGTAGCAGTAGTGCTGAGATCAAAATAAAATACACACTGTACTTTTCTTTTTTATTTTTTATTTTTTTATATAAAGATACTTGGATGAAACCTTTGTCAGGACATTCACATTGTCTTTACAGCAATATATTCATAACAAGGTTAATAATTAATCCCAGGAGGTTGATTGATAAAATGCCTTTGAGAGCCTTTAGCAAATTAGTTTCTCTTCACTTAACCATCTTCTGCATGCATTTTATGTGCGTCAGAAAATTTGTTACAGTTATTCTTATACCACAGCGCTGCTGAATTCTCAAGTCTGATTGGTTAGAATTTCTATAATAATAACTCAACACTCAGATGAGAGATAATATCATTTATATCTTAATGTCTCTGCTGTTATGAGTTCTGCAGAGACATCATAGATTAGATGGTTGAACTTAAATGAAGGAAGTCATGGTTGTTCTCTGTGGAGGAACCTTTAAAATATCCTAAGTCCTAAGAACCTTTACAACAGAGAACTCTCTCTTTTTTTTTTTTTTTTTTTTCCAAAAATGGTCACCTTTTATGAATACGTACTTTATATTAGTAGTTATGTTTTTTTTAAAGTGTAAACTATGTAAGAAATAACATACATATTGACAACCTGTTTAAGAAAACAATCAATGACGGGTTAATGTGATATCATTACCACATCAAGGTTGACTGTTTTTCAGTAACAGCAATTTGACAATGATTCCAATTTTTTAAATTAATGAATGCCATATTGTGTGATATGTTTTATCTGTTTATGGTTATATTCTATGTTGTGGGAAGTCTTGGAAGCAGGTTGAGCCTTGCATTTAAGCTTACATTATAGCAATAATTTGTTGTTGCTCAATTTCTCTTGAAGTTAATAAGAACAACAAATCCAACTTGTTACTGAGAAACCGCAATACACAAAGTCCTCTGTCCTGAAGATTTTGCCTGTAGATTTCCTGAAGATTTTACCTCAGACTGTTAGAAAGACTTCTTACATAAAATGTCAAAACATCTCAAAACAAGTTTCTCTTATCACTTACGACTTATAGAGGGTTGTTCTCTCACTAGCATCTCCCTTTTTTTTTTTCTTGACGTTAGTCAGACAAGAAAAGTCCCCCAAAAAACGCAGCTTGTCACGTTACTGGGAAGTCGGAAAGTGCAATGTCCGGGAAGCACAAGAAACTTACTGATTGATTTGAGAAATCAACATCTCTGTGGTGTAAGGTAAATTAAAATACACTGACCATTAAATTGTAGGTAAACCTAATGTAGTAGCCGAGTTACCTTGTGTTATCCTACTGGTCTGATTCTGAGTCCAGAATTTTTCAACAGTCATATTGTCAGTCATAAAAAAAATTGTAAGCTAGAATGTTTTTGTTAGATTTTATATGAATAAAGTTGTAACTAAAGCTACTGTCTTTCAGTATAGCTAGCTGTAATATTTTAAAAAATCATACACTACCCTTCAGGCCTTCTAGGAGTGTGGCTTTGGAGGAAAACCTGAAGGGAGGGGATGACCGTTGAACTTCGAGTTTTAAAAAACTAGCTTCGGGTATGTTCTGCCAAAATCACTCTAGATACACATATACACAGGTGCTATATCATATAATTTTCAGGCATTTTTGTATTATTCCCTAGTGTCAGTGAATCACACCAAGTTACTGTATATTATCCTGAAAATCATCTCTATACATTGATTAAGTTGGTATATTGCTTTTTTTTCTGCCTATTCAACTTGCAGTGCAATCTAGTCATTACTATTTATGAACAGATCCTCAATTTTCATTAATATTTAGGAGCTCACTCATATAAATTTAAAAATATGGCTGGCCTGAATGAAAAAAAAATGTCAGGGAGGAATACAAAATATTTATCTCTGAGTTCAGCAGGAAGATTCTCAGTAAACTGTAAACTCACCAGTTTACACTACAGTTTATTCGGTGTAGTCTACAGGGTGTCCGAAAAGTTAGGAACCAATGGAAATATGTTGAGCAAATATATTCCCCTGAATATGTTGAGCAAAATCCGCAAAAACATGATACAGCAGCTGAGGAAATTACGTAGAGCGTAAGGGTGAACATGTCGAGCAGATGTTGTAAATAATAAAGGCAAATTAAGACTATGTAATTTTACTCTCATTGGTTCCTGACTTTTCCAACACCCTGTATTTATGTATATGAGAATACTGCTAGTGCTGATGTGCCATCTGCATGCACCATTACACCATTAAATTAGATAGCTAGTAGCACGCTCGATAACAGAAGAATCATATTTGCTTGTCCACACGTGTAGCTGCCTTCCTTTAAAAACAGTGTCTCACCTGTTGCTATTTCAAACCTGAGAAGAAAACTGTTGATATATTATTTAGTAATTTATTATTTAGTCATGAAACTCAGAGCAGAATCAAATGCATCCATTTAAACCCATGTGTGTTCTCACTGCTATCCTGAAATGATCTGTACTGCTGTGGAAGGATTTGGAAGAGAGGTTGGGGGATTGCAGAAAGAGAACGAATTTATTACATTTATTTGGCACTACCACAATGGTACTTAAGCTGTGAGCTTGTATGTTTTGGATCATGCGCAGATCCTTTCTTTCTCCACACTTTGGCCTTTCCCTCACATTGGTAGAGGTTAATCCTGGTTCCACATCTTTTGTGACTCATCTCTGTATTTCTTTGTGAATTCCAATCTGGCCTTCTGATTCTTACTGCTGATGAGTGGTTTGCATCTTGTGGTATGACCCCTATATTTCTGCTCTTGTAGTCTTCTTCCAACAGTGGATTGTGATACCTTCACTCCTGCCCTGTCGAGGTTGTTGTCACTGACTGTTGATTTTGGGTTTTTCTTCACAGCTCTCACAATGTTTCTGTCATCAGTTGCTGCTGTTTTGGCCGAAATGTTTGATGTCTGGTTGTTAGTACGCTAGTGGTTTTCTTTTTATTTTCAGGACAAATTGTTGTATTGGCTATGACCAATTCTTGTGCAATGGCTCTGAAAGACTTTCCCATTTCTCAGCTTCAAAATGGCTTGTTCTTCTCCTGTAGACAGCTCTCTTGTCTTCATGTTGGTTTATCCTTTTTAACAATTTATACAGTCTTCAGAGGTGAAACCCTGGGCTCAAACCAAGAGTAGATATTCAGAGCTATTAATTATTTAAACAATCAATCTAACAGGGCAACAAGAAACACCTGTCAGTCACATGTTCCGATATTTTTGATCACTTGAAAAATGGGTGGATTCAAACAAAAGTTGCCATGTTCTAAGTCGTTTAACACATCTAGATGTAAATATCAGGAAACGAAAGCTGAAATTCTGATATATCATCTCATATTCATACTGTGATATCAAACCCAAATGTCTTCAGTGTATAGCAAAAACAAAACAACTGGCCTTGTCCTGCCAGTACTTTCAGAGGGAGCTGTATATACAGTTTAGTTCATATTCACTCAACCCTATTACCTGAACACATTCACTCCTATGAAATATTTGGAATACTCCACAAGTCACATGTTCAACAGGAAGTTGCATCATCTGAATTTCTTGAAGATATGGGAAGAAGGAAATTAATATTGTGTAAAATGTTACTGTAATATTGACTGACATGGTCACTTTGAAAGTAACTGTGTTGCTCAATTTATCGACTAAAAGCAAAATATTCATTAATATAATAAAGTAAGTTGTTAGAATGTCATTAGCATGAATGCTAGTTAGCCACGTTTTTTTTAATTACTAATTAATTCTATGTTGAAAAAACTCAACCTTGGTGCTTTCAACCCTGTTACTTATTTAACCCTTGTGTGGTCTTAACTTTATGTCTACTCCCTTTGTCCTAAGGGTCAAATCTATTTTTCATGAAGAAACAATCTGTCACTCATCAGAAACTTTGTGAATATCTGGGTTTTCCTTCTTCACAGTGCAGAAAGACTGCATTTAAGCAGTGGACCCCCAAGACAACACAAGGGTAAAGAGCACAATGCAACTGAAACCTTGTAAAAAGTGAAATTGTTGCTTTTGAAATTGTTGTTGAAAGAGGTGGCTTTTCTTAGATTCAGTACTGAAAATGCAAAACATTTACATTTTAAGAGTTAAAAGGTCTCCCCAATCATGTAACCATCCAGTTTTTTTTAGTATTCTTTCTGATTTACTTTGGAACAAATTGAAAATTCCGCAAATAAACACTATCACACTTTTTTTTTTTTTTTTGTAATTTAAAACTAGTCATGTAGAGTTTTGGGCACCTGGAGGGATTTTCCTTTTTTCCTTTTCCTTTTTCTGACTCTGTACTGGGCCGTTAAGCTGTAATGTTTTCATAGCAGGTGGTTTGGTTTTACAAGTATGACATTATGTGACATGAACCCTTTTCCTGTCAGATCAGTGGTGTTCACAGACAGGGAGGAAATTTAGATACGAAAATGCCCAAGCCAGCACGTCAAACAGCTAAACAGCTGAAACATCTACAGCTGTGCTGTCAGCTTGTTGGCCTTTTCCAAAGGATTTTAAAATGCACTTAAATCTTTTTCATGTTCATCTCCTTTGAAAGCATGCAGGAAGAAATGACTGATTTAAAGCATGAGGTTATCGCAACAGCAGTGAAACAGATTATTCCCTTTTGTGGAAGGCAAACAGGCCTACCACCAACATAGAAAATATCACGCCTCATTTTAAGCATAATTATATTTGGATGAGGAAAATGTCTTTTAGGTCTCTTGTTGGACATACTATGTATTTTTAATTATACTGGCTTTTTAAATGAGTGTGTTGGTGAATTTCCTCATTTTGAACTAGGAACATCATTTTTTTAAATTTAAAACTGGTACCATTGGGCTTGTATACATCCTGGATGGGATGCCAGGGTGCATTCACACACATTCACATCTACGGGCAATTCACAGTCACCAACCCACCTAGTGGCATGTTTTTAGGAGGTGTGAGGAAACTGGAGACCCCAGGAGAAACACACATGGACATGGGGAGAATGCTCACTTATGCTCTATATTGTTTGAGTTCCCATTGATTACGCTTGGTAATAAATACTACCATGATTAATATATAGATGAGCTCATATCCATTCTCACCATTCTCTCTCACATCTTTGCTACAGAGGTGTTATGTGTAGTGATTCATACTTAATTTCCTTCTCAACTTGAGGAAAACTGTTCAAGTGTCTAATTAGGATTATTCATTAGAAAACTTTATACATGAACCAGCAGCACTTCTGGTAAGTGTAAATTTGTTGCTGATGGTAAGTAGAAAATAGCTGCTTCTCCAGTTTCCAGTCCTGACAAACAGCCTGAGGCAAATTACATGGAAAATAAGTTTGAATATTGAAGATGAGAACCAGGGTGAGAAGCCATATCTTTTCTTGTACTCTGAGGCTCACGCGCTCTCCCCACGAGCCATGAATTTTCTGATGTGTGATTTTGTACACTAGCTGTCCACAAACTTCGAAATCATGAGCAATTAAGTTGTGAACTGATTGATTGTCTGAATTCCCATATGTACACACTATTGAACGGCAGGTTTTAGAACACTGTGAGGCAGTGAGCTTTTCTATTCGCTTGGTTTAAAACTTGAAGTTAGTGGGAAATAAATGATTGGTAGCAATCTCAGTTAAACAGCCTTTTTCTCTAACTGTTCTTGGACATATTCAGTCAGAGACAGTACCAGATTCTCCAAAGCAGGGGTGACCGACTTGCAGACTGCAGCCTGAATATGGACCCAACATATTTTTAGTGGACTGAACCGAAAAAAAAAAAATTCTGTATCAAAGCATTCACTGTATGGAAAAAATGGGCAGTGACTATTTTTCTAAATATGAACCAGCTTGTCTTCTGTAGCAGATCCTCTGTTGTTGCTTATCAAATCACGTGCATTTAATTAAACTATTTGGCTAAACCAGAGACTAGCTACAGGGCTACAGACTAGGAGTGTAGCGCAATGACACTATCTGTATCTGTTTAGTGCTCCAAATATATGTATCTGTATCAGTATTTAGATTTAAAGCCAAAGTGTCTGTAAACCAGAAGAGTTTTTCCTTTTCCTTTATTATGAACTCTACCACTATGCCCCATAAAACACTGGAAAAAAAAACAACAATTTCTAAAACATAGAAATGCTGTCAGCATTGTGTGTGAACTCTGGGTCTGCCAGTTCCTCAACCTCAGATACATCACTCCAGTTCAAACAGAGATGTGCGCAGAACTGTTTTTTTTAAATTATTTATTTACTTTAACAAATTTACTTGGTGCTATTTCCCAAAATATAAACAAACCAGTAGCCTAATTGAAACTACCATGACCCTGACCAGGCAGTTACTAAGGATGAATGAATGAACACTGTCTTTGTTTTCCCCCCAAAGTTTCATAATGGACTGCTCACCCGTGCACTCATAAAAGTAAAACCACTTCCACTCTTCCACTTATGCAAATTTTTTATTGTGCCCTACGGCATCCCGGTACTGATGCACACTCTAGTCTCAGACAGATGCCCTGTGAAACTTTCTGGCAAGCTTTTTTATCTATTAATTCTAAATAAAGTATTCATAATATGTTACATCCCTACTAGACACATTAGTTGTGAAAGGGAAGAATTTTCACTGACTTTCATAGATTTATTAAAAATTTTTGTTTTACCCTCTTCTGTCTGATTATTGAAGTGATGACATGAGCACTTCAAAAAAGAAATGTTGGTGATGAAAACATAATGTTTAAATGTGTTAGGACGGAGGAGTATCCGTTTATTCTCTACTTCGGTATCAGAACAGATGCATCTCATCTGTTCAGAGTCCATGGCTATAGTCATATATGGTAACGTGAAACTCCACTGCGAACTGTTGTCATTCATGATAGTTGCATATATCAACCTTTGTAAGGAAGACATTTTATGAAAATTACCCTCCCAAATTGTAGTTGAATAACTATGTGCTAGAGAAAGCAGGAAGTCTGGCTGGCTAATACTACTTTTTGTGATAACATTTGTGAAAATAAAAGTTTTTCTTCTCATGCCGAAATAAGCTCCATACATCAATTTCTAACTATAAAATTAAACTTTGTTTGCTAGAAAGTTAAGATGTTTCACAAAATCAATAAAATATTTGATTCTTGGCACATGCTACCGTTTGTTTTTTCAACTGAAAGTATTTGTAGGAGTTACAGCGAGTGCCTTCACAAAAGTGCCTTTAGAGCTTGAAATGGAAAGCAAAAAAAAGCACCCTCAACTGCTTAAAAGAAGGTCTGTCACGCAGATCATAGAAGTGATGGATATCATCGCAGTTCATTTTCAGAGAGCATTAGCCAAACGTGCTGTTCAGTCTTAAACAGCTCAAGACACTGACCTTGAACTGTAGACTCCACAGATTCAGTGCCGTTCAAACATGCTGCATATTTCGTAGCTTTCTTCAAAAAATATTTCTTCTTCGGCTCATAGGCCACAGTCTGGAGTGTGCATACTTGTGTTGTTAAACTAATAGCCACTTATTTTTTTCCACTTGCTTTGGAGCTGAATACTCTCTTAAAAAAATACTTCTGAATCTTAAAAAAAAAAAAAATTCTGAATCCAGCCTCCAGCTTAACGGCGCTTGTGTTCTCACCATCCGCTCTACCAGGTTTCTCTGAATTCTGTGCTGTTGCTTTTCCTCCATCATGACCTGCTCTGGCCTCAGAGAGCATCAGAGACATAGAGAGAAAGAGGGAACGAGTTTACAGAGTTTTCAGAAGAGGAAGACTGGGTCTCTGAGCTCAAAGCTCAGACAATCTTTCGAAAGCCTCTAGTTCTCTCTCACTTACCTAACTTTCCTTACCATTTGATCCGTTCCTCCATCCCTCGCCCCCAGTCTGTCTGTGTCTGTTACGCTTTCAAACCAGGTTAGCTGAAATGAAAAACACTTTTATGCCTGCTTGTAGCTTAACTCGTGTTTGTTAATGAATAGGAGAGTAATAGCAGTGGTAAGACACTACGGGTGAAAAAAGAAGTATCACAATGAATGTTTGCCAGTCGACTGCATATATTCTTTAGTATTGGAATTTTTTAAAATGTACATGCGTTTATGCGAATAAGGCTTTGTCTAATTAAATACGAATAAATCTACATATCTAATAAAACCAAAAAAATCTAGCCTTTTAATGTTCTTATAATTAAAATGTTTATTTCACTTTGAATATGCTCTCAAGTGAAATACTTTTACAGAAAATTTTGTATAATTTCTTTATTATAGTTTCTTTATTTATTAACAAAGAAAATACCATGCATTGTTATTAAAACATAAAATATTTTATGTTTTTTTTTTCAGCTTATTCAGGGATAAATGGCATGAAGTGATTGTGACAAGTGGGCGGAGCTATTCATTAATGTTGCTAAGTTTCAGATAACGTGGTGGTCCCGAGTAGAAAAAAGATAGTGAAATAAATATTTTTCTAATGAATTTAGATATTTTTATTACTACAGTTTTAGAGAAGAAATGTTATACATTCAGTTTATAAAAAACAATTGATTGAGATGACCAAAATTGCTGTTTCATTTCAGGAATTGCTGATTCCCGTAGTGAGAATAACTAACAATAATAGTAATAGCAACAACCAAATAGATCTTTAAACGTTTGGACTCTGTCTCATGCAAATTGCAAACAAAATTTTAGATTTAAATGAGTGATTTGTGTGTGATTTTGTTGAGCTTCATATGAGTATAATCACTACTTCATCCTCTTGGATCAGACTTAGCCATCTGTAATGTTTTTGTGCGCTTTCTCTAAGCATAATTCAGATTTTTACAGCTTTCCCTGGTATTTTGATTCACCCCATCTTTTAAATAATAAAAAAAAGAGCTTAGCCCTTCAAGGCATGTTTGATATGGATGCTATTTCATTTGCGAGTTCATTTCTTCTTTTTTTTCCGTAACTGTGTCCCAAAGTGTCCCAGCACATGTATTGTTCTTTGGTGCTGTATTTGTTATACGATCTCCGACACACCAGTTTGATCAGACTTCCAATGTCATGATGCCTGAGGAAGCCTGAAAACAATGATGTTTGCTGTTGAAGCTTTCCTGGTTAAATGCTGGCAGGGAGAGTGGCATGAACTTGTATAAAATGTTATATTTGGTCTATAAAAAGATATGAAATTACCCCCCGGGTGCTAGTGGAGCAGATAGAAGCGGGGGGAAGTTGGAAATAAGGAGGACATGCAAAGTAAAATGCACAGGAAGATGGACAGTAGCAGGAATTCACAGGAAATGGCCAGAATAAAGGCAATTTAATGAAGGATGATTAGACAAAATCCGGAATGATGGCCAGATGCCGGGGAAGAGGGACAGAAGCAAGTAAGATGGATAGAAGCAGAGGTGATGTGGAGCAGCATCTATGTTTACTATGTAAAACAGAAGGAGAGAGAGACAGAAGCTGGCAAAGGGCACAGTAGCAGGAATGATGGACAGAAACAGGGCAAGATGACTGACTTAGGAAGGAGGGACATAATTTGGGGAAGATAAACTGGAGGAAGGAAGATGGACAGAAGCAGGAGGAAATGGACAGAAGCCGATGCATAGGTGATGGACAGAATCAGGGAAAATAGTAAGTACAACATCCTCTGCAGAAGCAGAGGAAGAAGAACAGAAGCAGGGATGATGGGCCAAAGCAGAGCAAAGGGACAGAAACAAAGATGATGGACAAAAGTAGGGGAAGATGAAATTGTGGAAGTAGGGGAAGATGACAGCTGCAGGTAGGAGGGAATGAATTAAGGGAAGCTGAACAGAAGAAGGAATGATGGACAGAATCAGTAATGATGGACCGAAGCAGTAATGATGGACAAATGAAGAAATGATGGACAGGAGCAGCAATGACGGACAGAAACAGTAATGGTCGACAGAAGAAGGACAGAAGTGGTAATGATAGATGGAAGCAGTAATGATGGACAGAAGCAGTAATGATGGACAGAAGCAGTAATGATAGACAGAAGCAGTAATGATGGACGGAAGCAGTAATGATGGACAGAAGCAGTAATGATAGACGGAAGCAGTAATGATGGACAGAAGGACAGAAGCACTCATGATGGACAGAAGCAGTAAAGGTGGACAGAAGAAAGAATGATAGACACAAGTAGAAGAACATGGATAGATATATCATGATAGACAGAAGATGGGGAAGATGCAATGGGCAGAATAGAAAAAGAAGCAGAGAGGATGACCTGAAGGAGTGACAGTGGGCAGAAGCAGGGGAAGATTAATCAAAACTGGGATGAAGGACAGAAAAAGAATAAATTAGTATATCTACAACAGATGAACTTGGGCATGGGAAGTTGGACAGAAAACAGAGACAAAAGGATGATGTGGTTACGCACCATTTCAATGTGCCTTTGGGGACATTGAAATGCAGAATAAAGTGCAGTGGGATTGATAATGTCCTAACTCTGGCAGGTAATAAATACATTTCAGGTGAAGATGAACGGATAATGTCGACTGTCTCTCTGTTTCTTTTCCCTTTTCTCAATACTTCTCTCTCTCTCTCTCTCTCTCTCTGTTTCTCTAACAGACAATTTCTCATTCATCTGATCTGTCAGTCAGCGATCTTTGTCTTGTTTTGTGTGGTGTTTCCATCTGCTACTTGCTCTTTGTTATATTTACACACACTCCATGTCTTATCAGTATAAGAATATGTTGATTTGGCACTACTTATACGATGTTTATGGCCAAAATATCATAATTTATAGAAACATGGTAAGCTTCTCAGAATATGTATACTATCATAATAAATATGACAGACTTCTCATATCCAGATGTCTAGAATAATGACACACGGGTTTCTGTAATTTTCTATGACAGTTGGCGATACATGATGATATGATTCCATTATTGCATCATAAATGTATTTCTAGAAAACTGAAATCATGATGATATTGTGGCATATGCAAATATAAAATAAGTCTATACTGCCTCTAGTCGTCATTATAATGGAGAGTTTAATCAGCCTGGAGTGCTTTTTTCTTTTCCCAGTGAAGATTCAATGTAGGTGATGTAAACCACAGCAACTACGTTTTAAAAGACTTTCAAAGCATCCATCATACTGTGATTGCCTTAAAGAAGAAGAATGCTTTCCTATGAAACATGCTTTGTTGGAAGATGAGCAATGTTTCAGGAATACTACTGGTGTGTGAAGCATGTTTCGAAAAATACTGGCAATAAGAATGATGATGGGGCAAAAAAGGTTTAAATTAATTACTGAAGAACTGATGTCCCAGAGCACACAATTAAAATTTCACACCATAAGGTTGAGATGCTCACTTACGGGATTTCAGACACTTTAACTTTTGATAGTCCTTTAACAAGGCAGACCACGTTTTGGCTTTCTTAGGCATGCAGAAATTTGTGCTTATGTAGATAAAAATGCAAGGCAGTACTCAAGACACCATATGGTCAAACGTGCACGATGACGTAATATAGAGCTGCTGTTGAGATCAGTGTGATGTGGTCAGTGATATGGTAGTGCTGTGCGGGTTTTGACAAATGCAGAGAAGAAACTATATATTAATGTGCGAGCATTTTAAAACTTTAACTTGCCTACCATTTCATTGCCTAAAGCAGTGTTCACGCTACTTCTTTTTTTCCCCCCATTAATTGTGCTCTGGTATAGGCTTATCTATTACAGAAGGCACTACTATTTTTTTTTAGTTTGGAAAACTAAACAACAATACCATGAGTAATTGTAATAAGTAATTGAAAATTTTCCTATTCATGGTGCAATCCCTACCATAGTCTCCATGGTTCCACTGTGAGGCCAGAGAAGTTCCTGAAAGTGAGTGAATGAATGGAAAATCTATCCCATGGAAATCTTACAGCTAATAAAAACACATTTATGTTAGAATGCCACATGCTGTATTATGTTAAACTTTCACACAGCACTAATAATATACTTTCTCTTTTACCCTGGGGAGAATTAAGAGTAACTGAGAGAAAGTGGAGAAAATTACAACTTAATGCTGATCTCCTGTCACTCTCTTCTCTCAAAGTTGTCTCCTGATGTGACTGCTGCCAAGACATCCTTCTACAAGCTAGAAGTATCTGCATCTGAACATTTTCCCCCCAACTTCTCACCCTTGACCCTCCTGCTGATGACTTGGGGACCATCTTTGAAGATTAACCAGATCGACTTTCCCTGCTACTTCTGCTACTACACCTCATTCTCATTCACAGAAGAGATTCCGTAGCTTCTTTTGTAAAAGCCCACCCACCACTTGTCTGCTGGGTCCCATCCCATTCACAATGCTCCAGACTATCCCTCAAGACCTCCTCCTCTTGATCACTTTAACTGCAAAAGGCTCTATAACATCTCATCACGTCCTGATTGCTTTCAAGACAGCAAGGGCTAGACAGCTTGGACATTTTGGAATACCAATATAACTTCCCACTCTAAAATCAGTTCCCACCCAGAATGATCTCCAGGACCCTAACCGGTCTGGCTTCAAAGCAGCACACTCCACAGAGCCGCCCCTGTGACTGTTACTGAGAAGCTTCATGCTGCTAAATCAACTGAACTATGATCTGTCCTCATTCGTCTTGATCTTTCATTAACCTCTGACGCAAGATCTTGTCATCTCCCGGAAGAACTGAGTTTAATCGCAGAATTGCAGGTTTCTTCTTTTTTTAAACAAATCCAGCAATTTCAGATGATCCAGCTATTTCTCCTCATGGAGGCCCTCTCTTTCTCTCATCTCTGTAGCATGCTTTTCTCCTCCATCCGGTAACCCTACCATGTAGCTGCTGGATCCCATCCTGTCCACTATGCTCATTCCTTTCATCACACACAGGACTCCATAATATTTGGTCATGTGCCGACTACCTTCCAAAAAGCACAGCTTGTGCCCATTCAGAAAAAAGCCCATACCTCAGACAGTATCAACTACCAATCATTATCAACCATTATCATTACTCTCCTTTGTCTCTAAAAATCAGTTGTTATTCGTTCTCACTCAGAATAACTTCCAGGACCCTGACTAGTCTGGCTTAAAAGCAGCACAATCCACAGAACTGCCCTTAAATCAACCAAACTATCATCAGCCCTCATCTCATCAACCTGTGACACAGTCTTGTCATCTCCCTGAAGAACTCTATGATCAGACTATCTGTCAATTCACATAACCTAGTTGTTGTTCTCGACAACTAGGTATCATTCTGTCAGACCTTGACTAGTCTGGCTTCAAAGCATCTGACAGCGCAGAAAACCTTGGTGCAGTTCATTCGCGGTTCATATTGCTAACCCGACTTGGTCATGTAGGTTTCTCCTTTACAACATCAAGCAGATCTGGCCATTTCTCCTCATGGAGGCCAGTCAGGTGCTTGGTTATTCTCAAGATTGGACTACTGCAACTTGCTCCTGGCAGATTTTCCCGTGTGCATTTAGACCCCTGCAAAGCCAAAAACAGACGAGCCACCATCTACCTGAAGGAATCTATCAAACCCCACTCTGTGCCACCTTGCGTGGCTCTCCTCAACCAGATCAAGGTTTTTCTTCTCTATCTTGGCACCCAGGTTGTGGAATGAACTTTCTCCAACTGTCTTCAAAAGAACCTCTTCACTATGCACTATTCAAAGACCTTTAGGTCTGCCTATAATTTACTTTCATACTAGTTCGTCTCTAACAGCTTTGTAGATGAATGGTATTTGTAAATCATGGTCTATTTGTACTATTATGAATATCTGTTTCGCCGTAGAGATCATTCACTGATTACAATGTGTTTCATTTTCATGAAGGGTGCCAATAATTCTGGAGGTGACCGTGCGCCACGTTACATTGTAATATATTTTCAAAAAGGTCTTTTTGTATAGGTTTGTAGTACATCTTCTAAATGTCATATCTGCCCGTTACTATAACTTTAAATGTCATTGGTCTGAATTCTTACACATTATTTTTTGAAATAGTACTAAACCTTGACATTTTCACTGCACAGTTTGAACATCTGTACCTCTCTCTCTCTCTCTCTCTCTCTCTCATGAAAGTCCAGCTGGGAAAATCACAGACTCAGTGGCTGATTGAGCGCTTGATGGAGATCATTTGGACTCCGGCTCAGCTGTGGGAAATTGAATTACCTTTACAATCTGTTTGTGCACTGTAGGGTGTGTGTAGTGTGTGTGTGTGTGTGTGTGTGTGTATGTGAAACGGTGGAGTTTGTGCCTCTCAGTTCCCACTGTTTCGAGTGTGTGTATGTACAGAAATTGCAGAAATTGCTATGATTGCACTTTCCCGTTGCCCCTGCCTGCAGTGTGAAATCCTTTCCTGTACGCTTCACAGTGCTGAATACTTGGATAGAACCGTGTTAAACTTAGAGGACATTAGCTCAGTCACACATGGTTACAGGTCCCTGACAGCACTCAGTGATGCCACACACACACACACACACATACACACACCTAGAGTCCGTGTTCTGCAGGTTACAAGCTGATATTAAAAATAGATATCAGAAATAAGTGGAGAGAATCATTACAGATGTGACAGGGGATGAAGCAGAACATCGAAATGTTCTAAGTAAGTGTTCTGTGAAGTGGTAGGCCAAGGTCAAAGGTCAGGAGTTGATTCTATAGTGTAGTGACTTCTTTTTTTTTTTAATCTGTTGCTGGAGGTTATAACCACATCACTCATAACTTCTTTTTTTTGCTGCAGATTAATGGCCATTTGTCTGCACATTTAAGTTGGCTAATTTATTGTATGGATTATTTGACTTGTGCTGGGAATTGAAAGCAAAAGCGATTCTCCAAGCATGAAATAATAAAGAATATGGCTGAATTGTTTCGTGGCAGGCAGTCATTGCTTGTGACAGCATGACTTTGAGGACAAGTTAAAGCAAATATAGTTGTTGCTCCTTTAACTTGCTTTTTGAATAATTAATCAAAACAAACGAATATGAATATGAAATAATAAAGCCTGTCATTGTTATTCATAACCAAGACACCTAATTAGTCTGCGAACAGACAGGCTTTTCCTTCAGAGGGGGAAGCCCAAAGAGCACAAAAACACTGTTCGTTCTCTGTCACAGGAAATATTGTTTCACACCATGTAAGTAAATAATGAATTTTCTCTGTTGTGTCACGCCGCAGTCTTGTTTCTGGGTGCATGTTTTGTGAACGTTTCCTTTTTCAGTGCCCTGAAATTGTATCCCTGTATTCCTCTCTTTCCCACACACATGCTCGTAAATGTTCAATGCAGAATGTGAGAACACGGCTTTGCCTTTCCCAAAACGTTGCTCAATTATTTAATTAATGTAGCTGGCTTACTCGTGTTTCTGTATTGACATTTTGTCATAGGACAGATTACACAGACATAAAAATTACCACTCTAAAATGCAGGATGGAAAATAATGTGCATAACGCAAGATATCTCATGACTTAAAATCAGGTGCACTTCTAATTTACACTTAACATATGGAGCATTGTCTTCCATGCCACAGAGAAACTCGGCATTGGAGGGCTGAGTCAAACTTCTTTTGATTTCATTTCATTTTAATTTTCACACCAAGCAGTAGTGGAAAAAATAGATGGTTAATTATCTCTTTTATATTATTTTGTATTGTATTGTATTGTTTTTTACTGTTCTCAGTCAGCTCAGGTTCATTTCCTTTTCTCTTTTTCTTTACAGCTACAGTAACTGTTATGTACAGGTAGACCTCAGATTATTTAGAAGGCATACTTTATGTAATTTTATGTTGTTTTCTTTATTCTAATTCTGTGTAATCAATCATGCTCTTGTCTGCTAGTTAGAGAGGAAGTCTTATTAATTGCACTGCATACCATTAAGCCAAATAGAAACTGAAGAATGAATTATGTTTGTAAATTTGTTTACCAAGGTTTCAGTAGGTTCTCTGGGCTTCAGTATTTTATTATGGTTTACAGATTTAAAGATTTATAAATGTGTTATGTTGTTTTACTGATGCTACGTCTGTGTAATAAACCATTCTCTCTTGCTCGATATAGTGGAATTATAATTAATTGCACCACATGCCATTAAATGACATAGAACCGCAAATATGAATTATGTTGATTTTTTAATTAAATTTTATTTCTTAAAGTTGTTTTTGTTCAAAAACCTATTTTGTTTTCAGATGGAGTTTGAAAAACATAGCACTAAAATTAAAGTGTAGTGTTTAAAGGATTTAGAGTTATACAGTAGAGTTACACGGTATTGGAACGGCAAGGCCAATTCTTTTGCTATACACCAAAGACATTTGGGTTTGAGATCAAAAGATGAAACTTAGATGAGAATTTCAGCTTTCATTTCCTGATATTTACATCTAGATGTGTTAAACAGCTTAGAACATGGCACCTTTGGTGGCAGACCACCCAATATTTAGGTTAATTAACACTTAATATTTGGTTGCATGTCCCTTGCTGACAATAACTGCATCAAGCCCGTGACCCACTGACATTACCAAACTGTTGCATTCTACTTTTGTGATGCTTTTCCAGGCTTCTTTCAGTTGTTGTTTGTTTCAGTCTCCTCTTCAGGAGGTGAAATGCTGCTCAATTGGTTCAAGGTCTGGTGATTGACTTGGCCAGTCTAAAACATTCCACTTTTCCCCCCTGATGAAGTCCTTTGTTGTGTTGCCAGTGTGTTTTGGGTTTTGGGTTGTCGCTGCATGATGAAGTTCCTCTCAATTAGATTGGATGCATTTCTCTGTAACTTGGCAAACAGAATGTTTCTGTAGAATCCTGAACTCATTCTCCTGTTTCCATCATGAGTTACATCATCAATAAAGATTAGTGAGCCCGTTCCAGATATGGCCATGCAAGCCCAAACCATGACACTACCTCCACTTTGCCCTTTCCATCACTTTGGTAGAGGTTAATCTTGGTTCCAGAACATTTGTGACTCATCTCTGTATTTCTTTGCAAATTCCAATCTGGCCTTCTAATTCTTACTGCTGATGAGTGGTTTGTATCTTGTGGTATGGCCCCTATATTTTTGCTCTCAAAGACATCTTCAAACAGTGGATTGTGATACCTTTAACCCTGCCCTTTGTTTTTTCTTCACAGCTCTCACAATGTTTCTGTCATGAACTGCTGTTGTTTTCCTTGGCCAACCTGTTCAACGTCTGGTTATTAGTACACCAGTAGTTTCTTTCTTTTTCAGGGCATTGCAAATTGAACTGTATTGTTGTACTGACTATGCCCGATAGTTGTGCACTGGCTCCCTTTTCGCAGCTTCAAAATGGCTTCCTGTAGATTAGTGTCAGGTTATTTTATTGATGCTACTTCTGTGGAATAAACAGTGCTCTCCTGTTTTTTATATTGAAATCATTAATTGCACCACATAACTTTAAGTAATTAAGTTTTTTCTTTTTTAGGTTTAGTCAGGGGTTCTCGCATGTTTTCAGCTAGGGAACCCTTTAACTGAGAAGAAAAGACCCCAGATCCCTTACGGCAGATTTATTTTATGCACACAATCCAATATTTATATATCAGGCTCATTATTTAAATGTTTTTGTGATATAACGTCTTGGAGCTATAGAGCTTTCTGTTCCTGAATGTTTTGATGATACAATACGTTTTTATTAAAAATTCTCATTGTATTTATGTTGACATGGCTTGATTTTTGAGTTACTGAGGTTTGGATTAAACCCATTCCACCAGTCATGTAGGCCAATATATATAAGAACCCAGTCATCTATGTCTATGCAACAAAAATGAAAAAAGCACAGACCACTTGGCTATGCTTCACAGACCGCTGGGGGTCTCCAGACACCATTTTGAGAATCATGGGTTTAGAGAATATTTCAGGACAACATTGATATTAAAACCCTCTCAAGTACATCCTTTCCTTGTTTTTCAATGACAATTTTAAGTTTACTTACAGCATAATAACAGTAGGAGTGTTGATATGATCAATAGAATGAAAAAATACCTTCCGCTAATGACACTTTTTAGTACTGCAATATATTTACTTCATTTAGTTTTTCTTTGTAACTAAACTAGTGAACGTATGAATACCCTGTCTGGATGCAGAATCACACAAGTTTTTTTTATCATGGCTTAACTACAATGTGGCATTATTTTGCTACTTTCACAGTAAGACTTTATGCAGGGCAGGAAGAAGCTTGGGGGATTTATTGGATTCATTTTTTATTTATTTATACATTTAGCCAAGTTGCCGAGGTGCATGCTGAGCGATTGAAGCATGGTTGGAATTTGGGAACGAGTATTAGGGCCAGAACTAGGCAGAACTGTGTGCCAAAATGCCTTCAGGAACCAGAGATGTGAGAGAAAAATGGGATAGATGATGAACTGTCATGACCCTGATGCTGAATACATTGGACTGGTGTTGTGTTACAAAGAAAGACATGCATGACACAGTTTAGAGGATACAAAATACATAAATATAGATTCTTACATCTCTGTGTAGCTGAACTGCTCGTTTGTGAGCTGGAATGGAGAAAGGCGGTGTGAAGTTTCTCACAATTTTTTTTTTTGAAAGGAGAAAACAGACAATGTGTACTTTCAAACAAGCTGCTTCAGAGAAAATGAGACTGATTCTACACTCCTTGCTTAAAAGCTGACTGAATAATGGCTGTAAAAACAGAAGAAATGCAAAGTGACAAAGAAGAATTATTCCTCACAACACAAGAAAGAGAACAAAAAGAAGGCTCTGTTGTTCAGAGGTTTTTTTTTTTTTTTTATCAGATTGGAAACTCATTCTCAGTCTCACTTGTTTGCTGCTATTGTGTTCGAGAACTGCTCTGATGCCAGTTCTCTGTCTTCTCGTAGCACTTTTAAATGAGCATCATCAATGCAAGGTCTTCCATCTTTCTGTCCAATTTGAGAGAGAAGACAAAACTTTCTAGAAGGAAAGAATCATTTTGCTACTCCACAATAAAGAACTGTCTATGTGGTATTTTCTTACATGATTGCACCGCCGTTGTTTGGTTCTACATGTATGTGATGGCCAAATGAACTACAGTCTGTTCTAAAAGAGATGAACGACAAACCTCTTGTGAGACAAATGATTTGGTTTAGCTTCATTTGGGACAGATTTAGGAGAACAAATTTTGAGCAATTTCAATCAAAACCATACCAGTATCACTTTTATTGCTTCGTATGTACATCAACATTTGAACTTTCATTGATGTCCAAGATTTATTTTGTAGTGAAATTCTAGTTAACTTTTTTCTTAGTTTAACCTTCTTTGATCTATTTTCACTCTGGTTAAAGGTTTCTTACATTACCCACAATGCCATTCGACTACCTGCTGATAATGGTGCCAGTGGGATTTAGCCTTTGCTTCATCTTGACCTAAACTGGAAAGTACAGCAGTGCTTTAGTACTTTAGTCTGTCCAGCTATCTCACCTCCTCATCTGTACACTCTGCTCAAACATATCATCTTCAAATTTCATGCTAATACCGCCGTCAACGCCTTCATACTCCAGCTATTCGTTTCATAGATTGATATCTAGCCGAGTCAAGTCTCTACTATAACTTGGCGCAACTGCGCCATTTTGCTGTATTGCATTCTGGAAATTTGAGTCTCCACTGGTGGTTGTTGTCTCCACTACATATTCGCTGTATTTCTCATTAATATAACAATGAATAACAATGAATCAATGACAAATGAATGAGAACAGAAGCTCTTGCTCTTTTGTTTTTAGAACGAACAGCAAAACTAGACCATTATCCATTATGTTTGCAATTGCTGAAATTTTCTCTCCTATTAAATGTCATTATCTGCACAAGCAATTTCCCCCTGTGACATCATTGTGCCAAACAACTGCTAACTTCTCACAGGAATAATGAGAATACAACACCAACTGAAATATTGGCACCAGAATAGCTAGCACATTACAGATATTTCAGGGTGGAGAGTTCTTGTAATTAAGTTCACACTGAAGCCATTGCTCCATAGTGGAGGTAGAAGTTCAAAGGCACTGTGACTTTCCTGGTGCAAAAGCCTAACCATGATGATTCAAACTGCCCCGGATCAGTAACAAAAGTTCTTTTTTTCCTGTTGCATGCGCTTAAAAACTTGGTATTCTCTAAAATGTAATAGAAATTTGACACATAGCATATCATTCCACTAAAACAGAAAGGGATTAAAACAGAAAGAATCAGATATTTCCTAACAAAACCTTAAATTACAAAAAAAGTGATTTAATTATTGTATATCTATTTTAGGACTTGATCCTGAGCTTGGGTTACTGCCTGTGGGGAGATTTGCATGTTCTTCCTGTGTCCACATGGGTTTCCTCCAGGTTCCCTGGTGTCCTCCCACCCCCCAAAAATTATAACCATCCAGGATATATTCTTGCCTCACACCCAGTGTTCCTTGTATAGAATAAAGTAGTTGTAAGAAGCCTTGTATAGGATAAAGCAGTTACATAAGATCAATGAAAGAATAATTTTATTGCTTTATCTTCTTGCCGTAGGCATCGACGTGGAAGCAATGTTCACTTTGTTTGGAGAAACTGTGGCATAAATTTTCTTCAGTCTGACTCTCTAGAGTTCCAATAGGCCAGAAAAGCATTGATTGTCGCTGCTAATCAAGCACTATACTAATTGATCTAATCTTGAAGTAAAGAATTCTGTTTTATTGTTTTATTATAAAAAAAAGTACTCAGTGTTTGTATGTATGTATGTGTGATGCATTTGAGGAGTTTTTCTTGTCTGTGTTTGTACTGTGCTTACACAGGATTCTTCATTGTTTCTTCTTTACTGATGCATTTATTATGGTCTAGAGGAACCTTGCTGATGTTTAAATTGACATACTGACTCCTCTCTGTCTCTCTCTCTCTTTCTCTCAGGCACCGTGCTGTCATCAGGTCAAGGTGAGTATCACAGCAATAGTACAAAACTCTGTGATTTGACTGGTTTTTATTATAGCAACAGCTGGATTATGGTGGCTTTGCATGCTGTTGGATGATGTGCATGGTTCTGGAGATCAGGCAGGCATAAAAGTGTCCAGTAAAAATGCACAGAGATGTCTGCCTTGGCATTTGAGGTTGAGCTTGAGGCATAGATTTTTCACACAAACTTTTCAAGAACTTTTGGGGAATATTTTTGAGAGTCAGTTTATTATCTATTATTTGTCCACATTTTACTTCAAATTCACATGAAACAGGCAATCTGGTGTGTGTGTGGTAGGGGTGTAACACAATGCAACTATCTGTGTTTGTATCTGTTAATTGCAGCAACTGTTAATTGCCACAACTATCCACTGGACAGAATCAACAAACGAAAAAAACAAAACAAAACATGAATAGAGCGACTCTTATTTGTACCTGTATATGTATCTGTTTAGAAAACATTACTTGTGCATTACAAAAAAATTATTCGTGTGTGTGTGCAGGACAGAACAGGTCACAATGAAGCAAAAATGTATTTTTTCTCTGTTTGTTGCTGGACAGGTGTGTGATCCACCTGTAAAGCCCCAGGGCCCCTACAGGAAAAAAATGCACACACCTGCACTCACAGTGTAGCATGTAGCATCTGTTTAGAGAAAGATAAACAGAGAAAGAGAGAGTGGAGAGTATGAGTGACTGAATGAGATGCAGAGTGAAGGACTGAGTGAAATGCCCAAACAGAATGTGAAGCAACAGAAAGCAACAGAGACATTCCCCACAGTTCTTATTCATTCTGTGCAGCATAATGAAAAAAAAAAAAAAAAGAATGTATTATGTCTGTTTCACTGCAGCACATAGTTTTCCAACAGCTTGATCAAAGCTTGGCATTCAGTGTGTGAGGAAACCACATTTAACTAGCAAGGTTTTAGACATAGTTAGGCAATGGTTTTAAACTGCTGCATTTCTTAAACTGGCTCCTTAGGAGGATTACATGTGGTTTCTTAAAGAAGAGGGGCCAAAGTATGTTATATGCAGAACAGGCCAATTTTTTGGCATTTTGCCTGTTCAAACACAGCAACATATAAAATCTTATTTTAAAAAAAGAAAGAAACCTGATGAGTTTGATTTCAGATCAGTCCAAATCAAAACTCACTTTCCCCACAAACAAAAACTGTAAAATTACATAAAATATGCTAGCCTTAATTTGTAGTCAGAAAATGTGTGAGTAAAATGTTTTCATTTCAGGAGGATATGTATTGTATTGTAGTGTTGCCAGGTCCATGGTATTTCTGCGGAATTCGGTTAATTTTGTAATATATTATTTGTATTATATTATATACATTTTGCATATACATTATATGGCTGGAAGTATCCTGACCGTCACAGCCATATGTGCTTGTTGAACATCCCATTCCAGACTTTGTTCTTTGTTATTAGAATAACTTCCACTCTTCTGGGAAGGCTTTCCACTAGATTTTTGAATGTGGATGTGGAGATTTGCTCATTCAACAACAAGAGAATTAGTGAGGTCAGTACGTTTAGCGAGGAGGCCTGGCAAGTAGTTGGTGTTCCAGTTTATCCCAAAAGTCATCAGTGGGGTTGAAGTCAGGGCTCTGTGCAGGCCATGCGAGTTCTTCCACTTCAGCCTTAACAAACCATGTCTTCATGGAGCTTGCTTTGTGCACAGGGGAATTGTCATGCTGGAACATGTTTGTGCCTCTTAGTTACAATGAAGTGGAATCTTAATTTTAAAGCATACAAAGACATTCTAGACAATTGTGTGCTTCCAACTTTGTAGCAGTAGTTTGGGGAAGAACCACATATGGCTATGATGGTCAGGTGTCCACAAACCTTTGGCCATATAGTGCGTAATTCACCTTCAGTAACTGCATTATCCTGGTCAGTGTTTTAGTGCCTATTCTGGGAACACTGGGCATGAGACAGGACTACTGCTTGTGTGGGTGGCCAGTCTGTTGCAGGACACTACACACACAAACACAAGCAAACGCACACACACACATTCACACACTCATTTACACAAAGGGGAAATTTTTTTTATAGCTAATCCACCAAGTTTTTGGAAGTAAACTGGAGAACCCGGAAAAAAACATGCATGGACATAAGGAGAACATCCACACAGACAGTAAACAGAGCTTAGGATCAAACAATATATTAGATTAATTATATCAGTATATTAAAATATACAGTAGTAGTGACTTCTTAATTCTATCTATACTGTAGAAATGGCATTATGTTATATACCAAATAATTCGTCTAATAATTCTAATAAATCTATGTCAATGTGGAATAATACGAGACCATTTTAGGACAATGGTGAAAGAACATTTTTTCAACTGTGTTTTTAAAAAATATTTGTTTTATTGCACCAGTTGATTGACCACTGGAATATGGCTGATCACCCTGGTTGTTATTGTACTTTTGTATAACAAAAGGTCTGATAGCTTTCCTTCACACACATACCCCAAAAATGCTGTCTCTCTCACGCTCTATTATTCCATGTATCTTTATTTTTATGCCACGTCTTGGAATAATGCATGATAATTAACCACAATGTCCAACACATGCTCCATTTAGTTAAAGTCACTTTGCATTATTCTTTAAATTCTCCCAAAGTATTCTTTCCTTTATTTTCCCACATAATACCTGCTGAGAGATTAGAGACAGAGACAGATAGGCAGAACACAAGAAAGAGATAACAGTGTCCTTGACCTTGGCATAACATAGGCAGTCTTTGTATGAATGTGAATTGAGGACCACACAGAGCCAAAGTGAGTTTAATTGAACATCATTTCCTTTTTGTTCCACCTTTTTTTTTTTCAGTCCTGTACATCTCCTCTGCATATGATATACAGAGACTATTTCTAGCATTTCCATCCTGTCATCTCCCATTTTTGTGCTAATATGGTGCTTACACTTAAGTTACTAAACCTCATCATTATCAAGCAGAAATGACTCTTTCCATGCTGGCTCCTTGCTTCATTTACACTGAAAGCCTCAGGGCTAGTGGATGTGCTTCGGTTTAATGCTGTGAAACATTAAAACAAATAGATTTATATATTGTCATTACTGAAGTGCAACAAAACATGCGGCGCCAGATGGCCGTTCTTGTTCTGCAGCGTTTGCATCATGTAGACTTGTCAGCAGATAGAACACATAGGACATGATGGAAAAATCTGGCCCGGTTAAAACTGCCACACTCTTTCTAGTGCAGAAGCTAAGACAAATGCAGTTTGGGCACCCCTGGCCAGAGTGCATATTTTATTGATTTTTTTAATTGTAAAGAAGCAAATATAACCTCTGCAGCAAAATATATTTTAAAAAATTCTGCAAATAGTAACACACAGTTGATTTACATTTGATTAACTTAAAAAATTAGGAAAAAATAGTAATTGTGACATGCAAAAGTTTAGACACCCTACTAAGTCAGTACTGGCAGATATCACGGCTTGAAAACACTTTTTGTAGCCAGCTAGGAGTACTATTCTTGTTTTAGGAATTTTTACCCACTATTCCTTTGCGGAATGTTTCTAGTTTTGAGACATTCTTGGGTCGTCTTGCATGCACATCATGTTTAAGATCTACCCACAGCTTCAGGGGGCTATGGGGGCCATTCCAAAAGCTTCAGCTTGCCTTTATTTAAATAGTTCATGTGGATTTTGAGGCATGTTTTGTATTATTGTCCTGTTGTAGAAGCCAATTTCTTTTCAGCTTCAGTTTTTTGAGTGACATTTGCTTCAGAATCTGCTGATATTTATTGGAATCCATGCTTTCCTGTGCAGTATTTCCTGTGCCACTGGCTGACACAGAATCCCAAAGCATAATAGATCCACCTTCATGCTTAACAGTCGAGAAGATGTTCTTTTTTTTTTCAAATGCTACTCCTTTTTTTCTCCAAATATGTCTGTGGTGATTGTGTTCCATTTTTACTTCCAAAATGATTCTGGCTTATTTAGATGTTGTTTTGCATACTACAGACATTGACTTTTATGAGTTTTCCATCTGATGATTCTTCCATGCAGATCATATTTGTGTGAGCAATGCAGCACCGTAGAATGGTGTACCACCACAACTGTGTCAGTTAAAACCTTCCTGCAGGTCTGTAGTGTCATTCGGGAATTCGGTTTGCCTTGGTGGCCATCATACAGGCAGTTCTGTCTGAGAGTTTTCTTGGTCTTCCAGATCATGCCTTGACTTGACACTGATACTTCCTAATGCCATTTTGGACAGTGGAAATCATGAGCTGGAAGCACTTTAATATCTTTTTATACCCTTTCTCTGCTTTGTAGGAATCAGTTAGCTTCCTTAGCTGCTTAGAGGAGCCCATGGTTGTTGAGTTAACATAAGGATTTAAGTGTCAGAGAATTTATTACGCTTTGGAATTCTGATGCCTAATGACAATTCTTGATCTGCCTAACAAGTCCTAATGCATGGATTAAGGACTAATGAGTTAATTAAGGTCTGAGACAAATGGAAGGGTGTCCAAACTTTTGCAAATGTCACAATTTATTTATTTATATATTTATCTCATTCCTCCCTTTGTGCTTCACTGCTCAAACACTGTCAAAAGTGCACTCACTGTATATGAGCATATTTTTTACTGTAACGGCACAGGAAGTGAAGGTTGTACAGAGCAGCACAGAGGTAACAGGTTAGATTAGAGGATAAAGTTTGTACTCTGCAGAGGGGAAGACCAGAGGAGGCGGATGGAGAGATGACGGCACACTTGGGTTCATGTGTCAGGAGAGCTATATCTTTCCAACTAATTGTGCCATATTCGCTCTCAGCTGTCTGCTGAAGTGCAGACACTGTCCAAGATTGGATGATGACCAAGCAGCCTGTGTCGTGTTCAGATAACAGGATGGAAATGCAGTCAAATACTGACTGTAAGAGGAGAGCAGGGAGCTGCCTCTGGACAATACTGACAGGAGTGTGGGCGTGTGTGAGACTGTGTCTGTCTGGACATCTTCATGTCAAGGCTTGGACAGTGCAATAGTACAATTTTAACCTCTAAGTAAATCCTTTGGTATCCACAGAGCATCGCAGTGTCCTTCTTTGGTAGAGAGGAAAGAATCATCACATCAAATTACACAGTCAAGTACCAGGCGGGTTCAGCTCTAATTGCAATCAGCAGCAAGGAAATCATCCAACAAGTGTCTTGTGTGTATGTGCATGTGTGAAAAGATCACTGCTCTATAAGGCTCTCTGTCATACACCCATGCATGAATGAAAAGTATTTTTCTGTCCTGTTGCACCAACTTCTTTTCAAGGAATTCACCGTACTCTTTCAAAACAGGACAGATGGTTTAGTGTGGTGTTGATTGCAAGTTCACTTTGCCAGACATGGTAAATCACACCATGTTAATAACCATGATAATGAAACAGCTTCTTAACATCTGAATTCTCACATTTACATGTTGATTAAAAGAGCAGCTAATCTGCAGATCTTAGCATGACTAGAATGACTTTCAAAATGTTCAAGATGTCAGTTGGCTACTTTGGAGTGGGAATGCCAAATCAGTTTGGAAAAGTCACTTTCCATAACCAAGAGCTTCCAAACACAGTACCCACCTTTGCAGCCATTATACAATAGTATTGTTATAGTTTGACATGTACAATATGTATGTTGTTGTTGATCCTCTTTCTGCTGCTCCTGTTAGGGGTTGCCACAGTGGATCATTGGTCTGCGTATTTACTTTGGCATAGTTTTAGGCTGGATGCCCTTCCTGACTCAACCCTCCCCAATTTTATGCGGGCTTGGGACCGGCACTGAGAGTGCACTGGTGCTCGCAACCAAAGTGACTGGGGTTGGTTCCCTGGCCAGGGATAGAACCCGGGCCACAGCAGTGAGAGCACTGTGGCCTAACCGCTAGTCCTCCAGGGAACCCTATGTACAATATGTATGATTGATATAAAAATTTTGACAAGTTGTCTATTTCTTGTTGGTTGGCGCCACTATTTTCCGATCAAAGCAGCAAAGCTTCTTTGAAGTCAGTTTTTTTTTTTACCTGTAGTTTAGGCTACGTCCGCATTAATCCAGATAGAGCTGAAAACTGCAATTTCATTTTAAAATGCTCTCCGTCTACACTGCCATTTTCAAACGTTTTCCAGTAATTGCTGGTCCACACTGAAATGTCTGAAAACCAAGGCTGTACAAAGTGACATTAATCTTTAACAATGCTATCAAACTGGATAGCAGGCACAACAACTGCAGGACAACATCGTCCACCATCTTGTTTGTTTTGAGTTGAATGGGTCACATGACTGCGTCGCATGACTAAAAATACGTCATTGTTTTCAATATGTCCATTTTCTCAGTCTACACTACAACGCAAAAACAGTGTTTTCAAATTCATCCACTTGGGAGAGCGTTTTCAAAAACTCTGTTTTCACTGGACAAAAACACTGTCTCAGTGTGGACAGAAGGACAAATAGAGAAAAAGATGCGTTTTCAAATTTATCCAGATTAATGTGGACGTAGCCTTAGCCAACTACATTTTTTTTAATTTAAATTTGATTTCTGGACAAGTTTCAGTCATAAAGTCACTGGACTAAAATCCAAAAGCCTGATTCTATATCATGTTCCTGAGATGAGATCATGATGAAACCTGAAATGGTCCTGGTCTCAGTCAAAGCAAGCCAACATTTCATTTGAACAGACAACAAAAAAATGCGCTTTCTATGCACATGCCTATTAGTCCGTATTCGATAGACGAACTGAAAATACTTCCTTCTGTTTGAAGATGACAGGAAACATAAATGTTGCAGGATTTCAGAAGTTAATTTCAGGCATTTCTGATATAAATACAGATCCTCTTAACATGGGGGATCCTTCTGATGGTCTGTGCACACAGGTAGGTGGGCAAACATGAGATAAATGCAATCTGACAGGACCATCTTAATGTTTCAGACTTACAAGCTATGGGTGTTATTTAGATATCGCTCATATCACCTTCAGATGAAATTTTAAGGTAGATCAGGCAGGCATGCTACTTTCACTTGCACATATGTATGTGTGTAGTGGCCTGGGAAAACCCTTCGCATGGTCAAATCTTTCCACTATCTATAGTTCTAAAATCTAAGATACGATATTCTATAGAGAAACATCACAAAATCTGCCCATAAAGTTATGGCACTTCTGATGTCTCTTTCCAAAGGCCACACCAAACTGAGGTCTATTATTATGAGTTGAATCACCCATTACATACTCCACACAGCTGGTCTGGGAAATTGAAGACTCTGGGCCATGTGGAATCGTGTTGGAGTTCAAAGCATATAGAACATAGAAACAGGAAGACACACGAGTCACAGTGGAGTCTCTCTGGGTTACATTAGCTCCTCATTGTCAACTAATATAGAGCTTGTTTTCTTTTGCCACAATTAAGCCTCACTTTCATGTTTGGACTTTATTATTCTCTCCAAGAAATGAAAGATCAAGGCACTTGTTTTGAGCTTTGTTCAAATATAGAAGCCTGTAACACTCTTTTCATAGCTATTGAGAGAATAAGGCTACAGCTATTAGAATTCAGATACCTAACCGGCCACACAGAAAATTCCTTGATATACCTGACAGTAAATGCCAGTAAAACATTTAACATGAAACAGTTTAGCTAATTTAGACTTACATACAGTATAGGGATATAACAATCAGTACAATATAAAGCATGTTTGGAATGAGCATACTTTAATGCCATGACTGTTAGTCCCTTGTGTTAAGCTAATACGGCATTCCTCAAGATGCGTGCCTAGTATATTTGGACAGTATCCTGGTGCATGGCCCAACCTTCAAGGCTGCACTCAATACAGTTAACACTGTCATGTTATGGCTAGCCAAGGCTGCATTGAAGTTACACCCAGACTAATGCAAGTTCATGCAGAAGGAGATCAAATTTCTGAGGTATTATATCTGTGAACAGGGAGTGGACACTGAGAAAGTGGCTGGTGCTGTGTAATGTAAGACAAATGCAGGCCTTCCTGAGGTTAGCTTCTTATTACAGGAATAGTGGCTTTTGCAACAATACCTTTGAAGGCCTTTGATGCCACAGGCCTTCGAAACTGACACTAGTAACATGGGACTAGGTGCAATCCAGGTTATACCTAATATATCTGTAAATAATAGGGGATAGACTGCAGAAACAGATTTCCAGTCTCCCGTGCATTTGTCAAAACTCCTACAATACTGTACACTGGTCGTTTTGGTGCTGTCTTAACATACCCCCATACCTGCCGGCAATGATGCCAGCTTTACCTGTGTACAACTTTACTAGAACTTTACTTGGGATTAAGATACATGCCTGGATGGTATGGCAGTCCATTGCAGGACATCATGCACACAGTATATATATAATACAAAACACCAGCTTAACACCAGTTGTCAACAAAGCACTCACTACAAAAAGATCAAAATTGAACGGGAAAGTATAGGCTAGTATCGGCAATACCGAAGCTGATACTCTGCTCTAGTGGTCTTGCTTACATCCCCATCATTGTTTCATTATAAACCTGTGATTCTGTGCAAAAAGCACAAAGACCAGATGCTGAACTTTGCTTGACCTTTTCAGAATTAGAAACTTAGTCAAGCTTTATATGTGGTTGTCCATGTAGCATTGCATTAATTCTGATTTATCCTGAAACTAGGTAGGAGAAGCGTTAATGGAGTGTTCAGTAATTAATCAGCATTTTCTCTCAAGCATTTCGTTTCTCCTTTTGCTTTAATTCACCCTTTTTTTTTCCAATTTTTATACATCAAGTTTCTCTTTCTCTCTTTTTAATCTCTCTCTGTAGCAATGAAATCCTAGAACAGAGACATTACTTAAACCATTGGCTAATAGTGAATTAGGACCTTTTCACACCTGCATTTGTTTCTGGACTTGTGGCCTTTCCCCAGAGAGTTTGGTATGCTTGATGAAGTGTGAATGCTGTTTTTGAGCTTAGGTATAGTTCAGAGAACTGATCCCGGGTCCCCTTGAAAACAATGACCTGGGTTTCACTTCAACAGAACCACGGTGTGGAAGCTAACCACTCTCAGTGCCTCATGCTGAGTAACATGATTGGCAACTTGTCACCTTACTTCTGTTTCAAATTTTGTGATAGTGCGGGAAGGGTTGTTATGGTCAGCAGAGGAGTTTCAATGCCTTGGCTGCATGATTAAAATGAGAATGCGATGAGATTAGCTCCTTGTTTGCAGTATTCCTGCACGATAAAGTGCCATGCACCCAAAAAGCACCCCAGTTGGCAAAATTCACTCGGGCCACTATCGGGAAATGTTTTATTTACTTTTAATCTTGCCTAGGCTATAAATTGCAAAGATCCTATCGGGTAAGGAGCCAAGCATGAGTTTCTCACATAGATAATGTCATGCTAAATAAAGTTGTTGTATAGTTACATGCTATAGTGAAATGGACATAAGCCTAATCAGTTTAGTTTGTAATCAGATACCAGCTGTCAAAATGATTGCGATGTTCCTGCGCTGCAGTTGGAATTGAATCATTAAATCCAATTTTCTCCCTTTTCCCTTTTGGGGGTAACCAAACTTCTAGAACTTTACTTGTGATTGACATTTTTACCTCACTATATCTGTGACATTATGCCACTATTTTTTATTTATTTTTGGAAACCAGATGTGTTTGCTTTTGCCTCTCAGACAGTTTTGTTGAGTGAGTTTGAGATACTTCCCTCGATCACTTAAGTCTGTTCTGTGATCTGGGATCACCATCTTCCCTCCGTTCTGCTGGAGTGCTGGTGAGTTGTTAATGTGAGCTTATGTGCTGATATAAGCATCAATATGGCGATATACAGTAATTGAATTATTTATTCAATTCAGTTTATCAGGGAAAACAGCTCGGAGTCATAGAGCTGAATGAATGAAATTGTCTCGGGCTTGCTGACCCACAGTTAATGAATAAAAACATTTGAAAAAACAGATTTGGACTTAACCTTTTTGAGGCTAAATGCAGTGCTATTGTGTAAGTGTGCTGACATTGATGACAAACTCAAGAGTGTGACCAAAGCAATTTCTAATTTAACGTTTCTTTTACTTTTTGCTGCTCTCTTTCTTGCATTCAATTTGTGTGCTTTCTCTCTTATTTCTGTTCTTACTTTTTTGTCTTTCTAGGTCCCTACCTCTCCCTTTCTATCTCTATATCTTAATTTTCCCCTTATCTTTGCTCTTTGTTAATCTAATTTCTCTTGGTCTTTCTCATTGTCTATTTGTTGTTTCTCTCTATGTTGTTCTCAGTCACATCTCTTGGTCACTATTTCTTTATAACTTTCTTTCAGCCTATCCATAATTCTGACTTTTTTATTTCTTATCTTATGTCTAAGTCTCTCCTTTAGGCTTCCTGTGTCTTGGTCACCCTTCATAACTCCTCTCTCTTTCTCTCCATCTGCTCTCCTGCTCTTCCACAGCCTGAATGTTTACAAAACAGGTTGTGCCCGTTGTACTCTCCTGTCCATGTAGTTACGATGCTATCATTATTAATTACTCATGGCTGTGCATTGTAACTGGCTGTTGGCCTGGTTGTTGTGGTCTTGGTGAGAAAGACTGGCAAAAGCTGGCAGTGCTGCCCAAGAGGGCTTGATCTCTTAATGATAGGGCACTCACACAGAGCAAGTCCACAGCTGCCTGCCCCCAACACTCAGCTACAATAATCCATCAAATTCACTTCATCCAATCTGCACTGGCCTACTAGAACTCATTTGAGTTGAATGAATGGTATGCAGTACTAAACCTACTCATTGAAGTGCTTGCATTTATACAAGTTCAGCCATCTCCAGTAAGAGCTTTATCCTGGTCGGCACTCTTATTCTGGTGCTGCCTTTTCCCTTTCTTCTCCTGTCCTGTTTTGTAGTCGTCCTTCAGATTCGTCGATGGGTCGAAAGGTGAAGAGATCCTCCCATCATTTCTTTGCTTTGTGAAGCCCTGCTCATTAGAAATCAATAGCTATTTTCTGTCCTTTTTGATCTATGTGCTTGCTTAATGCTTTTTTTTTTCAGAAAAAAGAAAGAGAAAGAGTAAAAAGAAAGCGAGAGATTGACTCAGAAAGGGAGAAAGAGAGTGAGAAAGAGAGAGGTCTCCACACGAGACATCAGGTGTTAATACGAGATTAAGCTGCTCCACCTCGTTATGGAGTGCGGAGATGTCTACTCAGTCCTGATACACAGAGGGGGTATGAAAGGTCAAGTCTGTTCATTGACCATGTCTGTTTGTTTTGAGATGTTCTGCTTGTGTGTGCACACTATTCTTATGCATATGAGTTCCCAGTTGTCTTTAAGTTATTATCCTCCATCCTGGAAGGGTACAGCTTTCGCAGATGAATAGGGTTTTAACTTCAAACACAGTAATCGCTTCTCACCTGTCTGCATCACGGCCTGAGCAGCCTTTTATTCCACTAATGCAATTTATTTTTTAAAAATAGATAACCTGCTAAGCTTTGATGCAGCAGAAATGAACTTAACAATGTGACCACGTATGATGGACAGCCACAGGGCAGATGTGCTTCTTTAAGTTAGTAAAAAAAAAAAAAAAATTAAAAAACGCACTGTGGATGTAAGTGGATACATTTTTGAGCAGTTCATTGATGATGTCTGGTCATATTAATGGGTGTTTTCACATGAGACAATAATTATGCCTATGGATATTCACGTACTGTATATTTCATAGAAAACAGTCATCACTGGCAATACAAATGGTTTTTGTTTAAAAATCTTCGAAAAACTGGAGAGGCATTGCACCAGTCTTATTCATCAGTCTTATTCTTCATTTTTCGCATTACAACAACAGCAACATCCAACAGTCAATCCATCCATACATCCATCCATCCATTCATGTTACCCACTGCGCCACCATGCTAATCAATCCCAAATCTATAATATATTAGAATGTGATCTGTAAGAACTTTTGAAGTTCTCTTTCACTTTTGTAAGGTATTTGTGACTATAACAGTTTGTATAGGTATAACCAACTTGTCTTTTCCTAGTTTTAACCTCTTTTTTTTAACCACTGTGCACCATTTACATACACAAACAGGGGCAACACACTGCTTTTCTATTTCTCATACTTCCTAAATAATATGTGACAGGTGTCCTTACCTACTACTGGCTGATAAATGAACCAGCTATCCTCACTGGACCAAGCAAGTAGTGAAGTGAAATAAAAAATAAGCAGCTTTGCATGATCAAAACATGATCAAAAGCAAATTAAGGAGCTTTACACACAAATTCATTATCGCATTTGTGTCATCCTTCCACAACATAATAATGTTCTCAATTAAGGTATCACGATTTGACATTTACCATCGTAATATTTCCCTATGGTTGGAGTATGATTGCGATTATTGATGCTAATGGCTTAGGTAATGACACTGAGAGAGCAGATTTCAGGGTTATGTACAAAGATCCCAGCAAGCTGTACACATCTCCAGAGAGTCTCATTACACAAACGTGATACAATTAATCAGAAACAACCAGAGCGCTGCGCCTTAGCACACTAGCATGGGAATAGTTATGCTTCTTACACACATATGCGCACTGATACACAGTGCAAGACCAAATTGTAAAAACACCCATTTAACACCCTTACAACACCTTGCAAGAGCTATAACACCTTCCATGGTATGAATGTATATCTGCATTAAGTGGTATGTTAGTATAAAATGCCACCAAAGGTTACCATTTACAGTGTATAGTATGAAGAGACTAGAAACACATTCTTTTGATCATTTATTTAAGAAAAAAATGCCACCCTCAATAGCACCTTCTCTTTGCTCTTTTCGTAGAACTCTTTTCAGAGTTTACTGAAGGGTAAAAAAAGAGTCAAAAACCAAGAGATAGATTTGACAAAAAAAAACAAAACAGCGTTTATACCAGACCAACAGCACACAGTGATAGTTCACATTCATGACGGAGACACAGTCCAAGATCAATAGTACCAAGACCAGCAGCAAACACCAAGGCTTAGAATAGTAATTCATAGAGAGCATGTGCAAAATACTGTGAGGTAACATATTAAGTGGTAATTATACGGTTAGTTCAGTTTTCTTAGAATGAGGATGCTGATGGGGCCTGCTGATGGGGCCTACTTCTGGGTTGTGGTGCAAGGAGCTCTGGGTGATCATGATGAAAGTAATGTGTGTTATTGATTGATGATGTCTTTTGAAGATACCCATGAGCACTATGAGCTGTAGCTTCCTCAATCACAGAGGTTCCAACAAGAAAATCATTGCCTGCTGTCAGAAATAATGGTACTAAACTGTACCTTTCCTTATTGCTGTTGTGGTACAATCAAGGGTGTATGTTTTGTACATTCAGTATGCATCTTTTACCTAGGAAAGTGCATGTGGTGCATGTGGTTACCTTTTACTTAACTTTTAGAGTAGCAGTCCTTAAGGTCCAATTATGTACCTTAAATTATTTTAAAGGATTTCAGGTCAAATATACATACGAAAGGTGCAGAACTTGTCCCTTTGATGGTACCACCCCAGTGACAAGGAAAAGTATAAGTTTGCTACGTTTATTTATGAGAGTGCAGGCAGAGAGAAAAACAGAATTTTACCACAAAACTCCAGTGTATGAGACACCTAATTTATTTTTAGTGAAGCAACAGAAAAAGGCAGTGCAAAAGTTTGGTAAGTTTGGTACACTGACTTGCTTGGGAACTGAGCTGGAACCTGAAATGTGATAGCTTTGTAGTAAATTTAAGCAGTATGAGACAGGCAATCTGTCAGAGTATCTGGAAGGGGCCAGTAAACTTGTAACTTAACGTGCGTGACTGGGCTACTGGGTGTTGCTGTGAGTTTGCCTTCATTTTCTGATGTCTGTTGACCTCTTTTGCTTAATTTGGCATGATTTTTGATGAATGAATTTGATGTAAGGTCAGTTACAGCGTCAGTATCGTGGCAACCATGTGCTTGCATTGTGCTTGTTATGTATACAAGGAGATAATTATATTGGGCTTATATTGGATTGTTTATGCTAGTTGTGCAGGAGGGAAGGAAATCAGGTAGAAGGTAACTCTGATGATACAGATTCTTTAAATTTAGTTCACTTCTACGTGCCGTGGAAGCTGAAAGTTAAGATTCTCTACTGGTAACTGAATGGTTATGGTTAATCAAACCCAGAGCTGCTAGAGATCTCAAGCTGTGTGCTTGGATTGGATTCTACCTCACTTATGAACAAAGGCATCTCTCCAATAACTGATTGTGGATGTAAAGTGCTTAGTAATTCAAAATGAAAACATGAACCAATGCACACTCCAGGATTAACTTTATTTAGCTCATAACAAGCTTTGACCTGTGTGTGACCTATAAGCATCTCCTTGGAGATGCCAACACAGACTTGACATTTGGGCAGAAGTGAATTTTTCTGTTTTGGCCTTTTAAGGCTAACTCCACTGCGGTTTCTGAAGCTGGGCATGAAGGAATGTCTTTATATTTTGTGAAATGGTTTTGACGTTGTTCTGACCTTTGGGGCCGACACTGCCTTGTACTAGGTGAGTGAATTTTAAGGTCAGATCTTTCATTTGTCCCCTTTTCTCTTGACCCGTACCTGCTTCCTTTTTCTCTTTTTATTCAGTCCTGTTGTTCCTCCTGTGTTGCATCAACCTTGTACTGTGCTTTACTTCTGGCTGTCCCTCATTAGCTGGTATCTCATTCTGCTTCACAGCTATGGTTGCTTTTCAGAGCTATCTTTGCTTGTCTTCCATTCATTTTATATCTCTTGCTTTTATGTTGACTTCTCCTTCTGCACCATATCTTGAACTATATCCCCTTTGAGCCACTTACAGGAATAACATTTATGTATTATCAGTTAAATATTTCTACCTGCATCAGAGAGTCTCAGCAATTCCCACAGTTTGCTATTTGACCTTCTCTCTCTTTCCAGTCTTTCTCTCTCTTTCACTTCCTTCCTCACATTCTTCTTAAGGTCACTATACTATATTTTTAAAAGGTTACACTGGGTATAGAAAGTGTGCCAATGGGAAAGAACACTGACATTTGTACACACTGGGCTGTATTCAGAGTTGAGTCATGCATATAACGAGGAGATAGTACCAAAATTGCACACTTTGGTATTCAGATCTCAAGCGTAACTACAGATTTAGGACAGTTGAGAGTCAGGTCCATGAGTGGGGCAGAGAGTGCCATAAACAGAATCGTATCTCAGTTACTCATGATTGTCACTTTGAACTTGCTATATCAACTTGAATGAGGAGCAGTATTAACAGTTTGCTTGTACCAAATATTTCAACTGGAGACATGTTTTGGATAATGTAAATACACTCATTGTGCAGTGCCATTCGGTTTACCCCGCTTTAGTCACCTTGTCATGTCAGGATCCATACCTGCTCTTGAAACTACTAGCAAACTACTAACAAGCTTACAACACCCAAGGTGCTCTGCCAAAGACCATGTTGGATGACGGCCCATGTCTCAAGACCCTCTGCACACTTATCCCCCTCCCATTTGTCACAGTTTGCTTAAATCTGTCACAGTATCTTTCTGTTGTGGTTGTTTTGACTCTAATCTGTTTGTCATTATCTACTTATATCTTAGTCGCTTGCAGGTTTGGTCATTGCTCTGCCCTGTCACCTGTAGGTCTTTAACTACCCTGCCTTGTCAATTACAATCCTAGGTGTAACTTTCAGAATACAGGATCTAGCCCTTCTCTAGTCCTTTGTGTCTTTGCTCTTGGATTGTTGGATTTTGATTAGATGTTCTGTTTCCTGTTGGTTTATTACCTCTGTTTCTGAGGATTACCTACATTTTGTATTCTTCCTGGTTTCTTTTATGTTTAGTTTTGTTTTCACACTTGAATCATAGATGCTTCTGCTCTCACCTGTGTCACCTGTCTAATGTACACGGTCTTGTCTCAGTTGAATAAACCTGCCTCGGCAGTATCCAATATCCTCATCCATTTTATCTCTCGAAACCTGTTTACATTCTCCCAAACCCGTTAAAATAACTTGGACATACACTTACTCATTACAAAGTCTCACTCCAGATTCTGCTCTGTGATGTTACCGAGCCTCTCTCATTGTGTACCTGCTTCTCTGGCTTTGACCTCAGTATGTTTCGTTTATTTCCTGTCAAGTCTCGCCCAGGGTTTGTGCCTGTTTAGGCTTTAGAATCGCTGCCTGTTTCTTCTGGTTTGTCTGCTTTGATTACATTTAATAAAAACCAAATCTGCACCTGCGTTCTCCTGTTTGTGCTTCATGACACACCTGTGCATTTTCACTTCTGCCTAAGCCTCACATTTTTGCCAGTGTCAATGTTTAGTTCATTATAAAACACAGAGGGCGGGTAAAATGTGGAACCTTTATTATTCATTTGCAGTGGTCATGTGATTAATGTGAATATCATGACTTGGATCCTTTCAAATCAGCCTAAATCAAAAATTTATTAGACTACTATTTGACCTTCTTTTCACGTCCTTCTCCTTTGTATATTATCATATTAATCTATACATATTATTATTATTATTAGGAATTTATTAAATTATTATTATTATTATTTTTAAAACATAACTTACTTTTTGCAATGCAATTGACAACAAATGTACCATCATTGACGGTACATTTCTGATGTTTATTTTACTTTCTGACATTTATTTAACAGTTATGAAAGGAGTCTTCAGTGTCAGCACTTGGTAACAGTCAACAGTTGTGACTTTGTTGACTGTGACATTCCACATGGTGACATTCCACAACATTAAATGTAATTATAAATGCATAAAAGGCACAACATGCCATTCTTTAATAAAAAGCTGTGGTGTAAGGGGAATAAAACACTTCTGGACATGCTGTAAAATCAACTTGATATAGTTGATGAAATAAGAATAATAGTGGACTTAGATTGTTGGGCTTTATTGTATGTAGAACTAGACTATATCAGTAGTATCAAAAAATAGCACAAATTATGAATATATGCCCATTATGCTGACTATTTTTGTTCAGTTATTTATTTATTTTTACCCGTATTTCACCACCGCTGTATGCATTGCTAAAACTGAATGTTCTGAGATGAAGGAAGGTCAATAAAACCAGAGGAGAACATGATGATCTTTTCATTCTCTTGGGTCAAACAAGATTGGAAGTATCAACAACACTGACTTGGCGCAGCAGTATGCTGTACCGACCCAAGGACTTACAAATAGAAATATATTTTCATAATCAATTTCGTAACCCTGTGCTATTGTGTTATTGTATTGCAGTTTATTTTAAACCAAGGTGCATCTGATAATTCAGTTTCAATAGCATAATAGGCAAACTGATTTCTTATTTTTCAAGAATGTATCAGAACCACTGAAATATTTTGCCCATTGAAGGGCAAGTGTACTGTCAGTACCAGCACAAAAATAAGCAATAACAATAATCAAATCAATAGCAAGAACAGCAGTGCAACACATCTTTGGAAGATGTTTTCACAAAACCTAAACATAAAAAAAAGAGTATTAGCTTAACTATTGTACATAGAGGCAGTCAGTTATGAAGTGGAGTTTAATTCTTTCTTGTTTATTGATCCTATTCTGTTTGCTTTAATTCAGAGTGTGGATGTGATTGAAAGTCACATTAAAAGGCCATTAGGTTTGAGATTAGTGTAACTCAGAACAATAAATGAATCCTGCACAGAGATTTACATAAACATTGGCTTCAGTGCTTATGCACTGTTTTAATAGAGATGGCACAATACACTTTTTCTCTTCTGATACCGATACTGAGTCCTTCAACCAAGGCTGATCAAACATTACTAAGCTTTAAAATGAGTGACTAATTGAACACACAAATTCAGATGGCTATTTATGATTATCATACTTGTACTGCTCAGTTTAATACCCTTTCGGAAGAAATATATAGCCAATAAGTGAGTGAGTAGATAGATAGTTAGATAGATAGATAGCCAGTGTCAACATGTGCCAGATTAGACCATTAATTTTTTTTTATTTCATAACTTTCATTTATTACACACACACACACACACACACACACATATATATATATATATATATATATATATATATACACATATATATACCTGCATGTATCTATCTATCTATCTATCTATCTATCTATAAATATATATATATATATATAATGGTGTTTTATCCCTTTTCACTTTCGGGTATAACCAGACTTTCCTTAAAACTTTCCTTATGGTTGAGACACATGCAAAGCAGAAAGATCACAAGTACAAATGTCAAATTTTTATTCCACTGTGCATAAATGTATGCCACATGCTGCATATTTTTGTAGAAGGGACTTCAGACCACTGTATCTTTATTGTTTTTTTTCTCCCTCTCTCTCCTAATCCACAACCTCTCCAGTTTATTTACTTTGACTTTCAGTAAGATGAAAAAAAAAAAAAAAAACGGCCAAGAAGAGCCAGCGTGACAGACACTTCTCTCTCAATCTCTAAGGGATTTGTTTGCAGAGTATGGAAAAAAAGTTGTTGTTTCTTGATTTCATTTTCTTTGGGAGATTTAGGTAAAGCCACACCACAGGGGCATCTCGGGAAGCTGTTGAGCTGATGAATGTTATATGTAGACTGTAGAAGGTGGTTTTTATGTGCTTACACACTCAGATATGAACCAGCAACACACAGGAAGCTATTTGCATTATTATACATTAACTACCTATTCATACGCACTTCTTCTGCATTCCTGCTTTAAAACTGCAATTACAGAAGAAAACATCTGTAAACACAAAGGCGTATTGTTTTGGGCCATTTTTATTTTGCAGTAATAATACTTTGTTATTCCTGGCTTTATTTGCAAAAGAAACAGAGCTGAAATAGTCGTTACAAATTTCTCCTCCGTTTTTCTTTTATATGCACCAAAAGCACAGGTGGGAGATCAGTCTTCTGAGAGTGGAGACTAGGGACAACAGACAACCTGAGCTATCAAATGGGTTTGCTGAAGTTACTGAACCCAGTCACTTGAATTATCGCCATATCAGAATTTATTTGCATAAAATTGCAAGAACATTTCTTGCCTGTGGTTGATGCCTTGCCTTTTTCCAATTTTCAACTGTCCATTTGCAGTGAGCCTGTGCCTACTAGCTTCAGATTCATGTTCTCGGCTGACAGGAGTGGAACCTGATGTAATCTACTGTTGTTGTTGCAAATCCACCACAAGTTTCGACGTGTTGTGTGTTCTATGGTGTTTTTCTGCTGACCGTGAAGAGTGGTTGTAAAGAGTGGTTATTTAAGTTACTGAAGTCTTCCTGCCAGCTTGAACCAGCCTGGCCGGGCCTTTCCCCCTCTGACCTCTCTCGTCAACAAGATATTTCGGCCCGCAAAATTGCCGCTTACTGGATTTTTTTCTTTGTCACACCATTCTGTGTGAACTTTAGAGTTTAGGATCTGTTGTGTGTGTGTGTGAGAATCCCAGGATATTAGCAGTTTCTAAAACACTCTGGCACCAACAACCTCTTGACCTGTATCTGTATGCCTGTACCGCCACATGACTTGCTGAATCGATAATATCATGAACGTACAGGTGTATAGGTGTTCCTGTTAAAATGGATGGTGAAATGATTTTTAGTACTGTAGCAGAGCCAACAATTGTATGAAAAAAATGTAGGAAAAAAAGGCTGTAGTTCAGTGACTCCAGTTTTCTATACAACCAAGCTTCTGTAGCAGATCCTTTTCTTGCTCCTTATCCACTCATATGCATTTATGCAAATTATTTAGCTGAAGGCAGCTCATCGGATCAGAGACTAGCTACAGGGCTAGAAAGTGGAGGACGTTTATAGATTTATAGATCTGGTCTGATTAGCAACAGTGAAAACAACAATGAAAACAGTGTATGAAGTTGAATGGACAAAATGTATGTTTATTCTCAACTCATATTGAACACATTTGTCTCATCTGTTCAGAGTCTGTGGCGCTAGTTAAAAGTGCTAACATGAACATAGTTCCTCAATTATAGCCATAAACTAATCACATGAAACATGGTTAAGCGTTAAAACGCTTTTTTTTAAAACACTATTTAGTAATGTTAGTTCCTTATCTGGACCTTTGTAAGGAATTTTATGGAACTGGACCATCACAAATTTCAGTTGAATACCCTGCTCTAAGCCATGAACACATGAATGGTAACAGGAATGATTTGTGTTATAGAGTGCTTTTTCCCACGCCTCTTTCACACCTCATCATTCCCTTCAGGCCCACGAAGGACAGACAAGGATTTCTGTTGTTTCCTTTATTCAGTAAAGTCAGAGTAATAGATTTAATCATTCTTTTTTTCCTGTGTGTGGAAAATTACATAGATTATTTCCTGCATTGTAAAAAGAAGACGTTTAAGCTTATAAGGACACAATAAAAAAGTCTTTTGTGGCTTTTGTGACATGCATCTTGACATTTCCAAGCAATTGATTGAATTTAAAGATAAATTATGGCATGCTTGAGAATAGGCTCACACTGTAGAACCGGAATTAATTCACCGTACAGACTGTATTAATCAATAATGCTACAAGGCCGTGTGGTTAAAGTGAGCTGATATGCTAACATCAAATCGTAATCAGTATAATAGTGTGATTTGATATCATCATCATTTTGTAATCCCTTACTAATGTTCAAATGTAAGATTTTACACTGTGATACAGAGAGAGGGAAAAGTAAAGCAGAAATTAGACTGCTGTTGTATTATACTTATAAAAGGCATTAAGTGTGTCTGGCATTATGTCGCCCTTCTTCAGTTCCGCCAACCTTAGCAAATATCAGTCTCATCCAAACAGGAGTTCACTTAGCTCACTCTAATGGCCCTAATGCCAATGCAGAAATCGTGGCTAATGGATTTTCCCACTCCAAGGTAGTTGAACACAACCTGAAAGTTCTAAACCCAATAAGAAACCATGTTTTATGTGGACACTAGCTCTTTCTGAAATATGACAAACCACCCCACCTACCCGAGTACGGCTTAGGGTTGGACTGTGATTGCATTTCAGTGTGCCACTTCTGCATTGCACTGATGAAAATAAAATGGAACGCAACAAGGAATTGCATTCACTTCTGATGCACATCTGTTTAATTCTTAAAAACATTTCCCTCCTGCTTGTTTTTTCATTAAAAAGTGACAAGAAAAACGCAATGAAGGTTCTGCTTTTCAGTGTGGTACATCTTTGTAACAAAACTTAATCTGCATTTGAATACGCTAAACTACAGAATAAAGTATTACATTATTAGTAAACTTTTAAAAATATTTTATGATTTACCATGCCAATAATCTTATGTTGGCCCATGATGTCTTGCACTAAGCGAGTAAAGTGCCTGATATAAAAATGTTTGTGTGCCGATACACACAGTGTGTTTCAAGGAGACGACTGTGTCCAGTGATCATAGACAGCACAAAAAATGTTAAAACTAGGTCACTTGGTGCAACCATTGATTTCTTAGTAGTTCGTAAACTTGAACGTGGTAGCCATTTACATTCAAACTACGAGCTCTGCTGGTGCAACTGGATGCAGATCCTCAAGAGCAATGACCAATGGGACGATCCCTTCTTACATGAGCTTGAGCTCCAGATGCCTCAAACTACTACATGATGAAGGTTACGAGTTTGGTGTATTTTATTGCATTTGGGTAAAGGTGTGGCACATTTTGCCCTGAATCTACAAAAAACTTGAACTTTGCATCATAATTCATCCTGTAAACACTCATATTTTGGGCTTATTAATAACACAAAAGTTAGAGAATAGGACCTTTAAATCCTTGCCAGGAGCAAGTAGAACCTTCCTGAGGTCAGCTTCGTGATCGATGAGCAAATAAAAGAGAAGAAAGAAAACAAAAGTAAAGAGGAGGAGGCGAGCATGTGCTGCCCTACTCTGACATAGACGTTTGACCTTTGAGCCTTTGTTCCGCAGTCAACCACAAAGCAGAAAATGATAATAGATTAGGCGCGAGTGGAGATGTGGAAGAGGGACGAAGAGAAACACCTCACCTTTTGTGCTTATTCACTCTGGGGAACAACAAACCTCCTGAAGGAAAGAATGTAACAGCCAGTGACACCATATGGTTTGGGGAAGATTATTTTGATAGGAACTTGTAGTGATATTGACCCTGTGTGTCTGTATGTGTGTCTTATAGATATTCCTTCCTATTCATTAGCTCACTTATCATTTCTTAGTGATGGAATGAATCTTCCTGGTTGAAGTGGCTGGATAAGGTCTCATAGACAAACTGGGTTTCATGTTAATAGATAATTCTGGAAAACTTGAAAGAATAATTACAAATCACATGGCTACAGATATGGATTCAGTTTTGAAAGGCATCTCCTTGATGTCATTGATGTCTTTAAGAAAATATTTGCTCCCATTCTAAGCCTTTGTGCTATTGAATATTAAAGTATAGAAAAAGGCAAATTAAATCCCCTACTTGTCCCTGCTCCCCTTTTTCTGTTTCCGTTTGAATCTAAGCGGTGTTAATCTCCATTTTGTTCAGTGCAGGTGTTCCAGCAATGCTGATGACTCACGTAAATTATAGCTGCGTGTACTCTCTCTCTCTAATTTATGTCTCAATTTTAAGCTCATATGACCCTCATATGCACTTGTTCTAATATGTTATCATTTCTATAGTAACAGCGAAGTCACACGGACTTGTGTAGCAGACGCTCCACATAATCTAAGGCAAAACATAAACAGATTTAACAAAGAAAAACTCTGTTACAAGACGTTTAATTTCTGCAAACAGTCAGTATGTTTTCCGCCACAGGAAAGTCTTCAGGACAGGAGGAGTTTGCGCTTTCTGGTTTCTTATTAACATGGCAAGCTTATTAACTTGAAGAGAGAGAAAAAAAGAGAGGCTGGTGAGGGAAGGACTCTTTATAGCTGCTATGAAATAAATGGTGACAGGACCTAACTTGTATTACGGATTGTGACAAGCCGGAGGGAGGGGCCAGGCTGTGAAGATGCACGCCTGGCACCGAGTTGGCTAATCAGTGGGAGAGAGGGATAAAGGAGCGGCTGCAGACGCCGAGGGTGAAGGAGAGAGAGATGTACGTGTGTTTTGTGTTTTATGTCATGTTTATGTTATGTTCACTTGGTTCCCGCCTTCTTCTTTGCCCATGGTTGAGATTTGTTACACGGGTGTTCTACAACATTTAAATGTAACAATAAATGGTTAAAAAGTATGACATTTCCTTCTATAAATAAATAAAAACTTGTAATCATTGGCGAAGTTCTGTGGTATAAAAGGAATAAATCATTAAGAGATGTGCTGTTATGGAAACTAGCTTTGGGGAGGTAACAGTATCTGTGCATTATTGTTGATCATTTTCCTATAACAGCATGCTGTGAGTTGTTCTGTTCCTTACTTATGTGTATATATTATGAATGTCTGATGAAGAAAATCAAGATAAAGCTTCTCATATATGTCATTAGAAGAGCAACACTGAAAAAGCCCTCCTAATATATACTGATGGTGAAGTTAAAGCAAATATTTTCACTTTCTTTCTCTTCACTTACATGTACCTTTGTGTAACCGTATATAAATCATTTACAAGAAGAACTCACATTGCCCTCTTTTCTCACTCCCACTGCATTGTAGCCTCAGCCGTGTTATTCCCACTGACCTATCCCTCAGAGCCATATTTTATTTGCCTCTTTAAAGAATAAAGGACTGTTATTCTCTCTCCTGCTCCCATTGTTCCTGTGGGGCTGCTGGAAAATATTCAAATCAAATGCCCTCTGAATGTACTTTAGATGAGTGATGGGCACATGTACAGAGATTAAAAAGAAACCCTTGAGCAGAAACCAGTTTGATATGTACCACACCATGCATGTGCTGTATGACTCTCTGTCATGAAAATATAGTTCCAATTCAGCAGCACAAAATGAAATTGTCCACGGCGTGGAAAATGAGTCCGTTTGCACAGCAGCATGCAACACAGCAGGTAAGAGATTGGGCAAGTTGTAGAGATGGAGCAAGGTTTATTATCGTAAAAGGATATATTCATTAACAAGCAATGAAATGTAAAATGTATGTAGACATGAAGACAACTGCTAGAAGCAGTGGACAAATAACAGAACTAAAAAAAAAAGCGCTCTGCTTCAATACAAGGGTTTTATAAGAGAGAGAGGCAGATAAAACTTTAGCGGTAGATAAAGTGAGGCGGAGGAGGAAAGCAAATTAAAAGATAATTATTCTCTGAAAAAACAAAAAAAACCCACTCTCTCATTCTGGAGGGAGTTATTCACCATGCAAGAGTGTTGATCAAAAACCGCCTCCCGCTGAGATACACACCACGTCTGAAAAGTGTGCAGTCTGGAGGAACAATAGTGAGTGGACGGTGCTTTCCTCAAGATGACATTTCTACTTGTGTTTACTATTTTGGGGCAAGGCAAGATAAGATAAAATAAGAGATAAAATGTACCTTTATTGATCCCCCATAGGGGAAATTCAAGTTGAAACAGCAGCACAAGTAGGAGGAGTAACATTAAAGAAAAGAAAAGAATTTCCTTAAATACCTACACAATACAAATAATAGAAACAGTAGATATAACAGAAACAATAAAATACATTTGTGTGTATGTACATATGCTAGTGTTCTATTTGTGTATGTTCATGTGCAGTATCCTTGGTATTTATATGCATGTGCAATATCTGTGGAATGGCAATTAACTGTTGAGTGTGTGTGTTTGTGAGACTCAGTCAATGGAGGAGGAGGTACTGGGTATTGTGGCACTGTAGAGTATGATGGCTGATGGGACAGAAGAGCCCCCCAGATGTTTTGAAGCACGTGGCTAGATGAATCTGTGGGTGAACGTGCTCCTGAGCCTCCTCAGCTCAGCATAGAGAGGATGAAAAGGATTGTCCATGATAGCTTTCAGCTTCCCTCTCATCCTCTTCTCAGTCACTGCCTCCACACTGTCCAGTTCCATCGCCACCACAGAGCTGGCCTTCCTCACCAGCTTGCTCAGTTTGTTGGCACCACAAGTCCTAATACCACCTTCCCAGCACACCACAGCAAAGAAGATAACACTGGCCTCCACAGACTGGTAAAACATCTGTAGAAGCCCAGTGCACACATTAAAGGACCTGAGCCTTCTCAGAAAGAACATCCTGCTCTGTCCTTTCCTATAGAGGGCCTCAGTGTTGTCTGACCGGTCCAGACAAGTAGAAGCTTGCACTGTTCACACAACCTCAATACACACATCACCATTCACAGTCAGGCAGGCGGAGTGGAGTGATTGCTTTATCCTGTAAGCTAACAGCTAACACAGACTCTAGGCTCATCTCTTGTACTCTTTATAAACAAGATTATTCAGACGACCTCAAAGGTTTGTGCAGGAGTGAAATATATATGATGGACTTGGAGGCGATAAGCGGTAAGATTAATTGTGAAAAGAAAAATAGTTTCCATTATCACTAAATTAATCATCTGTGAAATGATCATTGAAAATAGACCATCAGTGTTATATTTTATACCACAGCCCTGTTGAATTCTGGGTTGAGATCTGAGTCTCCACTGTCAGCGCTTTGAACAGTCAGAGGTAAATCTGTAACAGTTTTTTTAAACGCCATGGAAAAGCCTACAGGATGATGGGATTTCCAGTCAGAGCAACATGGCAACATGGTAACAGTAACAACAGTAACAGTAACATGGCAAGCTGCATTATTAACGTCATAAGAAAATAAAAAGAGAGGCTGGTGAATCTTTCTATCTTCTATGTCATAAGTGATAGCAGGCACTAACTTGTTTCATTGATGGTAAACATCAACCATAACTACAAGTGAATGAAATGTATGATGTGTTGTTGTTTAATAAACAATAAATTGTTAGTGCTGACAAATTGCTGTGGTGTAAAAGGAATAAAACACCTTGCCACCTGCTGTTTGGAAATAATCAACTTTGTGTATACAGTATATGAAAACACCCCATCATCGCTTATTTTCCTATTACAGCATGCTTACGGCACGTGTTTTCTTGCTTACATAAAAGTACATTGTGACGTCAAAACTATTTCCTGAGACGGCACGTAACTTGAAATATGCTGCATATGTAAAGCGTACCTAAAACATCCCATACCATCTCATGCATTTACTTATTGAATGAACATTATAATTAGAAATGCATCATCAACATATTGTAATATATTCCATTTCAATATACAAGGGTGAGTCAAATGAAAGCCTTATGACATAAATAATTGACTCGATTTTTTTCTAGAGGAATCCAGACAGATGTAAAGTGCTGCAACACTTGCATTGAATGAAATTACACAGAAAAAAAACAAACACTTTTGGTCTTTCTATTTATTTTATTTTTTAAATTGCATTTTTATTGCTTTAATTTTTTATACTGCTGAAGGCAAAAAATGATCAAAATCATCTGACAGGTTTCCTAACCTAATAATTAATATTTATATTTTATATTTGCACCACAGCTACGGTGTTGAATTATTTGTCTTCATTTTCTCTGAAAACGATGCTGTAAGCAGATATCATGAAACTAATAAGCCATGAAGACTTGTGTTTGTTTGATAATCATACCATTGCTTTTGCTACATTTCCATCCCTAGTTCTGATCCCATAAGCAAATAAGGTTTGAGTGTACAGCTTAAGCAGTTGCTTTGCTGTATACTTTTAGTAAAACACTACCCATCCACTCACACACACACACACACACACACAAAATCCCTGTAGCGGCTGTATTACTTTAAGTACATTGACAGTCCGGGTCTTATGAAGGATTTTTCACTTGCCACAGACGTGACATTTTTATGTTTCTCATAGAGGACTGAATAAATATGTAGACGAGACTCTGCTGGAAGTAATGAGATCTTTTGTTTTTGCTTTATAGCACAATATCAATTTTAATGTTATCTGCTGGATATACACACTGTTCTTCTGTGAGCATCAGCATAACTCATGTAGCATTACTGGCAGTTTTAGCAAAGAAAAAAATATCAAATGCTCTTTCTGTCTCTCTCTCTCTCTCTCTAACTCTCTCTCTCTCTCTCTCACACACACTCACATACACACACATTTATACACACACACATATTCTGCCTTGTTGCAGCTCTCTGATCAATCAGCACCACATGTTCTGTTTACATTTATTCATTCTTGAATAACCGATTTATCCTGGTCAGGGTTTCAGAGAATCCTGAGCTTATTCTGGGAACATTGAGCATTGACCGTAAGGTGATACATCAGTCCATGACAGGTCATGACATACACACAAGCTCACACACACTTCGGCATTTTCTTTTCGGCTCTATGTAGTTCTGAAAATTTAACTGAAATTGGTCTTATCTGCACATATCTCAACCACAAGTTATAAAATTATAGCATTTAGAAGTCATTTAAATATTTTATTCCAATTCCACTGAAAGACACCCTGCCTGCTTTACAACCTAAAAACAGTAATTTTGCCAAGTTGTAAGGAATTATAAGTTCACAATGGGAAATGAGCATCATCCACCCGAGTCTCATCATCGTCTCTTCACAATTCATAATTTCATCTGTAGGAACGTAAATACCTGCTGATAATCATAGCAAGTAATCGCTGACTAATTTAGTCACTTCTGTTCTGTTGACTAAATTTCCTTTTATTAAAAGTCTTCTTATTAGGTCATTTAAACATTTCCAAACTTCTGTACACGGTGTATAAGCGCTCTTCTATGTTTTGATGGTGATGTGATGTGACGGCGCAGGAGCACCGTGGACACTTTGACAGTCGCTATCTGTTTAATTCACAAACTGAATTACAATTATGTCTATTTTGCATAAGGCGCATCGTTATAAAGGCACAACAAATTAAAAAGCAAAGCACACTTTTGTTATGCATTTGTCAAACTGGCTCCTTAACCAGCATGATCTTTTTTATATTTATGTTTTCTTAAAGCATAGATGCCAAAGTGTGTTATAATAACCAGATTTTCCATCATTTTTTGTCTGTTTTTCAGAATTTCATCCACTATATATTGCTTATGAAGTCATAGTGTTAATGTTACTTGTGTTCTTTGGCATGTCTTCAGGAAATACAGTCCATCCAACTTGTATTTAATCGGGGTGTGTGTGTTATCTTGTCTCCACAATGGTACGAATATCTGATGTTGACTTTATGGGACATTTGGCTGGCCCCTATGATTTTTTTTTTTTAAACTACGAGAGCCAAAAGGTTTCATTTTGGTTACTGAGGTTAAGGTTAGTGTTAGATTTAGGTGTACGCGTAGCATTAACTAGCTGCATTATTTATTATGCCAACGGAAGGTCCTCACAAAGATAGTAAGACAAACATATTTGTGTATTTGTATGTTGTTTAGTTTCTGGTCAATAGCAAGAGAAATTTAGCATTTTCACACACATCACTGTCAGTTTCTTTGGCATCACTTTGGATAAAAACATCTGCTAATAGAATACATATAATTGTAAAAGCTGTGTATGTTTGAGTAGGCTGGAGCTCCAAATTCAGATTTTACTCAAATAAAATTTGCACAAACAGGTTGTGGAGACACAATTCACTCAGTTCTTGCTTTTCTTTAATATCAGATGAGAAACAGGTCTGGTGGAGGGTGAGGTCGAGGTTCGAGCTTGCTTGCTGTGTACAGACCTGATGAATGTGTTGATCAGCTGTGATTGAGACTGGGGTTAATTGCTTTTGTACTGGTGCCAGTTTGTGTGTCAGTTTGGTGCTGAGAGTCACAAACACATCTGAGCACATGGCGGTTCTGATGGATGGATCCGTCAATAAACAGAGACATGCGCATCAGTCTAAATGAGGCCTCTTTAATGTAGATATCATTTATGTGACATGTGACATCGCATTAATTGCCAAACAATTTAATGACTTTTCTCATATATCAGTCCAAAGATCTGGATTCATCTCTAATTCAGGGATCTATTACTTCAAACTGAGATAAATTTCCACATGAAAGTGAAATGTCTGAATATCCAGTTCACGCAGTATTTTTCATTTTAATTGTTATGATGTCATGTATATATTTCCTTGAAATGCTACACATCTCAGAGTGACTACTGTTGGATGCTTGTGACCCGTCTGCAGCGATGCAGCCCCATGCGTAGCAAGCTGCGATGCACTGTGTGTTCTGACACCTTTCTATCATAGCTAACAATAACTTTTCAGCAATTTGTGCTACAGTAGCTCTTCTGTGAGATTGGACCAGACGGGCTAGCCTTCGCTTCCTGCATTCATCAGTGAGCCTTGGTTGCCGATGACCGTGTCGTCGGTTCACTGGTTGTCCTTCCTTGGACCACTTTTGGTAGGTACTAACCACTGCATACTCGGATCACTCCACAAGACCTGTCATTTGGGAGATGCTCTGACCAAGCCGTCCAACCCTCACAATTTGTCCCTTGTCGCAGTTGCTCAGATCCTTATGCTTGCCCATTTTTCCTGCTTCCAACACATCAACTTCTGTTCACTTGCTGACTAATATTTCCCACAAGTATATAATATATCTCACAGGTATTATATATAATATATTAATTTTCAGGTGCCTTCGTAATGAGATAATCAATGTTATTCACTTCACCTGACAGTGGTTTTAATGTTATTGCTGATAGGTGTAAATAGCAGCTCATAATAACAGACATAATTTCCCTCTCTCTCTTTGAACAAATCAAAATCAAGTCCAAAATCCTCCTCTGGATGCAATAACGCTACCTTGAATGCATCTATCTCAACATACTCTGACATCCTTGTTTTCTATTTTTGTAGTAAATCCTGCACACATCACACATGCCACAAGAAGCTAAATTGAGATCACATCATATAGGTCCATATTCAGAGTTTAGTTAAGTATGCCTGATGAGGATTTAATATTGTAATCAGTGCTCAGACCTCAGCTACATGGACACTTGTGCAGAAGTTTTCCAAAAGCTGCCACTGTTTGACACCATTTGATGTGACCTCAATTCATGAATTTCTGAAATTTATATTATGTGCAGTAAATGCACTCAAAAAACCTATGGAAAGCCATTCGAGGGCAATACTAAATACATGACACTGTTCATTAATTAATAGTACCATTCCTGTAAAGTCTTTGCAAAAGTTTTTTTTTCTACTGTACATGAAGGCCATCACAGGAAACATTTGATAGTTTGGTTTATAACAGTGACCTGATTTTCCCCCCGTTTATAGAATCTCTTGAGCAAAGCATGCAAATTGATATGGTGACCTCAATTAAGCAAACTGAATGCATGAATTGCGATTCCATGACCGTGATTTGGTATCTTGTGGTCACATTAAACTTGTGTGAATTTTCTGAAAGGCAGTTGTACGACAGAGGAAGACCTTTATTGAGGGCTAGCACACTGCCTGTGATGGAGTTGTAATGGATTATATTATTTTTGGGTTCCCAACAGACGTTAAACCACAAGTGCACAAATTTCCACGTGTATGCTATGATTAAGTACAAGTCATTGAACCAGGGAGACCATCAGACCATCATGTGTACATGGCTGTTTGCTTCGCTGAGCATGACGGTCATAGTCAGACCTTGTGTCAGAATGGCTGGTTCACAAGGGACGAGTGTGTGTGTGTAATAGTAAGTGTGTGTGTGTGATGGTTGGTTGACTGGCTGAACAGACTTTTCTGCTCTCTCGACTGCTCTCAGCATCTGGTTTTAGACCTGAGGTTGCTGCCAAGCATTCCAGCACTTGCCTTTGGGACAACAGAACACTGTACAGACCAATTGTTTAAAATTTTTCACATCCACATTAGTAAAATGAGCAAAGAGGCTCTCTGAGTGTAAATGAGCACGACATAGGGATGAGTTGTTGTTTTTTTTTTTTAACTATCCAGTCTCTAACCTTCAACTCCTGCAGAGAAAACAAATCACTGGCAACCTCCTGCCTTAATTCCTTGTGCAGGTGAATGTGGTGGCACAGCATGAGAAAAACAGAAAGGAAGATGAGAGCGAGAATGAGAGACAGGTTGAATCGAGTTGCTGTCAGTTGTGTTCTCTCTGCCATGCTCTTTTCTCTCTTTCTAGTTCTCTCACAGCACCCCAATAGACTTTGAAATGTCCAGAAGGAGTGTTAACGGTACTTCTACTGTGCAAAAGTAGAATAGTTTATTTTCTAGAGTTAAAATCCCTCTATAGCCTTTCTATAAACACACACACACACAACATAAGTTGGATGAACCGCAAAATCTTTAGGTATCTAAGTATTAATCTGCATGCTTCATTTATACTGAGTATGATTTGAAAACATGCACTGTATATTCTGACACGTGTCTATCATAGCCAGCATAATTTTTTTTTTTCAGCAATTTGTACTACATTAGCTCTTCTGTGAGATCAGGCCAGATGGGCTAGCCTTCGCTCCCCTTGTCCATCAATCACCCTGTCGCTGGTTGTCCATCCTTGGACCACTTTTGGTAGGTTCTAATCACTGCATACCAGAAACACCTCGCAAGACCTGCCGATTTGGAGATGCTCTGAGCCAACACAGCACTTGTCAAAATCGCTCAGATCCTCATATTTGTCCATTTTTCCTGCTTCCAACACATAAACTTTTGAGAACTGACTGTTCACTTGCTGCCTAATATATCCCACCCCTTGGCACATGCCATTGTATCGAGATAATCAGTGTTATTCACTTCATCAGTCAGATACTTATCTAATGTTAGCTAAATTGAACACACACTTTATGGCCAAAAGTATGTGGACACCTGACCATCACAATCATATGTGTTTGTTTTCCAAACTACTGCCACAAAGTTGGAAGCAGACAATTGTATGGAATGTCTTTGTATGCTATAGCATTAAGATCTGGAATAAAGGGACCCAAACCTGTGCACAAAGCAAGGTCCATGAAGACATGGTATACCAAAGTTGGTGGGGAAGATCTCGAGTGTCCTGCACAGAGCCCTGACCTCAACGCCACCGAACACCTTTTGGATGAACTGGAACACCGACTGTAACCCAGGCCTCCTCACCCAAATTCAGTGTCTGACCTCACTAATGCTCTTGTGTCTGAATGAGCACAAAACCCCACAGCCATGCTCCAAAATCGAGTGGAAAGCCTTCCCTGAAGAATGGAGGTTATTATAACATCAAAGGAGAATTAAATCTGGAATGGGAGCACGTATGGGTGTGATGGTCAGGTGTCCACAAACTTTTGTACATAGGTATATTTTATTTTATATTAATGAATGCAAAACATTCTGTAATTACCTTGACAGAATGTGAGGATGCTAAGGGGCGGGCTTCCACTGTGCAAATCATTTCATATTTATATGTTGATTGGCTCACCTACTGTTTTTATTGGGGAGGATAAGGCTGCTCTATTTTTAACATATATTATTGGGTCTACTAGCATACTCCAGTGTTAAATTGTGGAGCTGCATAGAGTTTGGCAGGTCTGGAAATATAATCAGAGTAAATGTCACGGGAAAATATTATGTAGAGAGGGGTAAATCGTTATATCGCACAAGCTTATTCTACTATGAACAATACATTTGCTTAAAGTGTTACTGGAGTAGCTAATCTGCTTTTTCAGTGAGCACTGGATCTTGTGTGCACCAAACTTTGAAAGCTTGTATATTGCATCTGTGAAATATTGAGAGCATCTGTACATAATACCATAAGGTGTTTTTGCATCGTTCATGAAAATGATATATGCTCGAAGAATAATGGAAACACAAGCAAAACATTTTCATACATGCAATTACTCTCTGCAGCAGCTGAGTATATAGTGCTGATCAGTCGAGTCTGTCAGTTATTCACCTGTTGTTCTGTAGCAATCTGAGCAGCAGAATAATTTGATGGCTTGATAAAGAAGACTTGCAACGGGATTTTTTTTGGACTAACTAGTGAAGAATCTTCTGATGGGTGATGTATAGAATCACTTTGTCTTTTTATCAGCATGAGATAAACTCTCTAAAACAAGCTGTTCCCTTTAATCCAGAATAGTCAGAGGAAACTCAGAATTATCTAGGCTGCTCTTGGCCTGTAGCAGAGATTCCATTTAAGTCAGTGAATATTCCATTAGCACACACACTGCATATGTCTCTCCTAAAGCAAGAATGTTTAGTTTGCTTTTGCTTGAGATGCACAGATGGAAGCTTTACGTTTCCTGTGTTGTAAATTCTAGGTCATTCTCCAAAGCACATACGCATAATGTAACACATCTTCCACTGTATGGATGCAACACAGATGAAACCAGTGAAACCAAAACTGACCACACCATATATAGGAAAAAAATTAAATGCACTCACTGCCACTTTATTAGGAATACCATACTAATACTGGGTAGAACACCACTTTGCTGTCAGACCAGGTTCAATTCTTCATGGCATGGATTCCACAAGAAACATTCCTTTAAGATTCTGGTATGTGCTCACTTGATTGCCTCACATAATTGCTGCAGATTTGTCAGCTGTTCATTCTTGCTATGAATCCCCCCATTGTACCACATCCCAAAAGCACTCCCAAAGATATTGGATTCAGATCTGGGGTCTGGGTGGCATCATCGTGCTGGATGTATCCATTATAAGATGGGTAAATTGTGGCCTCAAAGGGATGCACGTGGTCAGCAAAAATACTCAAATAGATTGTGGCATTTAAATGATGCTCGATTGGTATTGGGGATTGGGCCCAATATTTGCTAAGAAAATATTCCTCACACTAATACACCACCACCAGCAGCCTGCATTGTTGACACAAGGCAAGTTGGGTCCATTGATTCATTGCTGTTGATGCCAAATTCTTACCCTACCATCAGCATCTGCAAATGTTTTTATTTAGGCCATTTTCTAACCTTGTCTAGACTATCTTCCTGAGATCATGTTGGGTAAATATCTAGCTTAACAAATGCAGCAGTAAGTGCAGTCTAGTCCTGCTTGAAGATAAAGAGATAACATTTAACCAGACTTTAAAATGCTAGAAAGTTACTTCTGGTTGAGATACATGCAAAAGAGGCCCTGTTCACATGGCATTAACATGCGTCATGGGTGACTGGATCACAAGTGGACAGCCAAGAAGCATAGCCATTCACACCTGGCATTATGGACACATCTCCACTGACCACTTTTGGTCGGATTTCATGCATCATTTCCGCTGGAGAAAGGCTCTCATGCACATTTATTACGTCAGTCTTCCGCTGCATTTATTTTCAGGCAGAAATGTCTGACGAATCATATCTCAAGTACCTGTATGGACTGTTTCAAATGTTTTAACCATGTGGTCTGCTGAGGAATGAGAGATGAGATGCCGGATGAAGCTATGGAAAGCAGCTTTATCTTAATCCATTAGCCAAGTGGCAGAGACCTCTACCATTCAGCGCAATTTCCAGACAGTCTCTCAATGATTACGTATTTTTTGGGCTAGGGCAATGTTGCACTCGATTAGTTGGTCCTTTGTTACTGTCCGGGACGCATCAAGACGCATTCGCGTTTACACTACAAGTGTGATGTGGCCATATGCATCCCAGACCACCTCTGAATGTAGTCTGAGCGAATGGATCACACTGTGTCTTCGAACACTTCATTCACACCTGTTCGGATCACAAGTGAAATTAGGTGTGATCACGCAGGGCGCATGTTAATGCCAAGTGTGAACAGTGCCAAAGCATGTAGTTTTCAGAAGTAGATAGAGTAGAAATGTCAGAATTTGTATTTGAATTTGTCTCCATGTAATCTAAGATACATGTTCTTCTTTTGTCCAGTGTTACACAATTTTTGGTAGGACTACTTTATGGCTATGTCAGTAATTCTTAAAACTAAAATTGATGTCTGCCCTGGTATAGCAGTTTTTGGGGTGCCTTTGGATTTATCTCGGTGCAACATGAGGCAATTAGATATCATGGCATTTACATCCTTAATAGTTCAGCGCCGTTGTTGCTTCTTTGGAGATCCTCTAAACCACCAACTGTAACTCATTAGCTTAAATACACCATGTCATTCTTAAAATAGGGGAAAACATAAGATACTCAGTTAGAGATAACTGAAGAATTTGCCAGTAGATGGCTATCTTTTAGCTTTAATGCTCTGCAGTCTCTAACTAGGCTAGGAATTTATTTCCAGTGAATTAGGAATATTAGGAATATGATCTTCTTGTAGCACCATGTTATTTTATCTTTACTTTATCCACTAGGTTTGTTAAATTGTATACTGATGGAAAATGTAAATCGCTGTAATTGCATTGAATATGAATGCGATTCCTAATAAAAAAGATGAAACCAAAAAGAATTTGACCATGTGAATGGCTTTTCCAGACCACCACCAGGAGCTGACCATGAGAACATCTCTCTGAACACACTAAATAGACCTGCACTCTTTTCCTCAGGCGTTTGTGAGAGGACCACGTGCTGTCGATGACGGCAATAATCGCAAGGCTCCACAGGCACACCGTGTAACCAAGCATTTGATTCATATTCATCTACAGACTATTAGTCTCCTGAGGAAGACTGTGCCCCGTAATAGTGTAAATTTTTAAACTGCATGAGATTCAGGGTTATTTTTTCCTCAAAAAAGTGTTTTTTCCTCAAAAAAGCAGCAGAACTCAGCTCTGGACTTTTGTGGTTTCTGCATAGCATTGGGAACATAAATCTTTTATTTATTAGGCATCTACTTCTTGTAATTTTTTTTATATATATATATTTTTAATGTGGTTTGGGGGACGGGGTGATGCCCTTGTCAAGACAGTCTTCAGAGAGAAGTCCTTCTTCTTCTTCTTCTTCTTCTTCTCCTCCTCCTCCTCCCCTCTCTCTCTCTCTCTCTCTCTAGCCCTTCCTGTGTTTGTGTGTTTGGAGAGCTGCGTCGACGTGTGTGCTTACTGTATGTGTGTTCGCCTTCCACATCACTCCTAAAGATGTCAGCAAATTACCTTATTGCTTAGTCAATATCCAACTTTGCAAAACCTTCTACTTATGATTTGTGATATTTGTGATAACCTATGCCAATAACTTGTATTACGCAGGTCATACTATTCATTTCCCATACCTTCATTTTTCTGGTTATGGCTTGTGGCTAGTAGGGTGTAAGGCCGTGTGAAATACTGGGAGGCAGGACATAAACTTAGCGTATGTTTTATTGAAGGTAATCCATGAATCATATAATACAGAGTTAAACAGGCATTAGCCCTAATTAAACTGTGAAGGTCAAAACCACTTATAAACTTGTAAAACAAGGCTAGAAACACACAATAACAATGAACAGGACAAAACAAAGAACCAGCCAGATATACATAGACAACCTAATAAATAAGGTAACCCAGAACAGGTACATACACTGGAGGAAATAACCAGTGACTAAAATAGGAACTAAAACATGAGCATATGGCTTTTGTTGCATGGAATCTTGATGAGAATGGCAAAACCATGAGATTTTTGAGATTTTGGGATTTGTAGATTTGTGTATTTAGTTGCACTTTTCATTTGGATAGTTAGGTAGGTTAACCTCTATAAACAGTGTTCAGGTTATTTTCAACACTTGTAAATTGTGTACAGTTCATACTTTTCTTTATTCAAATTGAACAGAGCAAAATCCAACCCCAACAGCTTTGCTTGTTCATTGCTGTTCAACTGTTGTACAAAGTTTTATTTTGGCCTGGTTGCCTTCAATTGGTGGTGGTCTTGCCATAAGATATAGTTAAGTATGATGTTGTATGATGTTTTATTTTAAGAAAAAGTTGTAAAGCAGGAGTTTAGTCTTGTGTTTATTTTTGGTTTGTTTGATATGTCTGACTCACTGCCAAGTTTTTCTTCCAAACAGACAAAGCTGTCAAATTCTGTCATATTGTACTGAGTGCTTTTTGCAGCAATGAAGACCAAATGTTCCAGCTTTATACTCACTCAGAAGGCCATCTGCTGTTTTATAACTCAATGCAATCAGTATTCATAATTTCTCAGCATTTTTATATATATATTTCCCTCTTTCTGTTTATTCTGTTTAGTAAACTTCAAGGCTTGTCATCTGAATGAGTGGATCAGCTTTGAGAGCAGTGACCCGAAATTCAGCATCCATCCGGATGGCTCTCTGTACACAGAGCAAGATGTGATGAACCTGTCCGAGCCTATACAGTTTGTGGTGACTGCTCAGGGAAGCAAAGACACGCAGATCTGGAAGACGATTGTTAAACTGGTCATCCCCAGACACCCACGTCCTCCGCTCATAAACCAGGTGAGACTCAAATTTAGTTCTGCAAGAAAAAAAAGCTAGCGCCATTTTGGTGATAAATCAAGGTAGAAAATAAATTTAAAAAATTACGGTCTGTATCATCCTCATCTCTTCATCCTCATGGAATCTGTTGAGCATTAAATTCCAATACAGATCCCTCATATTTAATTGCAAATTTCATTACAAAACATTGGCTGAGGGGAAAAAATGAGGAAAAATGTCGCCTAACATTTATAGTTGAAGTCTGTAGGCGGTTTAAAAAATGAAGTAATATATGTGATGTGAGCGTCTCGCCTATAGCACTAGCGTTTTTTTTTAATAAGAGCGAAAGTGCTTTTGCATTAAGGGATCACAGGGTTGGGATTAAAGTTCTCACCAATACTGCACATGGCAATTATAAAGTGCATTGAGTAATTGACAGTGATTAAGTTAATCTTGCCACCCAGGTAATGTGTTTGTGCCACCTGCAGGATTCGACACTACAGCAATAATTAATTGTGCCCTAGCAATCATCAATTTGAAAAACCAGCTGGTTATCAGTTGATTCTCTCAGCTGCAATGGATTTGTTTGATTTTCTTTCTCTCTCTCTCTGTTTCTCTCTCTCATACACACACACACACATACACACACACATACATCTGATCATTCACTCTCCTGGAAAGGCATTCTAATTTGAACGGAGAGCTTTTAGCATACGTTTAACTCTGGGCAAAACACCAAATGGCGTAGTCTAATTTTATTATGTAAATGTGGAAATTCAATCTCCAGACAATAGTCACTCCTAGACACATTTGCTCGTGCTTATCTGAGCAAATCCACTAGAATGAAGATACTGATGCAACCATGATTTGCAACCATAACGTATGAGTAATCAGACAATATTTCATCATGACTGCTCTTTGACAATGCCTTTAAATCTGACATTTTCATCTTCATGTCATTCCTTCCATTTCTAATCCATCTTCTGGGCCCAGATGAGAAAGCTGTCACATTATTAACTAAGGGCTGTATTCAAGGTGGAGTTAGGAGGTGGAGTGAGGACTTAATACAAAAATCGTGCAACTGTACCAAAACTGCAGACATTTCAGACATTTGAGCTAAAGTTGCCACTTTTGAACACGGCCCTACAAGCTTCAGGAACACGCACTAGCAAACCATAGAGTTTTCATTGTTGAAGTCTCAAATCATGGTCATGGTTCTGCATTATGTTCTGGTACAAAGCCAGAAAGTTTCTTGCTTGATGATGATAAGTGAAGCAGCACTAGTGATTATAAATTTGATTCCCCTTTGGGAACCCCAATACACATCTGAGTTGGTGTGTGCCTAGTTTATGCAAATGTCCTTCCCATCGGCATTGGGACTATTCCTGCATCCAAAGTGACCCAGAAATGACAAACTGCAAGAAAGGACTAAGGCTTCTCCAGGGAGGAGGACATGTGCTCCTCTCACCGAGTCCCTAACCCCTCACATGTCCCTGCCTTCTGTGCAGCCATTTAGAGAAGCCTCTCTATGCCAGGCTGCTGAAGGACATCCACACACACATGCCTAAGCACACACCCAAACAAATGTCCTAAATGGGCTTTGGGATTAGAACAGGATAATCAGTGTAAAAGGCCATGTTCGGCTCCCTAACACAAATTGTTCTCTTGGATGAATTGTTAGTCTCATGATAATATTAGCTAATACAAGCCGCTGATTAGATATTCACTCGGAGACCTGATTTAGAGTGCAGTGTGGAATCTTTATAACCCACTACTCTGGGTTTTTCACAAGCCTTAAAAGTTGATGTCCTGACCAGGATAAAGTTGTTTCTATGAGTTATAGAATGAGTACTTCAAAGTTAATTACATTTCTAGTCCTCTCAGACTGAAAAAACAGTTGACAAGCAGACAGTGCTCTGCTCTAATGGCGCACACAATTGTACATGTGAAATAAAAATCAGTGAAAAGGATACGCCAAAAACACAAGTGGTTCTAGAATATGGTTACTCAGAAACATCAGCTTTAACTGTTGATGCTGTTGCTAACTGTTTTCCATGCACAGCCTACAACAGTAGTCACACTACACTGCTATGCATATTTCATTGTGACCGTGCTCACACTACACAATGTCTACACAATTTTCTGTCAAAATTTGGCTGGTGAGTCACACTGAACATGACAACCATTGCTAAAATGCGTGTGCAGATCTTTGCAACACACCTGGGCTTATCTTATTTTGTTAAGGTAGCACCAGAAACTGCTGCTACGTGTAGTAGATGCTTAAGTACACAGAATTTCTTTCGTTTACGCGGAACAATCTGTTGTGAAGGGAGACTGCCAAGGATCTCAAAATTCTAGCATACTGTATTAGAGATAAAGTGTATTATTGAAAATAATATTGAATGAAAAAGTCATGTCTTTTTCACCTTTGATGCTAGAAATCGAGTGTAGCTTATGACAAGAAAGAAAATAAAAAGAAAAGGCATATGGGAGCAGCCTCGCTGTGGGATTTCAGTACTGCCTTGTGTTCACCATATATTAGTGTGTTGCTTTTTGAACAGAAATGGATCAACCACTGTGACTGTGTTTCTCTTCAATATCTTTCATCCATCTCCAATAAGGCTCTCAGAATTGCTTGTACTGTGCTTGTATTGTTTGTACTTTATTTATTTTTTCAAAGATTGTTGTGCAACTAAAAGGCAATGGTGACCAGATAATAAAACATAAAAAAAAGGTGGCATGGTTGCACAGTGGGTAGCATTGCAGCCTAACAGCTTCAGGGTCTCTGATTCGATCCTGAGCTCGGGTTACAATTTGTGCAGAGTTTCACATGTCCTCTCCATGTCTGTGTGGGTTTCTTCTGGGTTCTCAGTTTTCCTCCCACCATCCAAAAATACGTTACAGTAGTTGGACTGGCGACACTAAATTGCCTCTAGGTATGAATGAGTTTGTGAGTCTGTGCATAGTGCCTCATCAATTGTTGCAATAAATCTCTACAATGTTACAAAGTTTGGTGATCTCTAACTGAATTAACAAGGAATGTTAGCAGTCCTGGCATAGATAGTCATGGTTGCCAGTGTCCCTGTTTTCACGTTTTGTAAAAATTAAATCTACTTGAAGTAGTACTCTTGTACAGTATAGTATTCTTAGTCATGTGTCACTGTTTGGTAACAGTAACAGTTAAACAGTTTAAAATGAAATAAACAAAAACATCAAGTAGGACACGTTATTTTTATTTTCAAAGAATTTTTGAGATTATATATTAATAATTATATTTTATATTAATAAAAAACATCATTGATGCTGGACTAGCTAAAAAGAAAAACACCATTAACACAGGACAAGATCCTTGCGTAAGTATTCACCACCTTGTACTTTTCAACATTTTGTAGTGATGCAACCTGGAACTGAAATAGACTTCATTTGGAATAAATGTCATGAATTTATGTCATGTTGTAGTTTGGGGGGGTTCACAAGACATTTTATTATCATAAAATTATGCATTGGTTCACTTATCAGTTAACCTGATTAGCGTCTCTGATCTGAAAATGTAAAATTTATCTCAAAACACTGATGCCTTGCATAATCAATTATCTAAGAATCGATTATAACTCTTATAAAAGAATCTATTAAAATAAATGCAACTGGCTCGGAAGTTTCAGCTTAGTGTGCACAGAAATCCCAGACTAAGAGCACATGTGAGCTTTTTATTCGTTACATTTATAATGTAAAAAAAAAATAATAATAATTCTGTTCTGTTTTGGAGAAAAAGAGACAGAGACGTCACATAACTAGCTCTTCCCCAAACACCTCTCTCTAAACCACGCCCCACCATCTACAGTACACACTCGTTTGGATGAATTCTCACATGAGGCACAAACTGATTTCAGACTAATATTTAATAAGCATGTTCTGGTAGCAAATTATAGGAAAGATCCTGCTTGTATTCAGAGTGACATTATTTTTCTTGAGGAACAATAACCTCCAGATGTCTGCGGCAGAGCTGTGGGCCTACTGATGACCAGATGGCCATCTCCTCAACTGTTAGAGATAAAATACAGCTGGTTGGGCTGGTTCTGCTGGAGCTCAGGGCAATCAAGGCAGCTAATTCACACTCGCTGAATGTGTGTGTGTGTCTATGTGCCAATCTATACAGTGCACGCCTACATACCCTCACCATCTGTGGCATCCTACAGCACATCAGGCTTGTTCTGGTTTTCTTTTCTGCTCCCTCCTTTGTAACAGTCATGGTGTTTGTCGGCCTGGCAGCAGAATAAATCTTTTTATTAGGCATTCTGCTGGAAGTCAGTTTCCAGTGGTGTTGCTGCCATTGTTATGAGATATTAGCCCATTCTCTGTACATAATTTTGGCAAGGTGGATGCTGAAATGTAGGAAAGAGCCAGAATGAGACATAATTGGATGAACAGAGTGTATCCCTGTTTTTCTTTTATATCAGACACAGGCGAGAGAGAGAGAGAGAGAGAGAGAGATGGACAAGAAGAATGCTTTGTGTTAATGAACTATATGAAAGTAATGTATTAGAATGAGCACATTTATATAAACCTGTGAATTGAATTACTACTGGCACTACTAATAAAAAAAATTAGTCAACACCTTCTGACCAATCAGATTTGAGAATTCAACAGCGCTGTGGTATAAAGTGACATTAAAACATGCTTATAATACTGTTGCTATACACAGATTTATGAATCTTGTTTACATGAATTTTAAAATTAATGGCAGCACTGTTGAATTCTTGAATCTGATTGGTCAGAAGGTGTTGTTTAATTATCTGAAACAGCAAGCTCTGACAGCAGTTCCAGCTGCAAGGCAAAATCACAGGATTATATTAATCCTAATACATTATTGTTTCTATAGTAACAGCCCATTGACTGGGATTTAATGTATGCTGGACAGTCCACATAATGTAATTCTGATAATAAATTGATTTTTAAAAACGTGTTGTTATTTAGCAAAGAAAAATATATAATTGTTGCTATGATAAGCTTTGTGTAAAATAAGTTTATTTAACATTATGGAAGGAGTCTTGAATGTTAGTAACAGTCTTTCCACCACAGAAAAGAATGGAGGGCTTTCGAATTTCTCTGTAATACAGCATGACAAGTTGCATTTTTTTGTTTTACTAACTTCACAATAGAGAAAAAGAGAGGCTGTAGAGGAAGCAAGTGTTTAAAGCTGCTCTAAAAGAAATGATATCAGGAACTAACTTGTTTTGCGAATGTTCCACAACATTAAATGTAACTATAAATGGATAAAAAGTATAGCATCAATCATTAAACATTGTAATCATTGACAAATTGCTGTGGTATAAGAAGAACAAATAAAACACTTCAGGACATACTGTTATAGGAAAATAATAAACTTCGGGGCGGTAATGCATCACGCCACCCCTTCGTTGATTAATATCCTATAACAGTGCATCCTGAAGTGTATTAATCCTTACATATAACAGGAGCAGTCCCACGTCACAGCTCTCAAGTCCAGGGTTTAATCCTTATCTTAGATCACAGTGGATTCGGACTCCAGATCCACTGTGACCCTAACCAGGATAAAATGGTTACTGAAGATGAATGAAGGATTTGTGAACTGAGAAGCCTCCAGAGATTACGGCTTCCCAGGGAAGAAAAGTTTTTTATTTTTTTTTTTATTTTTTTTTAGAGTCAAACTTAGTCAAGACTTAAACACAGCTTTAAAACTTCATTCTAGTGCAGAACGTCATATCCCAACACTGCCAGTGAACTCTCTTTCATTTTTCCTTTTTTTTAAAAATAAATAAATAAATAAATAAATAACCTATTTCACACTATTATTCGACTTGCAGCCTGCAGTCCACATTCTTCTCTGTGACACAGCTCCTTCTTCCCCTATATCCATCTCATCAGCAGAAGTTGCGAGTAAAAGAGATCAGCCCTTCATCATCCCTTGTTGCCTGTCTTTCTTTTTCCCTCCCATCCTCTCCTGCAATCATCCCCCATTTCATCTCCAGAGCCAGCCTCCCAGCCCCTGCAGTCAAATTCAGCACACCATGAAGCATTAAAACAAAAAAAGTGCAGGAGAACACAATATGTTTGCTCAGTTTTAGCTCACATTTGTCATTCCCACTTACTTAGTCTAGACCCTAGTATACTTGAGAGATACAAATAGTCCAAATAGACTAAGCTTCATTTTTTTTTTTGACTTTTTTAACTTGTTCCAACTTGTTATTACTTTAAAAGTTAGTAGCTATCTGTATGTACTGTGATTGTGCGTTGATGTTACGCCATCCTTTCAATTAATTTTACAATTTTAGTGTCTACTTTTAAGTACAAACATTCAAGGAGAAAGGTTCACAAAATATCTTACAGAAAGAAATAAAAGTAGCTCCCATCTAGCCAATTTAGGAGAACTCTAATATCCTTACAATCAAATCGCACAATCCCCCCCCCCAAAGAAATACACATCTATGAGTCGGTGATGTAAAAAATAAAACAAAACATAATAACTAATAATAATTGATGTGCCTTATGTATAGCTGTAAACTAACCATTAGTTGTTCAGTTATGTTAGCTGCTTATCTGGATATTTGCCAGCAAGGAATTTTATGTAGCTGGACCTTCACAAAATTTTAGTCTCCTAATTAAGAAGGTTGTTTTAAATCAATACTCTAGTTGAACGTAAATTAAACAAAACACTCACAATAATTTATGATGTACCTCTCAGGCTGAAAATTAGCCAAACATACTGCATATTTCTGTAAGTTGTACACACTTAGAGTTTTGTTTTCATGTCTAAAAACTACTGACACTTTCAACTTCATTTTCTATTTCAATATGGCATTATGAATTATGGTCTTATTTATAAGTTTATCATTTTGACTGTTACCATATCATCCAATCGCTGTTGATATTCATCTAGAAACACTTATCCATAGCAACAGGGCCTACGTTGTGAGTCATTCTGATGAATAATCCAATGCAATATGAAAGTGCTGCAGCAAACCCTCACATTTATCACCTGTACAACCAGGCTGTAAAGCATGGGTCAATGTGATTGGTCAACTCAGCATTCTGCTTGGCTTTTGAACCTATAACAAGCAGGTTACTGGTAGCAGTAATATTTTCCTGACACTATTACTAAGATGACATTTTGTCAGTCTGGTTCAACATTCTGAATGAATTGTTCTGACATATGCGCTGGCTAGCAGAGGCATGACTGTGATTTGTCGTGCTGAGCATTGAACCTTTGAGTGGGAAACCCACTGCTGGCTTGATAATCTCTCTCTTGGACACAGGTGTTCTCGTGGCAAGCATGAATTGTTTTATAGCCTTGACATGGACAAAAACACAGTTAAAATTGACAACATGGGCAATGAGACCAGTGTGGAAATAATGCATTTTTCTTGGGTATCTTGTTTCTTGGGGTTCCTTAGTGCCCAGACGGACACTCTTGCTTGTTAGTGATGTCTCATTTTGATTGTGGTTACAGTTTTCATGACTTCCGTTCTAATTTAGATCGTTTAGTTTTAATTAATTTAGTTCCTGATGTAGTTTCTCTTGTGCAACCGTGTTGCCAGTTTGGAAGGCTCACAGATTATGCGGCTAGCAGGAAATCTTTTGCAAACATCAACATTGGGCTTCATTTATCAGTCTTTTAATGAATTTGTTTGCAAATGTTTTTTTAGGCTGAATCAAACTAAAACTTCCCATCAGATTTTCATAGCATCGATTTTCTTCATATCTGCGTGTTTGTTTTAAATTCCAACCACCAGTACATGACCAAGCATGTTCATCTGATTTCACAGCTGATTTGATTTTAATGACACTCACAAAACTCCATAAAAGGCAAAGCTCTCAGAGAGCTGAAAACAACAAAATGAAGACTAAATGGTGAAAGCGCACCTCCTAAGCATGACATGCGCTAAATCTTCCAGTAATGCTGCTCAGCCATTGAAGGTTATTGATTATCACAGTCACATGCTAACTCTTCCTCTTTTTATAGGGTACCATTTCTTTTGTCTTAAACGAATGACAAGTCTTATGTGTCTTAATTGATGGATAATGGATTAATTTATGGATCTGTATATAAACGTATATAAACTCATGCCATTTGAAGACTCTGTCAATCAAGATTCACATTACTGAGTCTCCTCATAAATAAATTTGCCCAAACTCAGGCGCTTTTGTAGGATACAAAAGTTTTTTCCAACTTAGTAAGGTTTTTTTGTTTGTTTTCCCAGATTGTTGACAAGGCCGATTCCCATCACAACCACTACCACAATCACAGTCAACACCGGCAAGGATTTTCCACCAATGGGCTGCGCTGGCAAACAGGAGACTGGATCATTCCACCCATCAGTGCACCTGAGAACTCCAGGAGAGCCGCCAAGGTGAGTGAGCGTTAGCACCTCCTTCTTTTGTACTATAAGCAGCATTTTATATTCAGGTCCCTGATTGGGTTCAGCTCAAAACTTTGATGATGCTCATAAACTCTTGAATGAAAATAATATGAAAATGAATAAATCATGTGAAAAAAAAAGTCATATGTGAAAAATAAATGAATCATGTGGAAAAAAATCACATGTGAAAGTAAATGAATAGAAAAAAAATTCAGTCTTGTAAAAAAATTACTTGTGGAGGTGTAAAAAAACATAATTGAAAATAAAATAAATTAATCTTTTAAAAAAAAAAAGAAAAAGCTTTAAAATATAAATTAATCCTGCAAAAAATTGCATGAAAATAATCGTCTGTAAAAAAATAAATAAATAAATAACATGTAAAAGTAAATGAATTGTGTAAAAAGTCAAACTAAGAAATAAATGAATCAATTAAAAATTACATGTGAAAAATGAATCGGGTGGGAAAAAACTGAATCGTAAAATATAACATGAAAATAAATTAATCATTTAAAAAAATAGTGGAAATGGAAATAAGTGAATCGTGTTGAGGGAGCCACATGAATACAAGCGAATCATGTGGGGGAAAAACAATCATGTATAAAATAATTACATGTGAAAAACAAATTGTGAAAAAAAAATCGCGAGTTAGAAATGAATCTTGTTGAAAAATTAATCACGAGAAAATGAATCCTGTAAAAAAAAAAAACATGAAAATAAATGAATTGTGTAAAAAAAAATCACACATGAACAATGAATCGTGAGAAACAAATTGTGGAAGAAAGAATTACATGAAAATAAATGAATTGTGTAAAAATCACATGAGAACATAAGTACCTAGTGTAAAAAACATAAAAACAAATGAATCGTGGAAGAAATCACATGAAAACTTTAAACCACATGCACTACATGTGAGGAATGTGTGTGAAGAGTAAAAGGCAAATGTATAAATTTCACATGTGAAGTGTGTGTGACTTTTCTGTAAGGGAAAACTCAAACTGTGTGAGTTAATATTGAATTGTATTCAATATTTCACAAGTAAAACAAAGCCCCTGTTGTGTAAATCCAAATCCATGTTGCCTCTGAATGATGAATGATAAATGATCAGAACTGCAACTCTTGAGCCTCTTTGAGTGAGACTCACACTTTTGGACCCTCTGGTCCATCTTTTTTCTGAATTCGACGGCAAACAGAAAGGTTTCAGAATCACAGCATGACAGAAGAACATACTCAAGGGCCTCTATCCGGGTAAAGAAAAGTCTTGCATTTTCTGCTGTGGAGAACTGATCGGTGACGGCATTCAACAAGGTATAGGGTCTCATCATTCTGGTACTCTGACAACAATTTGTCTTGGTTTACTTGATAATGAGAAGACGAATGAGGGCAGTTTGGATGGTTTATGATCTATGCAAATATTATGCTATATGTCTGCTACACTCTATATAGTGGAAGTGCCGTCTTTCTGTATATCTCTATGATTTTCAAGGTATATTGCTCCTAGCTTTATTTCTAGAAGTCAGCAGGGATTTTACTAGCCTGTACTTCAGAAAACATCAGAACAGAAACAAAACTGAACAATAACCACACACACACACACACTATCCACAAGGTCAGACTGTGTTATCTATGCATGTGAAAACTCAGGTCTGTCTTATCTTTCATTCAGCCCCCTCAGGATGGGCTGAGTTTTCTGTGCACAGTCCTTATCCTCACCTACTCTGTTGTGTCTGTGTACTTCTCTGATTACACATGGGGATTACAGCAATCTCTTTCCACATACACACACATACACAAACACAGACCAAGCCCAAAGAGGCAGATTAACAACGAAAACTCGAACCACCCACAACGACCAAGTTTGCAAGCGTGAAAAGCAGCTTGGACTCAGTTGGAGAAATGGTTCGATAACTTCATCCCCCACCTTTGCCATTTAAGACGTTTGGGCTTAGCAGACCTCCCTCTGTGGGTGTTTACTTGTAGCAGTTCTCTAAGACACAGTTGTCAGTTGCTATTTTTCAGCAGTGAGAAAGGGTTACATTCATGCGCCCAGCTAGGAGAACCAAACTCCTTCAAGCACTCAAGATTTTATTTTTTACTTTTTTTTGTTGTTTGTTGTTTTGGGGGTCTATCAGGACATAGTTGAGAGCTGAGACTAAAGTAACTAAAATAACACAAGCAAGCAAACTAGCATATATAGGAAAAAGAAATACCATTTACTGTCAGATGTACAGATAATTATTATAAAGTGAGGACTGATCTCAAATTCTACATCAGTATGAATTCCCATGAGACTGGGTAATGTTGAAGGTAAAACCAGATTATGCAGCACTGGTGAAGCAATCAAGGTCCTTTTAAAGCAGTGGCACTATATGAAGAAATGAAATCCGTTATACATTTATTTATAAATTTATTCATGTTTTTATCCAGGGTGAATGGATAGTGAGGCAGAATACTATATAAACATACAGTTGTATTAAAACTTTTTTATTAGATTAGATTCCACTTTGTCATTAAGCAGAGTACAAGTACAAAGCCTATGAAAGGCAGTTAGCATCTAACCAGAAGATCAAAACAGCACGTCGCATTAGGTGTAAAGTGCAAAGAGACCATGAGGTAGGGTGGTAATAAAGTGCAAGTGATATGTGCAAATGGCATGTTATCACCAGTGCAAATGGATATAAATAGTGCAATGGATAGCAGGGCAAGTGCAAATGGATAATAAAGTAGTTATTATTATTATTATTATTAGTAGTAGTAGTAGTAGTAATTAGAGGGTTATAGGCCTTGTTCAGTGATTGTCTGTCACAACTGGAATTACTACAGAATTCACAATCCATCCAGGATAAAATAAAATTAAATCTGATCTTATTATTGTTGTTGTTATTTGTTTGCGTATTTATTTATTTAGTTATTAATTCAATTAATTAGTTCAGTTAAAACAACTGAAGTGAGTAGTATTTTTTCTGAGAGTGAATTTCCAGAAAGTCCAGTGATACTTGAGATTTTCCACATTACACAGAATTTTCAGTCAGCAATATTTAACATCTGTGTTGACTAGTATCGTAAATACTGCAATGTGCACTTATCATTTTTGCACTTTTTTGCCACACATACACAAAGTGCGTCCCGCCACTTGGAGCACACTGTGTGCTGAGCCAAAATCAGCTAGCTTTTTACTTCAATGAATGTGGCAGGTGCTTGTCGGATAAATAGGAGGTTGAAGCTGCAGATGGGAACGGCAGAGCTCAGGAGCAAGTGCTGAGAACTGAAGCACTGAGCTTGAGTCGGCGACAGAATGAGGGAAAAGGAGATGCTGGACAGAGAGACGAAGAATCACCATGCTTGGATACCAGTAATGAAGAAAAGAGCATTCGTTTCAGGCTGTTTAACACCTGTTTGGTTCCCCTCAACAGTCCACACACACACACACCGGGCAATAAGGGCACATGTAACAATCTATTGCTACTGGAAAATGACTGAAAGAGGCAGCAAAATAACCCTTGCTTATTTTCATAAAGCTAAAAATGCATGCATGTAGCCTGCACACGCAAGTCACACAAGCACAAACAACCCCCTCAAACCCAAGCTCTGAAAGAAAATAGTGAGGAATACAACATGAACTGTCCTTGGACCTCACTATAAAAGAGTAAATGTAACAGAAATGAACTCTAGCTGAAGGTTAAACACCCACATAATGACAAAATCCTTATGCATGTGATTACAATTCTAGACCTCAAGCGAGGTCAGATCACGGCTCTTTCCCTAGTATAGCCATGCATAACATGCAGCGTTAGCAATAAGGTAGGTGTCCAGTTGACTTTTTCACACCACCTTGTAACATAATTGGATGTAGTGAAAGCAGCAGGTACAGGGTCAGTGATTGGGATTCATGGAGGTGTGCTGAATATCCGTATGACTTTTCTAAGTGTGTGAGTGTGCCTAATGGTAATTACTGTGATGTGGACAAGGCTGAAGGAGCTAAAAGTTCATTATTTCTGAATATGATGGAATATAAGATATTTAGGGTGGAACATGAATCCAGTTATTGCATCGACGTTGATGGATTGTGAAGTAATTTTCAGATTTTCTTCTTAATAAAGATTCAAGCAGGCACAAACCTGGAGAATAGGAATAGTTTTATTGAAGCTTCATGTATACACACAGGTGCTGTCCATTCAAGGTTTAGTCCTCAACTAGGTGTTGTCCCTTCAGTGTTCAGTCCTCAACTCAACTACATACCACAAAAGCCCTTTCTTAAAACATCTTACTTAGGCTGCTAACCCAAGGTCAGCACACAGATAAAACTATCTCCTTGACCCTGGCAAAGACATTCCAATTCACAATAGATGGATTGTAAGGAGGTTTTCATTAACACATGAATCTTGAGAACTGTTTAGCATGCTGCAGTAATTCTGAAATGTATATACCATACTATGCTGATAATATGAAAAGTAAAAAGAGCTATAATGAAAAAAACGTAACTATTCTTCATTCTGAGTGTGTATGGGTGGAAATAGTTAGCATATAGTCTAAAGAGCACTGTTGACTGTGTTTAGTCATGTCCAATATAGAAAGTTTTTGCTTAGCAGTAAAATGTCATTGGTGATGTTAATTTCTTTTTTAATGAATATTAATATTTATCCCTCCTTAAATTAGTTACCATTAGCAAGCCAAGCTACTGTTTGTCAGCAGCCTCAGAGATATGCTCACTAAGAAGACTCCTATTTTGTATCATTCACATAATTTCTATGAGCAGCCATTTATTTAGCATTTATGGAAGGAGTCTCCAGGGTCAGTGCTTTGTAACAGTCAGTGACAAAGCAGTAACTTTAAGTTTTCTGACATGGGAAAGGCTTCAGGAGGTTTTACCATTTCTCGGAACATGGCGTTTTATCTTAACTTCAAGAGAGAAAGGAAAAAAAGAGAGGCTGTTGAGGGAGTGAATGTTGTGTGTCTGGCAAACTCAATACAGTTTTGCCAAGATTGTATTTTGGATTCATCTTCATTAAAAAATTCATCTATTTGTCAATGATTCATTGATCCACACATCAGCAGAACTGCCACCATCTTGGTGTACCATTTTAAGCTTTTAAACATCTTTCATTTTGTATGCATTGATGAGGACAACAAGCAATTTAACTGGGAAAGTATTTCCATAGTTGGATTTATCTGCTATTTTGCTGTCTTATTGAGCAATATGTTGACAGATTGGTTATTGAATAAACTAATTTTATGTATAGTACACTCATTACTTAGGAATCAAAATTTGTTCACGAGTAAATAGAGGGTTAAAATTACAATTCCTTCGAGTAGTTGATAGAAATATACACTTGCAAGAGATTGGTGCAGTTCATAGCAGGGGACACAACTTGCTTGCTTCATTTATATTAGTCTTACCATATCTTAGCAGTATAAGTATAATCTAGGACAAGGCTGGACTTCCATCTTTTTGGATGGAAGGTTGCTTATGCTACATGTTGTATCTGCTATAAATTCTAGGTCTCACACATACCTGGGGGTCTAAATGTGGTATTGTCTGGGTGTATGTACGTGAATGTCCATTTTTGTGTGTATGTATGTGCTGTAATCTGGAGAAATGAGTGCAGGAAGATTGCACTGACCAGACTAGAAAAAAGTGCAAACAAGCAAAAACTTTCGTCTCTTTCTCTCTCTCTCTCTCTCTCTCTCTCTCTCTCTCTTCCTCTCTTCTGCCGTTGCCATGTCAGTGTCATCTTTTGCTTTAATTAAACATTTCTGCTCTTCCACTGCCACCGAATCCCTGAGGATGTGTCCATTGTCCTCATGCAGACACACAGTGCAATGAAAGTGAAAGCAGTCATTAAACACCACCGCTGTCTCCTGAGCTGTCTGCTTTTTAATAGGAACAGGGCAAAGGAGTGTCCACCTCTACCTCTCCCATTTACTCTCATGATACCTGAATCTGGTCTAATGGCTTTATTTGCTCTGTTGTCCAGACAGTAGGGAAATAACGTCATTGTAATTGTCTGAAGAAAGCTGTGTTAATTCCATCAATGATACAGTATTCAGTGCCTGACTTTTTTTAATTGCTTAGCTATAACTGAGTTTGTGATTTTGTTCTTTTCATTCTTATCTTCTATTAATATTAATTCCTTTTCTAATTACCTAATTTCAACAATAATATATACCCATTATATGAAGTGGGAGGATGGTTTGGGATTGTGGTGTGTGTGCAGACTTGTGTTTGCAAGTACATGTGTGCTCATGCAGTACTGAATATTGATCATAGATGCAGCATTCTGTTCAAAAAGAACAGAATGCCTGCATGCTTTATTCCCAATGGCATACACTGTCAGTAAATTTCACATTATTAATTGCCAAAAGAAAGAAAGAAAGAAAGGTAGTTTATAGCTTATCTACTAACTATCTTCATAACAGAACAGGTCACACCTAATGAGCAGCTATCAATAACTCTAAAAGTCAAAAACATGTAAAATGTTTGTGCGATTCTACCGGGCTTTCCAGTTTTCTCCCAACTCCAAAATACCTACCAGTATTTTGGAAATGTATGTGCAAATGTATGTACTTGGAATTGTGCAACACAGTTTGTAAGGAATTTTCTATCTAAAAGCAAATTGTGTTGCACAATTCCAAGTACATACATTTGCACATACATTTCCAAAATGGTAGGCACTATGCCCATCTGTTTGCTGTTTTCAGGGGGCCAAAGGTACCGAGGGTAGGCACCCTATTGCTATACTACCTTTTCTTCTTCTTCTTCTTCTTCTTCCTCTTCTTCTGGCTAGGGTGTCTATGGCAGCCCATAGAACCGTCTGGTGAGTAGTTGTGAAATTTGGCACACTGATTGGGGAGGGTATATGGAACATTCTGAACAAATTTGGGCCAAGTGCTGCCAATGCTCTAGCACCACCATCGGGTTAAAGTTGGGCCTAATTTGGAAGTACATTTATGGTCATAACTTTTGAACCGTGTGTCCAAAATTTATAACCCTGTAACGTCAATTTCCACCTAATTAGATTTTCTGCCATCTTGGATTTTGTCAAAAATTGTGATTGGGTACTACTCATATAAATTATGTCCAATCATCACCAAATTTGGCACACGCCATCTTTACAGTAAGCCTCACATAAATTGAACAGAATTTTGATACCCCAAATGATTTGCCCGTAGTGGACCAACGACTCTGACATCGAAGCCACCAAAAAGTCAGGCTGTATCTCAGTAACTACTTTGCGCACTGACACAAAACTTGGTAGGCATGTTCAGGACCATGATTTGAGGCTATGCAACAAATTTCATGACCGCTCAACTTACCGGTCAAATGTTATAATAACATGCTGAAAATGCTTCTATCTAAGTGCCATTTTTGCTACTCCTCCTCCAAGGAGGAGCAAGACCTAGATGTTTAGATGTTTTTAAATTGCAAGAAGAAAAAAATTTTCAGGTTAGAGCAGTACCAATCATGACTAAAGGTCAAAGTAGCAACAGACAATACCACAGGCCACAGCAGTAGTGCCACCCTGCTGCCTATTTGTTCATCAAGACCTTTCCTCCTACAGTCAGAGAATTCCATCACTGTCCGTGGTCAAAACATACACATCAGGAGTGATACGACAAATCACTCTTGAATCTAACTTTGCCTAAAGTTATGGCTCTGCTATCCTGTGGTTGCTCAGGCAACAATTTTAGCACATTTGTGAATTCGAGGCGCACCGAGTCCCTGCAAATGCTGCTTGCAGCTTTAATTTTTTTAAATTATTTTCTTTTGGTACCAACACTTAAGCAGTAAACAGCACTTTTTGGATGCACGACAGGCTCAAGTTGAAGTGAACCGTTTAAATTCTAACATAAGCCCTCTTGAATCGCTTCCTCATGTACAATTGGCTTCCATTTACTGTATAATAACTGACACCCTTTCAGAGTGATCCATAATAGAAGAAAAAAGGGAACAGGGAAAGGGAAGAGGAAAAAGAGTGGGGAAGGAAATTCATATTTCAGAGTGTCTTCACTGCACTCTTAATTTTTCATTCATACTGAGATCCATGATGGAGTAGTCTGCGTAACATTGAACGCACATTTATTCCCTGTGGAATCATGGATAAGTGTGCAAGGTTGGTGCTGTCACCGACCCTCACCTGAGGTATATTTGAGCTCTGTTGAGTAGTGGATGCTTTTAAAAATACATCTTTGGGATTTGTTTTTCTAACGGGGTGATTTCTGGCATTTTATCTCTCTCAAAAGGTCATATTTTAAAATGAGAAGAAAGTCAAGAGCAAGCCCTTCCATAAATGGTATTAGATTACCACAGAACCACCAGATGTTATTTGAACAATGGCCCATTATCATGTGGTAATGTAATCTTAGTCAGTGTTGTGCTGGAACTACTGGATGCATGTCAGTGTCACCGCTGAGCACATACATACATATGTGTGTGTGTGTATATATATATATAAACTCGAAGAGTTTGTTCCAGGTAAGGCAGTGGCTTCAATCTTTTGTTTCCACAGTATGATGTAATGAATCATTCTGTTTCTTGGTTCTTGTCTGAGCGACAAATGTCTTTTCAGAAGGGCATCCTGGGAGAAAGAGCTTCTTTTTTTGAGCCCTAGTGTTCTCCTTCACAATCCCCCAGTGAGTGGGTACTCACTGGGGTAGATTGGTGGAGGAAGTATCTGTTTTGGCAGAGATTCAACGCGGCAAACATGGATTCAGGATAAGGAGTCCACCTTTGTCCACCTGATTTTAAAAAAGGTATAATGAGCCTGGTGGGAATTTAGTCCCTTTCTTGATGTACTCAAGATTTCAATTTCCAACATCGTACTTGCGCTCTGCTAGGTTAGGTTTTCTGGAATACCGGACATTGGTATATCTCCAAGGCTGCAACAATACCACTCTCAGAGGCATCTATCTCTAGCAAAAACAGCAGTGAGGGATCAGAATGAGGAAGGATGGGAGCACTAGTAAAACAATTATTTAGTGTTTGACAGGCTTCTTATGCTGAAGCTTCAGATAAACCTACAGTAAAAAAATGAATGAAACCAAACAGTCTAGGGTTTGGGCCAGTGAAGTCACTGCCTCAACCTTGGTCCATTTTCATCTGGAATGTATAAAGGAATGTTAGCAGAATTCAACACATCCATGCTTGTGGAACTCATATTTCTTCAACTTTTACTCTATTTCTCCATGTTTTACAGAGCTCCTATTCTGAGGATATGAATATTAGAATACGAATCAATACTGTCAGTTTAAAAAACAATCTAGAAATCTGTGGAGTTTCTTGTTCACAAAAGCCTAGACTACTGATAGGGCATTGACCAGTTCTTAAGGCATTATAACATATTCATCGTGAACATTCAAGCACATCATACTTGGTCAAGTGCTGATTATAACAGGCGTAAATTAGGGGCCTACCACTGCAGGTAGAAAAGTGAAGAGATGGATGTACCCCAAAGCAAGTACCTCCTTTACATATTCCTCCATCATTCGGGTCTCTGGTCTGCTGTACAGGTCAAGATCTGCTGGCTGGGTCAAGACTGTTGGCAAGAGGTTGATTGCAATATCTCATGGACTATGCATAGGTAATTCTGAAGCTTTGCGCCTGCTAAAATAACCCCTGATCTCTCTCATGCGCTCTCTCTCTCTCTCTCTTGCTCTCTCTCTCTTCCAGCTTGAGAAACACAGACATTTGTATTTGTCCATCAGTAAGACGGACAGGCACTATCACAATATGGCAGCACTTAGTTATCTACAGCACAAAAGAGCATAGATGTCCGAAAGCATCTGCTTTGTTTTCCCTACTCTTGATGTTACACAGATTAGTAATAGATAAAAATAGCGAGACACTATCTCTATGTAGCCCAATAGATAAAAATAGAAAATTGATTTGCTGTTTATTAAATAACATCAACATTAATTACACAGTACACTCCAGTCAGGCACTTTAAAATTAATATCTTTTAAAATGTAGGTCTTGAGTCTTGATCTTGTACTTTTTCTTCTTATACATCTTGTTTGTTACATATTTGCAATCAATTGCTGTACTGCTCTACCTCTTACAGATAATCCAGTCTACTTACAGTAATACCTTGCGTGTATTTATGGGCCAAAATAACCTCTATCCTCCATCATCACCCGCTATTTTTCTGTGTATTGTTCAATGCTTGTCATTTTGCCTGCTGAGTAGAAGTTTACTTACTCTGCAGAATATGGTGTGTTGAGAGTTGTTAGAGCTTTCAACATATGTAATGCTTATTGGATTTAGGCCCAGGTTTACACATTGAGTTGATTAGGACTGGGCAGATTAAGTCAGGCCTAGCAGCCAAACACAGGGCATCCCCAGTAGAGACAAATATATGCTCAATATTTAATATCTATGGGCTGTGTTCAGAGTTGGTGACACAAGTTGGCAACTTAAGTCCAAATTTATGTCAATAATTACACGAGTAAAGTTTTACATATTTCAGGTTGGGTTATACAACTACTTAAGTTAATTTTCTGGGCTCCCCATTCAGATTATCTAAATCAGCCTTTACCTGAAGAAGTAAATAGATTTTTATTTTTGCTGTCAAATGTAATAGAATGTAACAATCACAAAAGACAATTTAAAAATAAAAGACTAATATGATTATATATGAATGAGATGATGGCAAGCAATAAAATAAACATCTAGGAACAGGATTCTAGTATTGCCAGTATATTGCTTTATGAATAGCCCAATTGTAGGTATCACCTTAATCACTGCAAACCCGACACATCCTATTATTTTATAATTTGATCACACGTTTAATTCACTATTTTGTGTTGTCGAATTAATAAAATAGTGTTGTTGATAAGTTGATGTGCTCTGCTGTAAAGAAAATATACAAATAGTATGAAGAATAAGCTGACTGACCGCTCATCTGCATCCAGCTCAAATTAATTAAGATGCTGTCTCCTCCTGTCTCCTCCATGCCAAAAACCCCTTTTTGTGGACTTTAAAGGGATGATATGGTCAAATAATTGTGTCATATTTTCTTTTGAGTTTTAAGTGTAATTACAGTCCAAAACATAAATTTCAATGTGATACACAGTGGTTATATATGTGATACATAGTGGTAACTGTCAGATGGTAGCCATGGACTTAATATTGCTCCTTCGTCGAGTCATTTTCGGTCAAAAGGCCATCATGTTCAACAGGCATCTGTCATTGTCTAGAGTGTATTACCAATCCTTTTCCTACCATTATTACCAAGCCATTGTACCATAATCTTTGCTTATTATTAATATGCCTATGGCTATTTTTGTCTCTACCATCTGGATTGTCTATATTTCTACTGGTTCACTTGGTACTGGCCAGTTGCTTGGCTCATAGAGTGTTAGCAGAATGTGGGCTTTTCTAAAGATGCTCAGTATTTGATGATGGAAAGAAATGCATCAGGAATCTTTGACCTCTATAAAAGCTATCATGAGCCATGAAGCACTAGCGGAATTGATTCACCTCGGTTCAACCTCCACACCTGCTACCAGAATGTCTAACCCTACATGAGTACTTCTGGCCATGTACTCGTTCATAGCTTAGCACTGTCTGATAAATATAACTGCTCTCTGTACAGGTCATGCCTTATTTTACTCACTTTGCCCCCACATCTCAAGTGCTTTTGTGTTGAAAATCACCTTATTTCATTCTTTAATAGCTGGAAAAGCATTGTATTTGCTACATCCAACAAAACCATATATAAAATACTTCTTGCACATCCTTTACTAAAGTAAATTGAAACTAAATCTATGCCACTAGGATTCTGCAGCCTCCCACCTGCCAAATATCCAGACTGTGAGCAAAAATCAACTAGTTAAGCTAGACAGAGAACCATTCCCATGCTGAAGCCTACTACATTACCTGGAGAAAGTGCTCCTCTATCTTCCTATATTGCACCATAATTGCACCAAACAGTAGTTTCTATTACCTGTGACAGTTTACTGCCAAGACACTTTCCTCTGTTTCTTTGCTTCCTCATACTTTTAGACTTGAGTGCAGCAGACAAATTTATAGTAATCCAGCTATGCATACAAAAATGCACATCATTGTATTCTAGTATTGCAAACCACATACACATTATTGTCAATGCAACATATCAGGAATACATCATGCATACATGCTTTTGTTGATTGGCTCCACATATGCAAAAGGAGTTTTAGGACTACTCAGTTTAACAGCATCATGCTAGAACGCTTGTGCTTTATTGTGACATAGAAACAGGGTTTCATGAAAGTGACATGATTACAGACAAAGATATAGGTCATGGTCAACTGTGGCATTTGTTTAAAAAAAGTGCCAGAACATTCTACATTATAGGAAAAGCTTCTTGGTTTAAACCCAATAAATCCAAAATAATTTCTGTGCAATGCACTGATGGCACTTTGTGGGATGCTTCTTTAAAATATACAGCAGCTGGATCCCTAAAATCATGGTTTCTGATGGCACTAAAGTGTTACACAATTCTTGTTTTCAAAGCTCTCCTCATACAATAAGCCATACAGACATTTCAAAACATAGATCACATTTTGTGTAATGCAAGTAATGATGCCTTTAATCTTCTCCTTGAAATGACAGCTTTTTACAGATCTGTACAGAAAACCTACACAAAGGAACTGATTAATACACAATGACCAATGGCACAATTCCCCCCATTCTGCAGAAAAGAAGCTTTCCCATCCTTCATTATAACTATACACTGTATTTGGTATAAGATTCAGCTTTTAAAAATCAGGTTGATGTTGTCAATATGAAAGTGACAAGTCTGGTAGGTTGGGTGGGAAATGAGGACACAGGAGCCAGGGATTTCAGGAGAGCAGAGCTGTTCAGTTTATTAAATTAATGGCACTTTTCAGAGCTATGCCTCAACAAATAAGAAGAAAATACATGTAGAATCTGGCTGCTTGGTTCAGGTTCAACTCTGTAGGAGTCACACTCTGGCATCTGGCAGTCCACTGAAAATGGAAGAAGCACATAAATAGGCTCCCATAAACTACACAGTCATAGACAATCATTACCTGTTCGAAGAAATCAGCCACCCCCTGTCTGTGGACCACCTTGAGCTCAAAAGGCTGTAGAGTTCACTAATTGGCATTTTGTGGCATGAAGCACAGCACCTGCATACATCACACTGATTGCCTGGCCAGTAGAAGTGAGCCATGATCTGGTAGAGTGTTTATTTAAATGACCATCTATTTGATTATGAAGACCCACATGGAAAAGCATTTCACTGTGGCTCTTTGGGACCAGCAACTGGGTGAGTTCTTTTGTCTGAGTGTTCTGAGTGAATCAATATGACCTGTCCTTAATTACTGAAAAATATGTGCAGGACACTGTGACCTCTGGCTGTACTGAAGTACCATCAATTACTTTTACCTGGTTGAAGATGTGCCTGAGAGTCTTCAGCTCATGACTGCTCCAGAGGGAATTCTTCAGGGGTTCTCCCTGACATGGACTAGGCGTCAGTGGTACAGGCATATTCTCCGCAGTGAGATCCATCCATAAGGATAATATTTAATAGCCCTTGGAAATCTGGCCTATTTATCCCAAGGGTTATTGTTTGGGTCAGGTGAACTCCAGCTACCTCCGCACTATGTTTTTCGCCCTGTAAATTTATAGTAAAGGGCACCAACCTTGATGTGCTCTATCCAGTGTCTTGCATTGAATTGGCCTTTGGCCTTTGGTAGGTTGGGATTTGGTTGCAACTTGGCTTCTCAGCCTTGGGCTGGGCTTTCTCTGACAGCAGATACAGCAACTGGGTCACCCAGTAGATCTCAGGCCAGTCCTAGGTAGCTGGCATATGCTCGAAGAACATAATTTCTGATTCATCCTGCGTAAGCTGGCTAAGGTACTTAATCATCTCGACACAGGAAGAGGACTACATAGCAGTATATCAGTCCTCAAATCCCAGGTTTCAGCACCACTGTGACAGCCCTGGTAGGATGGGTGCGGAGTGAGGATGTAGGAGGCAGGTCTTTTGAGAGAATAGAGTTGTTCTGTTTATCTCTCTCTCTGTTTTTTTTTTAAATGGTGCTTTTCAGAACTACCCCTTGAAGGTGCACACAAACAAATGAAAAGTACACCCATGCAGGGTCTTGTTGCTCAAGTTAAAGTTCAGCTCAGCAGGACTATGATCTCATTCTAGTGTATGGAAGCCTTCTGAAAGAGAGCAACGAACATAAATAGGCTGACATACACCACACAGAGGTGTAAACCATCACTCGTTCTATGTGACTTGTCCTCTTCTTCTCAGTCAGTACTTGACCATAATGATGTGATTATCCTTCTAGCTGGATTGACAACACAGTTTAAAGTTTTAAATATAAAACTCAGGATGAGTGCTTATTGCCAAAAGAGAAAGTTTCTCCTTTTCTTCTCAAATGATTTTGAATCTCAAGCAGAAACACGGGCATATTCTCAGTACAGATTCAGATTTGTGTCTAAAGAGCTTCCTATAGTAGTAGCAGGTGTGAGTCTTGTACCCATGGGTAATCTCTTCAGAGTTGAGGTTTTTATGATGAAGTTTTTCTTATAATGTACAATGTTCTGGGACAGACTGTCACCGTTGAGCACAAGCTGTTTTTTTTAAAAAAAAATTTAATTTTTTGCCTGTAACGATGTCACTTTGTGTCCAATGGTTTAGATGCTTGACACATAGGTTATATGTGTAGTTGGCTGCACACTATTGTGTTTAACTTAATGAAGATGTTTAACTTAATGAAGATTATTTTTTATCTCTGTCACAACTAAGCACAAAGTTCGAGCAAGGCCTTGTTCAGATTTGGTATGAAGATTTGATTGGATCAAAAAAGCCAGTTAATTTCATGAGTCTCAGTTGCATCTTTACTGGCCACTTATGACCCCTAATATCAGCTTAATAGTAAAATTGAAGCAAAATGCATTTATCCATCAGACTAATTATTTGCTAATTAAAACCATTGGGTGCTCGGATTGGTCAGTAAAAGCTTTACTCACAATGTCAATGTCAGACTGCACAGCATTTTGTGCACCTTTTGCTCAGCTAATCACACTTCATGTGCTTTAAAAAAAAAAACGCACAAATGAAAAGTTGCTCTTAACTGAAAGCGAAAGAAGTAAAAACAAAAAGTAAAAAAAGCAAAGTAAAATGTATGTTGCAGACACAATTTTAGTCAGTGAGTAGTGAGAGTGTGAGAGCGTGCTTCCAGTTTAGGGATTTAAAAAATAAATCCCTCACAACACAGCTGTAATGAACTTGACCACAATGAACCAGGTTAGAAACTGGAGTTTTAATGTACCTGATGTATTTAAATGCAATTTTGTTTTGTATTAATCTCTTGCATTATTTCAGAGACATGTGCCAATAGACAGGAGTTTCAAGCTCATGTCTGGAGATTTATTTGACTCAGCAGCTTTAATATGGCAATGCTGTATAATCACGTTTCCCTTAACAGTGCTGGTCCATGGCTGAGAATATACTGCCGAACTTAAAGTATACCCATTCCAAACCCAGTATGTTCGACGTCATTGCAAAATGTGTTGTAAGATTTACAGTAAGGAGCAGAGCTTATGTAGAGAATGTTAAGAAGAAGAGTGCATATGAGACGAGATTTCATATGACCATGCACATTTTAATTCACAGATTTAATTAATATAATTAATGCAAATGCACAAGAAAAATCAACCTGTGCATAAGACAACAATGTAGCTGAAAATGTAAAAGGAGCTTGATTCTATTTGAAACCTGGCAACCTTTTCACACTACATATATCATTTGACCACACGTGTCCCAAACCACCTCTGCAAGTAACAGATCAGAAGACACATATGACCCTGCATTTAGCACTCTCGCATCACCCGAGATAGATGTTAATACCAAGTCTGAGTACCAACACATTAATTTTTCAAACATTCATGCACAAGTTGATGTTGGTTTCATCTTCCAGGTGAGAACATTTCTAATATTGCTTCAAATTTAAATTTGCTAGTCAATACTAGACTAAAAATAGACTTAAAAGTGATATATATATATGTATATATATATATATATATATATGATACATTTACTGCATATACACTCTTATCAACCTATCTGCTATTCTGATCTGAGCTTTAAATAGAAGGTGTGCTTTTCAGCAAGACACTGAGCAGTTTATATATTGCCCTGGAAGGTCGTGCATAGCAGTGTGACGTACTGTGAAATTAAGAGGCGAGTATAAAACCAATACAGCAGAATGGTTTATGCAAAAGGCTATTGCCAGCTCGACAGCTGCCGCAATTTTATTTTCATACATGATTTCCAACCAACATAGAAGTTTAAAAATGAAGGGAGATAGTGATGCACTTGTGAGTCCTTGGAAGTTAAGATTATTTTTTTCTCATGAAGGTGGACCAGGCACATACAAAATGCACTACAGATAGGCTAAAAAGCTTGCCCTTGTTTATTTTAATGTTGTGTGTTTCTTTGGTGTAATGATCGGGTTGTGCTCCATGAATGATTGTTAAAAGTAGGTTTCTGTTCGTCTTTTCTTCAAATGAGGCAGCATTGGGATGAACCTGCATGGATAGATTTGTCTGAAGTTTGATTGGAGTAAGGTTTAAATTTTCAGTCAGTCCCCTTCAGTAACTGGTAACTGGCTATCCTAGGAAGGCAGTGGACCAGGAGTGAAATGCCAGTTCATCACAGTCACCTGGTTTTGTATTTAATTAGTTTATTTTTGGTGTTTTCACTGAGGATGTTTTCAGAAAATGGCTACAGAATTAGTAATCTGGCATTTAAGTGTCAGTGGTTTGTGGTTCATTAATCCCTGGTTAATACAGAGCTCTACACTTCTCCTTTCTATCTCTTTCTGTGTCTCTGCTGTTTCTTGTCTTTGTTAATAATGTAAAGTCCATTCATGAGCTGGTAAGCATGTCTCATAAAAGGTCAACTCTTCCAGTTTCACTGTATCAGACCGAGTTATTAGCCATGCATGCAGTGTATTTTTCAACAGGGTACAGGATGGGGCCAAGTAATCGGCATTGTCCTGTCATTTTGTCAAAATTAGCTGTCCTTCCACAATTTAGAGAGAGCAAGTAATTCTAACCCACCTTCTGCTAGACCTTACAACTGGATCTACCTGGTGCTTGTCATACCTGAGTAGTAGTGTTACACGCGTTCGAGTCCAAGGCTGGGATATTTAGTAGGAAAGTTTATTAGTTCAGGAACACTGCCTCTCGTATGTGGTTTACTTTAAAACTGAGAATATGGTGTCAGAGTAGGATCTATTTCCCAAAATATAAAGAAACAAGTGGCCTTTCTTTGTCTCATGAGCTTAATATCTGACTGCCCTCTATTGAGAGTAAACCCTGCCTGGTTTCATGTTTGTTTGTTTTTTTTTATTGGGTCCTGCAGGTTTTGCAAGATCGCAGTGAATGTATAGCTTTAATTGGCGTTTTTGTCTACATAACCTGCTGGGAACTGTTTACAATTCTCCCACCATGTTCCACACACATTTATTTCCCATTTTGAAGTAACCATCAGTGCTGGTGATTATATATTGGCAAACCAAACAGCGAGGCCTATATCTTTAAAGTTGTGTTTGCTGGATTTAAATCTTAATCCTAAACAGAATTACAGATATCTTGGTATATGTAATTTCATATACTTTGGCTTATAGGAGTTCAAAAAGAAAACTGGAGATTAGAGATTTGGTGTCTTTTAACATTGCTTTTTAGATGTGCACTGCCCCTGATGACGTGTTCTGCATTAATGTATTCATCCTGGGTATAAATACATCCATACGTTACCTGTCTCAGTGTACATGTACATAGCTGTTTGTGGATTTATGGGGAATATTGTGCGCTTTCAGTGGGCTTTCTGATTTAAGCACACTCAATCCCAGAACCCAGATTCTGATTTCTAAAGTATGTCCCTCTGTAAAAAAAAATTGTTTATCTGCTTATATGTATTCCATGACTGCATGACCTTTTTAAAAATAAGTGTAGCAGCATCAGTCTGCTAGAAGTGTTGGATCTTTTAGATTAAATGAGGGGTGAATTTGATGGTGACAGCAGTGTTTCATAGTCAAGGTCTTTAGTGCAGTATTAGTGTTTATTTGCATTAGGGGTCTAATGCAATGGCATTATCTGTATCAAATTAGTGCTCAAATATCCATATGTGTATCTGTATTCAGATTTAAACCTGAAGTAGGCATGGCCTAAGCAGAAAGGATTTTTTTTCTTTTTTTAATTAAATATGCATCGTCCATGGATACACTGGAAAACCCTAGAAATTTAAATCCAGAGGTAGAAATGGCAACCGTGTCGGCATGGTGTTTGGATTCTGGCTCTGACAGTTCATCACCCTCATCTACCTCACTCTAGTTCATAATCAATCACTACTGTGCAGGGGACTGTTTTTTTTGTGTTTTTTTTAATCCCACTTGCACAGTTATTATTTTTGTTTGCTGCAATGACTTTAATGTGTTCTATTTCTCAAAATATAAACAAACTAGTAGCTTAATTTAAACCCTAACCAGGCAGTTACTAAGGATGAATATGTGCTATAAATTCATTGCATTCAGCCGCTCAGTCTTGCCAGTATGTGAGTAAAAAAAAACGTTCCTCTTCTGACTGTTTTTGTTGCATAGGGATCTCACTCCTAGTCTTGACCAGGTGCTATGTGAACCTTTCTGACAAGCTTTCTAAAAAAAAAGACAGCAGTAAAGCAGTAATGCACCTCATGCACACTTGTACTTGTTTCTGTTTAGATTTATTCCCAGTTCATTCTGAAAAATGTATGCAAAATTTGCATGAACATTTGTGTTCATTCATTTTGTAGATGTTTTCATCCAAGACTTACAACAGATGAAGCTGATCTTAAATGAGTGGAATGTGGTTGTAGCAAGAACGAACTCTGCATTTGGAAGAGCTAAGTACAGTATGGTATAATGCATGTACAGTATGTATTTGATGTAGTAGCACTTTGTAAGCTGTAGATGGTGATAGTGGTGTTTCCTTGATATGTGTCTTTTAAATCAAATCTTCCAGTAGTAAACCCATTAAGCATGGATGTTAGAGTGAGAACCCATCACCGGTTGGTGGCAGGTCTGGCTGGAGCCATGAAATGCAATTTTGTTCACATTAGATGGCCACCAGGCAGTGATATTTGCACATTACAACAAGTATTTGTATCATCAGTTATAGTGTGCTGTGGAATAGTTATGCCTCCCAATTCCTAACTGTGCTGTTCAGACATGCACCAATCAGCCATAACATTAAAATCACCTGCCTAATATTGTGTAGATCCCCCTTGTGCCACCAAAACAGCTCCGACCCGTTGAGGCGTGGACTCCACAAGACCTCTGAAGGTGTGCTGTGGTATCTGGCACCAAGACTTTAGCAGCAGATCCTTTAAGTTTTGTAAGTTGCAAGGTGAGGTCTCCATGGATTGGACTTGTTTGTCCAGCACATCCCACAGATGCTCAATCAGATTGAGATCTTGGGAATCTGGAGGCCAAGTCAACACCTTGAACTCTTTGTCATAGTCTTCAAACCATTCCTCAACAATTTTTGCAGTATGGCAGGGTGCATTATCCTGCTGAAAGTGGCCACTGCCATTAGGGAATACCGTTACCATGAAGGAATGTACATGGTCTGCATGTCATAGTAACATCCACATGAATACCAGGACCCCAGCAGAACACTGGCCAGAGCATCACACTGCCTCCGCCAGCTTGCCTTCTTCCCATAGTGCATCCTGGTGCCATCTCTTCCCCAGGTAAGCAGTGCACATGCACCCGGCTATCCACATGATGTAAAAGAAAATGTGATTCATCAGGCCAGGCCACCTTTTCCATTGCTCCATGGTCCAGTTCCGCTCTTCACATGTCCAATATAGGTGCTTTCTGTGATTGACAGGGGTCAGCATGGGCACTCTGACTGGTCTGCGGCTATGCAGCCCCATACACAGCAAGCTGCAATGCACTGTGTGTTCTGACACCTTTCTGTCATAGCCAGCATTAACTTTTTCAGCAATTTGTGCTACAGTAGCTGTTCTGTGGGATCAGACCAGACCAGCAAGCCTTAGCTCCCCATGTGCTTCAGTGAGCCTTGGGTGCCCATGATCCTGTTGCCGGTTCACCAGTTGTCCTTCCTTGGACCACTTTTGGTAGGTACTAACCACTGCGTATTGGGAACACCCCACAAGACCTGTCATTTGGAGATGTCCTGACCCAGTCTTCTAGCAAACACAATATGTCCCGATAAGTCGATCAGATCATTATGCTTGCCCATTTTTCCTGCTTCCAACACATCAACTTTGAGAACTGACTGTTCACTTGCTGCCTATTACATCCCACCCCTTGACATTGTAACAAGATAATCATTGTTATTCACTTCAACTGTCAGTGGTTTTAATGTTATGGCTGATCGGTGTGTATTAGGCTTATATAGTCAAATTGAAAATCAGATGCTATTAAAACTTTTATAATGGCAGAACAGATGCATAATACTGTGTGTATTCCCAGTGTCCTAAATATGACCCAGAGCTAATGACTCTCTTGTAGACCACAGTCATTTAGCAGTACACTCTGCTGTAATGACACCCACCTCAAAATGAAACCTAATCTGTTAGAACTCTTTTCACAGGGTGTACAATCTAAATGGATGACTCCTTATGGCATTATGTTACTCCCATCACCTTAAGTACCTTTGGGCACACGTGGATACTCGATAACATTACCAGACTTGTGCACTGGAGAGGTTTATTGTTCAATGATTCATTTTTCCAGAAGAATACGTTTGAGCATATTAATTTTATCTTAGACCATATGCAGTGTTGTACAGAATCTAATGAACATTATAGCAAGTTCACGAAGTACAATACAACCACTGAATTACCTGCTTATAGAACAGTTCTGTAGTCTGTGCATTACTGATGTGGGATTCACACACACACACATTCACACACTCATTTGCACCTAGGAGTAATTTAGAAAATCGCTGTGTGATCTATACAATTAAACTCAAAAGTGTGATGTGCTTATGCATTTTGCATAGATGCCAGGCAGTAGTGTGAGCAGTGGTATTCTGAATTTTTTATTTAATTATTTAAGGCATGATCTAGGCTACAGTCAGCCAATCTTGTCATATTAATAACTTTAATAGGCATAGAAAAACACTTCATGGCAGTTCCACTGAAAATGGTTAAAATAACAAGGTAGTAATATAGGGGGACAATGATATTTTATCTTATAAAAAAAAAAATAGAGCTACCCTTCCTTTTCTCCTCCTGCAGTAGACCCCCAGTATGTTATCCCTATGCTAAGAGTGCAGCTAGCTGACTAGTAGCTTTTAACAGAAACAGGAAAATGCATGATCCTGATTGTTTAATCCTCTGTATCACCATAGTAAACACATTGTTGCTGTAGTACTCTTATAAAAAAAACAAAGCATGCACTTCTTATTTGTATCTGTTTTGAACAGATTATCTGTTCATTTTAAATAATTTGTAAGCATTCGTATTGATTAGTATTCAGTTACATCCCTAGTCACTAGGATGTTGAAGGTTCAAGTTCAAGTGGAGTTTATTGTCATTTCAGCCATATACAAGTGCACAGTGAAACGGTCTACCCGATCTCACATCAGATTTGTAGGAATTCTCTTGAGCAAGAGTGATTTTCATTGAATCTGACATGAATCATTTTATCAGTCCATGACCACTAACCCTACTACTCAGTCATAACTTCATATTTATTGGCCCATGCACGTTCTTAGTTTGTAGTTGTGAGAAATTATAAGGGTGGTTGTGTTTGCTGTAGTCTGTTGTCTCTGAGTACTCGATATTGCAGGGCCAATTTTGCTTTATGTTTCTTTTATTAAACAGGACAGCTAAAGATTTTTTTATCCTTTCCGCTATTTCTTTTGGAATAGTTATGACTCACTGATGACAGCTGCCAGAGGAAATATGTTGTCTTCAGAAGAGGTGTAGAGTAGAAGATTCAGATTAGAGGTGTAGGTGTAGAAGAGGTGTAGATTACCGAGTAAATGTAAATCTGGTACTGATTACAAAATAACCTCATTAGAGATTAAAAGAGTAGTTTAATGTAGAACGTGATTCTTTAGATGCATTAATGAAAATCTAACCATTACTTATTTTAGTATAAAACTAATATTATCTTAGTGTTTTATGCTAAGAGTAATGGAACATAGTTTTACTGCTTACAGGCATTTAAAGCACATCCATTTATTCCCATATATAACCAATATAACCAATGCCTCTTATAAAGGATTTAGAAGTAAAATCCACAAAGATAAGAGATGCAGAACATAATCTATCCTAGCCAGAAATGCATACATGGAGAATAATTCATAAATTCTTCAGAGAAACACTGCAATGATTTGTCTGCTCAGTTTATTCTTACAAAGAGGGAACATTCAGATCTTTAGTAGTGACTTGCTGTTAAGTAATTCAGCACTCTGTCATTATGGTTTTCTCTGTTTATTACTTTTGCTGTCTCTGACGATCCTTAAGGTCTCCCTGTTTGGTTTTGTAGCTGCTGCAGTGTAAAGTTTCCTCCGCTAAGCCTCAGCCTAGATCTAACTTTATATCCACCATATGTATCATACAAATTCTGCCTTTAATGCTCCTTGCAGGGAGTGAAAAACCTCCTCAAGAAATCTACTGCAATCATAGTCTAGCTCTATGAGCAGTCTAGACCATTTTTTCCCTTCTATTTTTGGTATACCTCTTAAGGCCTTACATTAATCACACTGTTTAATCACCCCCAGCATGCAAAGCAAAGTTGGATTTACTGTATGCCACTTTTTGGCAGTTTTTTGGGAGTATGGCAGTTTTTCAACTAGTAGCCCACAGCCTCAGCTTTGAGGGAATGCCCAGTCACTAACAGGACATCTGCCAAAGACAATGAGTCATAACTAAAGAACAGCATTTCCTTTTCCCAGCCTACAAAAGGTTTTTGGCAGCAGTGTGTGGTGCGCATTTCAGCCTAGGCTACTATTTTACAGATTGCTAACACCTTCATTACACCTGATATGAAAGGCAACAAAAGGATTTCAAATGGCCATAAAATCTGTAAGCATAAGCATGTCATTGGTTACCAAGGAAACCTTACTCTAGAAAAACACAATCAAAGAAAGAGAAATATTGTACACATGAAATCATGTTAAAAGTAAATATTGAAAAGAGTTTCATTATAATAATTACTGAGTTTCTTAATTTGTGTTGTCATGCCGAATGTCTGCCTGAGTAGACACAGAAATGTGAGGGAATATTTTAAACTGTATGAGTTAACATGTAAAATAAATACAAAAAATAACTTGTGTAATTGTAATCTTAAAACCCAAGGCAAAAAATGTTTAGATTAGGTTAATTGAATCTGTTGCAATGGAGAGTTGAACATTCATGGAATAAAAAAGCACAAAGGACTCAGAGACTCAGAGAGAAGCGAGTGTCTCTGACTCACTCCTCAGAGCTGAAGCTATTCAATGGTTGTGGGTTCAAATATCTCTAGAGCCAAACATTTAACCCTCAACTGCTGGTGTGATGTGGCTCAACACAAAGTAGAAGTACTATTTCCAACAATCTTTTAAAGAAAATATTTTCCAAAAAAAGTACATCCTGAAGTGTTTTATTCCTCTTACATCACAGCAGTGTGCCAACTCTTCCGTATTTGTATTAATTAAAGAATGACACGTCATAATTTTATCCAAGTTAGTTTCTATTATCACATGATTATCACTATTATTACATTATAGACGATATAAACAGTCGTTCCCTCACCAGCCTCTCTTTTTTTTCCCCTCAAGAAGTAAATAAGGCAAAAAAAAAAATACAGCTTGTCATGTTACCAATAAACTTTAGAGCCTCAGTCCTAAAGACCGTTTCAGAAAAACGTAGTTACAGCTTTACCTCTGACTGTTACAAAACACTGACACTGGAGACTCCTTCCTTTATTCATGGAGTGTCTGCCATTCAAATCCCAGTGCAAGCTGTTACTACAGAAATGATAATATATTACAACAAGAACATTAGTATAAACTTTGCAGCCAGAACTATTGTCAGAGCTGCTGGTATAGAAATTTAAGCAACACCTGCTAAATGATCAGAGTGGAGAATTCAGCAGTGCTATGGTATAAAATACATTTATGGCTTGTTCATAGGTGCTATATTTGCTTAAGCCAACTGGCACTGGCCAACTGATCTGCCTTTGAATGGATCATTTGTATGTGTGTGTGTATGTGTGCGTGTGTGTGATATGCCGTCCAGATAGCAAGGAAGCTTTTCATTTCAACAAAAACCTTCACTGGCAAGGGAAAAGCTCCCTGATGGGTGAGTGTGACTAAACCTCTCCAATCTCTCTCAGGCAATGTGCTGGAAGGGAAATACAGAATTAGGTGTGATAAGGACTGAAGAGGTTCTGAGATCTAAGAATACAATTTGTTATATTGCCCTTGTGTTTGAATTCAAGCCACAGTATTTCAGAACATACAGATTAGATGGGTTGCTTCTGATTTGCTATGATTAAATAGATACTAATAAATACTAATATGTGTGTGTAGTCAGATAAATTAAGCTGTGGGTGTTTTAAAAAGAAGAATGGTATGCTTTTGGTGAAACTATATGTAAATAAGGTCCATGTGCTAATTGTTTTCTGTATACACAGAGAGAGACACTCGGAAACGTCAAACGGAAATGGCAGCCCAAGTATAATGCAGATTAAAAGAGAGGAGTCGCATCTAAAAAAAAAAAACCTGCTCAAAATACAATATGTATTTATATAAAATGAAGAAGTGTAGACATGAGAGGGAATATTTTAATAAGCCATAAGTGAATGGTCTGTTTAAATTCTGTGAGCATTGGAGGCACAAATTTGCAGCAAATATAATGTATGCACAACTTTACCATGGCAATAGTAAGTCATTTAGAGATAATTTCGGATTATTTTGCCAAGACATAATTTTGCTTAAGACTTCCCATCCATGGTGTATTCCCACCTCACGCCTAGTTTTCTCGCTCTGGATTCACCACCTCCCTGACCAGGATACAATGATTACTGAAGATGAATGAATGAATATTGCCTACTAATTTGCACACACTATTGACTTCCAGGCTTAATCAATTTGGACTGACAGCATCCTGTATTTTGCAGAAAGAAGCGTCCCAGATTGCATATTCATTAAGCCAAATGTGCTATTATGTTATTTTACCCACTTGAGCGACACAATTCTCAGTAGACCCTGTTTGTAAATCAGCAGGGGTTTTTTTTGGGGTGTGTTTTACATGCACAAACTTCACACCATGTGTGTTCCAGTGCTGGTTTAAGTATTTTTATCACTTTTCACATTATATACTTTTCACATTAGGAATTTCGCATTAGGAATGCAGTGTGAGCATTCTCACGATCCGATATGCACAGCCTACTGTTGACTATTTTGTGAGGAAAAAATAAGCAACAGCAGGCTACCCTAACACCATTAGTTGCAGCTCAGTACCCGCTATTAATATTAATACTCAGTACAGTATTTAATATGCTGTGAGATGTGTGAGTGAGCAGCTTCAGTCTATCACATGAATTTTGACTCCAATGGAAATAGGAACTGAAGAGAAAATGCATAAAAAAAACTGTCCTGTGCACAGCTTGTTTTTCAACATGATTGAGTCACTCTGAGAGATCGAGTAGTGCAGTGTGAGAGCCGTACACGCTGTATAATATAAGCCAGGCTTACGGTAAGCAGTGCAGCATTTAATTGCTAATAGAATACTCATTACACATTTTAACTGTTAATTTTTACAAATTCTTTTTCCGTGCAAGTCAGAATTTCAGTGACCGGTAAAGGAAAGAATAAAAAAAAAAATTGATTACACATGGATGCACATTTTGTCTTGAATTTTTTTCCCCATATCCATCTGCTTTCTCTCTTGTGCTATTATCTCTCTACTTCTCTTTCTACCTCAGTCTGTGTTCATCACAATGTTCACCAGAGACACTCTGTTTGCACAGTTATTGGACTTGATTGGTGCTTTGTGTCTTGCTGACTCTGGTTTGAAGGCATGTAATTGATGTCACTCTCCGATCTGCTCTTGATTCTCACTGGGAGGCCGATAGCTGGCTTTGTCTCCTACGAATGTTTTTTTCTCGCTACGGATATGTGTTAGACACATCTATGTTGGGTGCCTCTGAAGACGAGTGCCACTTGTGTTTCTCTGCTTGGATTAGAAACGATGGACTGAATGTCATTCACTCGTTTGGAGTTGACATCTCATTTCAGAGAGCTTGTTTCTTCATCACCATTGACGGAGCTGTTCAGTAGGTTTTATTTATGAAGACAGATGGATTTTCAGGTTTCCCAGTGGGACATAAATGTCTAGAGCTTTCCCACACTCAGTTGCTGTTTGTGAAATGTGTAGTTAAAAAATTGCTGATGGCACTGACTGAAAGTGATCATGAAGACTATTCAGTTTATTTGCTGGTTATATCCTAGCCCCTGTCTCAAATGATCACATGATCGCGGGTATAAAAGTGAGCATTTTGGACAGTCCTCAATAGAGCAAGTGTGGACAAATGATTCATTTATCAGCTCCAGTGTCTTGCCCAGTCCCATGTTTTGGTTGCCCAGAAATTAACTGACTTTGCTAAAGAGTGGTAGATAACATTATGTACGCATCATTTTTGCAACTGCAACAACTTCATTTTCCATTTAGTGATGAATAAAAGTCATAATTAGTTGTTGAATAATTAAAAAAAATTAGATTGAAAAATCAGCTAAGCTCCATGTAAAACAATATGTAGGCATTAAACATAAATTAGGTAACTCATCCCACTTGGTTTAATCATTTTGACAGGATTTATTTCACACAAGCTGTTACTCAAATGCTGGTTGATATGACAGCTTTATTTGAATAACTTTTTTCACTGTCGTTACTGAATCCACCTTGGCTTGGTCTTAACAAACACGTCTGCCATAACTGGTCCTCACAAATAATCACAGTAGAGTTTGTCTTGAGAGACAATTACTGAGTCTACTTCGATGTGGACTTAACCAAAAGGGGGTCATAATTGTGCATTGAGGACCCTCTTTTGAAGCCTACAGTGAGAAATGGGACCCCCTACAGCTTCATGGACCTCACGGTTACACACAAGGACTGCAAGGCTGTAAGTGTACCATTTGGGAGAGAACCAAAAGCTATATCCAGTTCTCCTTTACAAGCATTATGTATGGCCACTCTTATACATTGTATGTGCTCTTGTTTCTGGTTTCAAATTTATTTGTCATGTGCACAAAAATTCCGATGACGATTGTACATTGAAATGCTTGTTGTGAGGCTCAGGAACTCTACAGCCGTGCAATACAAAAAATAAAAATATACATCAGGAGATAAAGGGAGGAGGGAAAGGAAAGAGGGGGAAAGATTATTTACAAAATAGGTAACAGTTTAAAGTTATAAGAAACATTTCGGAACGTTATCCTTCCTTGGACGTTCATTCAGTGTTCAGTAAACATTTATTAGGCACTTATTATTATTTCCACTTTAGCATATAAGTAGCTTTTGTAATTTGGCTTATTTTTACTGGCATGTTACTTTTTCATTACTTTTAAACAATTTTAATTTTATTGTTTACACAGTGTTAGTATATATTTTTTATATGTTATATATATTTTTTCTTCTTTCTGTCAGTGCTGTTATCTATTTCACTATTATTATTATTATTATTATTATAATTATTATTATTATTATTATTATTAGTGCCTGTTACCATCTTATTGTTTACTAGCCTTTTTTTTTTTTTTTTTTACTTCACATGCCACGTAATTAGCTGGATTTCTGGTATTGGAGTTTGTCGGTCCCGCTGTCACCCTCAGTCCCTTAGATAATGACCTCCCTTACATGGAGCAGCACTCTTTGCTGGACTTGTGGGAGCCCCTTACAATGATCCCCACTGGGCCAATTACCTCCAACATCTGAAAATCAGAGGAGCCAGAAGCCTTTCTGCTCAACACCACTTTCTCCTTGGGACTTTTGTCCATTTATCAGAGCTTCTGTTCGTCAGAGCTCTGAACCTGCAGCAATCAACTAAAGGAAACATAGGACGATTAGTCCTTGCTGAGTGAGCATTCTGGGTAATGTTATAAAACTTCTCTTGAACTCTCCTATGGAAAACTCTTAGTCCCCTATATAATTATGTGAGCAAATGCCTTACAAATGTAATAAGCACACTGCTGGGCAAAACACATGTCAAACCTGTTGAAATGTCAGATTTAAATGTATTTTTTACACAGTGGGATGCAGTGGGATTTGCACAGCCTCATTTGTAGCACAGCTGGTTTTTGCATAAAGATGGAGACCTTTAATGTCTTATACATTTTGAGTCATGTTTTTACAGAATTCAAAACTGGATTGAATTGAGAAGAAATATTTAGTCTAGCCCTTGTGACTCTTAAAACTTAAAACTAAGAAAACATGCATTTAACCATTCAGACAACAATACTTCATTTTTTACGTACGATTTCTTTGTTAGTAATGGCTGCATTTTGCTTATAAATAAGGTTGAAAGTTGAGTTTGGTGGTTGAGGGTTTTTTTTTGTTTGTTTGTTTTTTTTAAAGCAAATACACAAAACCTGGCTATCTAGCATCCATGCTAATCATACGAAGACATTTAGGACATTCTAATCGTTAACTTATAATTTTTTTTTTTTTTTTTTTACTTTCAATCTATAATTTGGGTGACAGGGTTGTGGTTTTTGAGTGACCTCAACACTATTCACCATATCATTAAAAATAAAGAAAAACGAAACTAATGAAATGTTAACTTTCTTCTTCTTGTGATCGTCAGAAAATTCTGATTGTTGAGCATGTGACTTGTGGAATATTCCAAATTTTTGTATTCAGTCGAGTCCATTTTCGTCACTGATAATGAACAACTCATGGCAAAGGATGCTTCAAGCATGAGATGCTGAATGGATTCACACATTAATGCAAAAATAATACGATATATCTAAGTAAAGTGTAGTTATAGTGAGTCGGAATGCTGTAAGGGTTTTATTAAAGCTATTTATCTGAAATATGTCTCATTAGTCGTGGAAGCACCCTATGCCTGATAACCTGCATATTTCTGATTTCGAGTATTGCCTAATCCCTCCGCTTTGTTTGCCTTGGTTTATGTTAATAAAACCTGCACGTGTCCCTCTGTCTGCCTGTCTTCGCCCGGGGACTTGTTGACAGGAATGCACGTTAAGGCTTTGCAAAGACAATGCCCATGACAGAAGGTTCAGAATGCATAAATTAACCAACTAACAAGTGTCAGGTGCACAAATTCAGCCAACGACGACAGAGGGGGAGGTCAGGGACTGATAAAACAGGAACCAAAACAGAACAGAGACACGTGGAAACTGCAATGCAAGTCAAGGTGGGTTTGTGACATTTGCGTAGCAATTACATCACCACCATACTTACAGCGTGAATAATATCGCTAAATGTCAGCGTTGCAATGTTTTGTTTTCATGTCTATGTTGGAACTCATTAAAAAGCACCCCAGTGCACTTCCTTTTATGTCTAGAGCTTAACAAACTGCATTTCAGTAAAATTTCATTGCAGCAATGCATCGTGATGAAGACAAGGCCATATTCTGTTTACCTGATGAAATTCCGTGATTTTCTTGACAGACAGAACTGTTTCAACAAATGTAAATCAACTGGCTTTCACTAATACATAGCTATACATAACTAATACTTTACATAAATCTTAAAATAGAACAGAATTCATTCCTATAAGATCAATTTACTAGCTAGCCCACATAACGTAAACTAGCAACTTAGCCAGTGTTGTTGTTATTGATTTTTTTTTTATTATTGCTTAAATTCATTAATTATTCATTAATTCATTAATATGAAATGTGATTGTTGCAAATTGCTGCAAAAATTCCCATAGCTGACTACTAACAACTATGGGGATTTGTTGCAGCAATTTGCAGCAATCACATTTCATATTAATTAATGAGTGACACATCATACATTTTTTTCCATGTATATATATATGTTAAATGTTGTGGAATGACCACAAAACATTAGATACTGGTATCGCTTACAATGTAGCAGCTATAAACAGTTATAAACCAGCCTCTCTCGTGACGGTAATAAGACAAAAATGATAACATATTTGAATGAGTGCATAAATATAAACCTTGCAGCTGGAGCTAGTGCCGTTGGAGCTGCTGTTATAGAAAATTAATCAACACCTTCTGACCAGTCTGAATTAAGAATTCACCAGCACTGTGCTATAATCAATGAAACTGCTGTGGAAGGTATGTAGTTATGAGAGAGAGGAATGTAAGTCTGGACCCTCCGAAATATCCTGGGATTTTAATTAGTCCACAAATTTGGTCAGGGTTGGACCCCAGCAAGAAAGCGTGTCGCTTTAGTGTTGCTAATTGATTCATCTGCTTTTAACGCTTTGAATCTTGTGGCGTTGACGTTCATTAATCGTCCCATTTGCGTTTCCGATGAGCATCATTAGCGATGGTGTTGGTACTGAGTCCGTCTCTCTCAGCAGCGCAGTGCATCAATCAGTACCGGCTCCAAAGGGCCCACAGCGCTTGTTAGCGATACACTCTTTTAATCAGATATAAAGCCACTTTCCTCCAATTTACTGGCTGCTTGAGCCACAGATAAAGTCGAACGGCCCTGAGGCAGACGGGCGATGAGAGGAGAGAGAGCGGACCGCTGAGCAGTAGCCCAGGTTCCAGCAGATAGGACACAAACTGGCTTGGACTCAGACATACACACAGTAAGAAATGCTTTGCAAGTAAATATTTGCAGCTTTGCTGCATGAAATGGTGCCTTTAAAAAGTACTTTTTTCCTTCCTTTGTTTTTTTTCTCTCCTCCTTCCTTCTCTATCTCCTTCCCTCCCACCTACCCGTTTGCTCAGTCACTTCCTTTTGCTTCCTTCCTTCCTGGAAGCCAGATAGATGCCAAGCTATTATTTTGTCACGTGTTATAAATGACTGAATATAAAAGAAAATACAGAATATAAAAGACACTCACCGGCCCCTTTAATAGAAACACCTGTACCACTGATCATTCATGCAATAATCCAATCAGGCTCACCGAAACCGGACAGTTGAAGAGTAGGAAAAACAGGTGATGTTTTCGTCAACTGAACAGGTTTCAGTGAGCCTGTGTTCATCTGGTGTTGTAAAGCATCTGCCTTAAGGTTTGATGCATTATGCATTCTGAGATGCTTTTCTGCTTACCACAGTTGTAGAGTGTTTGAGTTATTGTAAACATCCTGTCAGCTTGAACCAGTCTGGCTGTACTCAACAGGGAGTTTCTGCAGAACTAGCACTCACTGTATGTTTTTAGTTTTTCACACCATTCTGCGTAAACTCTAGAGACTGTTGTGCATGTAAATCCCAAGAGATCAGCAGTTTCATAAATACTCAGACGAGCCTGCCTGGCACCAACAACCATTCCATGGTAAAAGTCACTGAAATCATATTTTTCCCTATTCTCACGTTGAATCTCTTGACCTATAGCTGCATGATTTTATGCATTGTATATTGTATATTGTACCATGAAAGAAGCCCTCAGGAAACGTTTTTAGCTGAAGCTACTTTCCCTCCAAGGATCAGATTGGCTTAGAGAGCAGCTTCAGCCTTGTAGCGTTTATTGTGCATTATAGAGTAGAGCTCTCTATGATCTGTAATGTGTTGATATTTACATGTTTAATCTGTCTACTGTACCTTTTCTGGGCAGAAGCCAATGCATTTTTTTGCAACCTCAGAAGACATGCATGTTTAAGATAGCAGGGCATCTCTTGATCACCCTGACATTATCAAACAATTATTTCCTCATAATTTGCATCATTAATGTAAATTAAAGTATGAATTGTGGCAAATAAAATGAGACAATAATAACTAATTAGGGTTGGGGTGAATATTAATGAATGCAGTTGACCAAGTACCTAGATCACAAGTGAATGTTATTGTGTGTGTGTGTGTGTGTGTGAGAGAGAGAGAGAGAGACCTTGTGGGGACATTTGCCTAGTCCCTACAAGTAAAATTGCAGCTTTTATAAAAATAAAATATTATATATAAAAGAGCCCAAAAGTTTCCATTTGGTTACTGAGATTAAGGTTAGGAATAGATTTAAATGTTGCCATGGCATTCATAAGCTTCATTAATAATTGTGGAATTATTATAATAAATCAGTGGAAGGTCCTTACAAGGATAGTTAAGCAAACATGTGTGTTTGTGTTTCTATGTGAATGAATGGTACCCCATAGTGTGAGCTCTATTTTCCTCTAATTAAATACTTAATTACGTGCTTAAGAGCGGTTCTCTAAAACACAGAGCACAGGCTCCCAATTTAATATGAGATTAATGATGAGTACTTATCAAGACACAAAACCGTGTTCCAAACGAAGACTTGATTGCTGATCAGCATCTGCAGAGTTTATTTAGAGAGCTACATTTTGGAGAAGAGGCACTACTTTATCTGTGCACACTGATAGAGAAAGATGATTCATATCTGGATGTGCTTCAATCATTTACTTCAAGGAAAAACCTTTCCTACTGAAAAACTAATCAAGTAATCAAGGGTTCTTGACCTTGATATGTGGAGAAGGAGAAAAACAGGCATCCAACTTTCCAAATTTATAGGAATGTGTCCAGTAATGTGTGTATGTACAAGCTTCTGACCAATACGCAATTTGCTCCTTCTGCTGTTGGATAATTAAAACAATTTACATCTAACCAGTGTTTCTTTGCCTTTCATATAATTTATATATGGTTCGTCCTGGGGCTGTGCATGTTTCAGATTGCTTGAGAGAGCCCCCAGATAATCGATGATCTCAAGAAAAAATAATCCTGTTGCTATTGATCTCAGAGCTACAGAAAGGCTGAGTATGAAGCCTGCTATGAATTAACAAGTAATGGATTATACATTTTTTTTAAAAAAAAAACTGCTGCAGTAAGCTATATGGGTGTTTAATGTGTACACAAATATCCACCTGCTCATCTAAACTCTGATGGGCCTACAAAGGGTGTAACAGCATGTTCATTAATGCTGTATTAATTATCTTGTTATGAATAAACATGGCGAGGATTTATTTTGTGAGTTACAGTGGTAGAGATCACTTTTTTCAAAATGTGATTTCATGAAACAAAGTCCTGTACCTGCTTTGTATCCAAGGCTTCAAAGGCACATGATTTTCTCTGAAAATCATGTGTGACGTTTATCTAAAATCAATCTCACTTTGAGCTCAGGGCCAGTGCAGACAAAGCACCCGTTTTGAGAAAATTTGCACCTGTTCGGTTTTCATATTGCTTTTATGAGCATTGTGTAATACGTGTAAAAATAACATAATCGTGAACCGAGATTCAATACGTCTGTGTGTGACTGACAGTCTGTGCTTGAATAAAAGTTTCCCCTGGTAACGTTTATCATCTAGAAGCATGGCCTCATATTTCTCTTATCTGCTGGGCTGTTACTATTGGCTTTAAAAGCTATTCTTACAAAGTACACTGTCTGAACTGGAGTTTAGAGTGCCATTTGTGTCCCACTGATATTACAGTTACAAATATGTATATAAAGTAAAGCTAAAAGCCATTTTAAACAGAGGAAGATGTGCTTAGCAACAACGTATGCATGGCTGTTCCAGATAAATAACTTGATACGTAAATAAAATATCTACATTACTTAGCAAACAGCATTTTTGCCTGTCCCAGCTCACTATAGCCATTTCCATCAGTCAACCATTACAGGTAATGAGAATGTCTATTTTAGTTCACATTCATTCAACCCTGTTACCTGAACACATACATTGAACCTCTATGGAATATTTGGAATATTCCTCAAATGTTCAGCATATAATCCAAATTTCCTAGAGATCATGGGAAGAAGAAAAGTCATTTTTCTCTGTTTTCAGTAATATTGACTGACAAGTTCAGGTTAAAAGTACAGTGTATATATATATATATATATATATATATATATATATATATAAACACAGTTAGGTCCTGA
>CM075022.1:5332332-5349686 GCA_037576675.1 Pangasius sanitwongsei | reverse complement strand
GTGATTATGACACCTGATTGTGATCTTTTGGTTGGGTGACCGAATACTTTTGGTTATATAGTTTATATATATATATATATATATATATATATATATATATATATATATATATATACACATACATACACATTTATGTAAATATATATGTGTGTATATATATATAATTGAATTATGCCCACATGATTCAATTCCAAAGCTCTGATTTTCTCTGTAACTATATTACTCCATTTTATGTCAATATTTTATTGATATTGTCATGCACATGAACTAGCTACAGGTGGGCATGATTTTATTTTGAATGTACAGACGATGCAGAGATTGAAAGGCATTAAAAAGCATGCATGCACATGCGTGACCATGCACAAGGTGAAGGATGAATATAGACTATAGAATAACAGTCTGATTCATACCAGCTTCAGCACTGAAGAATAATGTTCTCATTTGAGCTTAGAAGATATTTGAAGCCTAGATGAGCAGCCTCTGACATCAGCAGGAAGTGGATTTTGAAGTGGGAGTTAATTCTGCTTTCATTTATTGATCTTTTTAGAGGTCTGATCCTATATACAATATAATAACCTGGGGGAGCTACAATACCTTTCAAGCACTACTGTCCAGGGATAAAAAAAAAACAATACGGTTGTAATATTCATATTTGCAGAGATCCACATGAGACAGTGAAGTTAATGCTTTAAATGGAAATAAAGCTTTATGAGTAGAGACGCAAATTACAACAGGAGAAAATAACTACGTAAATTACCTCACAAAGCCACATAGAAACCATTTGAGAAATTGGCTTGATTGCCAAAAACACAATCAAACAACATATGTATGGAGTTTAAAACAAAAGATTAGCAAGTCCCAGGTAAAGTTCATTATCCATCACTTCCAGGAGATTCTCCATGACATGGCATAATGCAGCTCTGGGGGCCTAAAGATGATCCTGATGATTTTCTGTATCATGTGCATTCCTGTTTGCTTGAAATGAAAACATCACTGGTGGATAAGATTAGACCGACGGTGCATATTCAGGTTCATGGATGTCCCTCGAAGGATACCTGAAAAGGTGTGACAAAGGCAAGATTTGTGGTTAATACAGTGCATTTCTATGACATGGTTAAAGAAAACATCTTTTTATTTATAAGCAGAAAATCCAGCCCAGTGTACCTAATCCACCCCATACATGCAGCCAAACAATGGATACCAGGCAAATACAGCAATATTTACAATATTCACTTGTTCCATCAATGGCACCAACCAGGAAGCTACTGTCTGGCACTCTGAGCATTTGCACTTAACCTGTGAAGCCGAATAAATGATTCCTGTGATGGAAAGTGGAATTGGAGCTAGCTGAAACAATATTAGATTCCACCCAAAGTGCCTGTGCCACTCTCTGGTTTTGTAGACTGTTGTTACTGCTATAATTTGCAAGTTCATCGCTCTCTTCTTTCTCTGTTTCTCTGTCTCCATCTATTTGTCTGCATGTCTCTCCTTTCTGAAACCTTTTAAGCCTGTCACTTGATATAACCAAGACTGTGAGGACCCAGAGGATGATGGCGGAATTCTGTGGTTGTGAGCTGAGAGATCCCTAAAGGCCTTTGTGTCTTTCCAGCTGAATTTAACCTTTATAGCGCACTCAAAATTCATGCTCTGAAAAAATGATAGCTTTTTGTTATGGGTTAATTGTAAAAGTATAGCTTTGAGGAGAAGAGGGTTTTATAATGTGATGTCACTAATGTGAGCCATCTGTGGTCCGTAAGAGGTGCCAATCAACACAGCATTCTGAGAGCAGCAAATCCTACTGATGATAGTTTTGGAGAATCCAGAAACACCTGAGAAAGCTCAGATAATTACCCTCAACTTGAACAGCTTTAATTGATTAGCTTCTTTCAGATCCATCTCGGTTCAAATGCCAAGAGTCAGGACAATGCGCTAACAAGGAGTTCTGCTGAGCACCTGTCTTATCTGTGGAAGAATATAAAGGCAAGGGCACTTCACCTGTTAGGAATTTTATGTTATTTCCTGTTCGCCTTAAGCCGGCTTTGAGATTTTCTGACTGATTTTGCTGTCACGGACAAAATATCGGCCATTGTAAAAGAATTTTTTGGTCACAACAGTTTAAAAACTGAAGCAAAAGAAGCAAATGGTGTGTGACAAATATGAAAAGATATTTAAGATAGTATTCAATTTTCTGCAGCATTTCACTAGCAGTTATAAATGGATGTCACACTTTTAAGAAATATATTCTTGAGTAGTAATACTAATAATACTAATAATACTAATACTAATTTGCAGAGCAAGTTATTTAGTATTCAGGGGAAACATTGTTTATTTCTTTGAGAAACTAAGATACTGCGGTACAGAGGATGACTTTAAAATCTGAAGTCTGTAAATTCTTACATATGTGACACACAACTGGTCCAGCGTGGGAAGGTACTAGTGGAAGGTGCTCGACTGTCAAATGCAGGTGTGTGCGGTAATGAGGTAACGTAAACTCACCGCCACTTTAACAGGAACAGCTGTATTCCTGTGCATTCACAATTATCCAATCAGCCAATCATGTGGCAGCAAGACAATACATAAAATCTTACATTTACTGGTCAAGAGCTTGAGTTAATGTTCACATTGAACATCAGAATGATGAAAAAACTTGATCTCAGTGACTTTGGCTGCAGAAGCCAGATGGGCTGGTTTGAGTATTTTAGAAACTGCTGATCTTCTGGGATTTTCCACGCACAACAGTCTCGAGAGTTTACACAGAATGGTGCGAAAAACAAAAGACATTGACTGAACAGCGGTTCTGCAAGTGGAAATACCTTGTTGGTGAGAGAGATCAGAGGATCGAGCTGACGGGAAGGCTACGGTAACTCAAATAACCACTCTTTACAACCATGATGAGCAGATAAGCAACTATATGAGATGTAACAGCAGATGACCACTTCAGGTTCCACTCCTATCAGCCAAGGACAGACTACACTGGACTAGCAAAAATTGGTAAAGATTGGTCACCTGTTTTTTTCATAGGTTTTTGTCAAGTTTCAGACAATGTTAAGAAGTTGATCTAAATTCCTATCATATCTAAACTTTCATAAATGTCACAGTAAGAATGATACATACTACCCATCTGTAATCTATCTGCTGCTAAGTGCACTTTGTATTTATCAGGGCAGGTTCTATAGTGACAGCTAGCTATTAGGATTCAGCTAATTTGTTTGGTCAGGGTTATCTTGTTAGCTAACATTTGAGAGATTAGAAATAAACCTGTTGTTAGTTAGCATTAGCTGATGTTTTCCCATGTTCTTTGGTTTGTTTTATTTCTTACTTTTAGTTTCATCCATTTAGTAAATTTAATAGTTTATACATTTCTGCTATAACTTGAGTGCCCATTTTGAACATCAGCTTTTACCAGAGTATTTATTTTGCAGTTGAGTAAAGAGATTCTTTAAATAAGGTTAGTTAGGGCTAATTATAAAACTATTTTATAAAACACCAGCATTTGGATGACTGAGGAAGGCAGCTTTGATAATGCCTTTATAAATTAGGGGACAAGCCTTCTTTATATTTGGAAACCATGAGAACCTTGTTATTCAGTAACCATTTACAAGGCTCCAAAAATTACCCTTTGCTCTTTTCAGCTTGTATTATAGAGGGTTTAGATATTTATAAAAGGAGAGAGGGTGTGTGGGAGCGGAGGGTGGAGTAAAAAGAAAAACAGAATGTATGACCTTGGATCTGAGGACTGGTAAGAAGCTATGCAGTGAACATACTGTCCAAAATTGGATATGTATTTATTAGTTCAAAAAGTAAAGCAAATTTATTTCCTTATCTCTTTCAGTAATCCTCAAGATATGTCCCTAATTATTACTCCAGTTATCTGCTATACTGATACACAACCAGGCATAATATTGATCGATTATCTCATCATAGAAATTAAAGCACGGCTCTTTTTGAAAAAGTCCATTCAATGGCCTCATTGTCTTGATAGACTAATCTGAATTTAGTAAGTTTAATTCAGACAGTTTAGTAAGACAAAATTACGTCAAAGCAAAATGTCAAAAGAGTTGCTTTAAATTGGCAAGATGGAAAAAAACTCTCCCATCCAAGACCTTGGGCTTTAGACTTAATTCATTCTGAAAGGAGGCTCTGATTCCATCATGAGTTCACAGAAGGACTCCGGGTGCCAGACAATGGCCATCGCACAGGTCTGGATCATATTTCTGTTTTATTTCTGCCTCACAGTGGATGCCCTAATATCATACACTAATCCTCACCTCATTCTGGCCTGCCAAAAGGACAATGTAGAGTCCACTGGTGCATGCGGTCATGCTGTCCTCATAGAGGATACACATTCATAGTGACTAAATGTGAAAAAATTCAAGCGTACATTCAAGAAGCATTACCCAAATTTGCCAATTAATTCATCCATTCTTTCAGTCATTTACTTAATAAAGTGTAATGAATGCAAAAATGGGTGTCTCTTTTGACTTTCATGCCGCTTTTTGACGTAAGTTCTAAACATAAGCTAATGGAATGGATTGCTATGAGAGTAGGAATGCACTCACTGGATACTGAGTTTCAATGTAAGAGTTAAATATTGGACTGAAATGCTGGATCATCATTTACACAATGGATCCAATCTGATCCACTAACATGTTTTATACCATGAATTACATTTGCTCGTTGCCACTGGGGAGGTGTTGACTAGTCAAGGCAGTGAAAAAAAGGCTGAATGTACTTTTTTAATATTTCAGACTAGATGAACACTGGGAATTAAAAAAATATTTTGCTTTAATGAAACAATATCGCTTTCACATCTCTTTGTATAAAGTGTAGAGGAGTGTGGAATTCTGACCAAGAAAACTTTCTTTGCATTCCGGCACAGTGAAAGGCTTTGTTGACAGACATGAGCTTCCACGCTGCACCCCCTGAGTCGTAGAATGAACTATTTCAGCTGAGCCGCCGGGTCGTCCAAAAAGTACATCTCTAAAAAGTACAGTATAATACACATGTATTGTTTTGCACATTTATTGCATAGATTTACTTATTTTTGTCATTAACAATGAAGTCTAAAAAAGCAGTTTAGCAGGAAATATAATTAATTGCTGTCCTTTTTTGAAAAAAAAAAAAGGAATTGGAAAAAAATTATCATTGGACTACATTTTTGAACTACTAATAAACTAATGAAAATTAATACTCGTGCTTCCCCTCCGAATGGCATGGCACATCTTGCACAAAACACAAAATCTCCTGATGTACACCGATGTCCCACCTGTGATGTTTTGCATAACTTGGCAACAGAAGCTTGCAAAGAATTTTGATATCAGAGCTTTGAAAATACATAAACTAAACTGAGATCAGTGAATCTCTAAACCACTCACATTTGTCAATTCACGACAATTATCCTGACTCTCATGGTCAGTCATGGGTACAATCCATGAGGTAATTACTACCAATTACTACATAATCAAGGATTGTAAAATACCGTGGACTCTCATTCAGTCTTTGCATATGCTTGCTTTTGGGTTGTATCTACCAGGGGCTTTTGTTTCACCATTTATCCTCTTCATCTCGCTGGAATGCTGTGTTAACCCTAGTCTTGCATCTTGTTCATATCTGTTGCTCCAGTCTCGAAGCCTTTTAGAATCTCTAGTGTCTCTAGTGTTTCTTATAGAGACACTATTCTTTCTTGTATTTAGTTATGTTTATTACTCTAGTCACTCCTGGGTTTTCCAGTTTAACCTTCAGACCAAAGTTTATTAATTCACTTCCTGACCTTTACTGATTGATACTGCCTTGCTTAGATAAACTCTTTACTATATCTATGTAGTAGATATATATTTACTTGTACCTGGCTTTATTCTTATGTCTGGACATGCTTTGCCTTTGTGTTTTCATAGTATTAAGTTACGTAAGTTTAAGTGTCATTTCTGTTTTCTTACTTTTATTACAGTTTGTGTTTTGCTTTTTTTGTGAATAAACCCACTTGAATGTTATAAAGGTTAAGTTTAGTGGTCTGACTTTATCATATGATATAATTAGCTAGAAACAGAACAAAATCCAACCATGCCACCATTTCTCATTTGAATATGAATTGTAGGAACTTATCACAATATCATGGCTTTGTTTTTTTTCCCTGTATATCATATCGTATAAAATAAGATAATTTTGGTCAGATTTGCAATAATTCCATACAGATTAATTCAGTTCTTTATATGTGTGAGCTTTATTAGAATAGCCAAATTAAGCTTTCTAAGATCTCGTGATTGTCTTCAGGATCGAAACCCTCTATGGCTTCAATAAATAGCAAAAAAATAACATTGTACACATTTTAAATAATAAGCGGAATATTCTAAATAGTTGGATTATGCTGGTTGAAAAAATACATCTGTGCTGAGGGGGTCTGTGGAATTTATTTTACAATTATGAGGATTCCTGTTTGCAAAAGTTTAAGAACCCCTGGTAAGCAAGTAAGTATGTTAATTTTGTTCTGAATTTATAATGTATTACTATAGCTTAAAAAACAAAAACTTAAAAATGAATACATATATTTTTGCTATTAATATCACAGTACTGACATATAGGGCTGTAAAATTCCTCAAGGTATACCTTGATTAATTAGCTCTCTTAGTCACGCCTCAGATAAATTCAACCCAAACTCCTTATTTCTGTTTTTGCACCTGCACTCTCACACCCTCCCCCCCTTCAAGTCAATCTTTTCCCCGATGTCTTAAACACATGCCACTTGCCATTTCACTGATCCGACTCTTCTGATTGCAGCTGTGTCTAAAGGCTCCTTGCTACGCTGCCGCTTTGAAAGGTCAGAGGGAAGCTGTGGATCAATTCCCAGCTTATTGCTGAGTAACTGAGTCAGAGAGAGTGATTCATTTGGCTTCAGGGGAGGGGTGCATGTGTGTGCATGTGTGTGTGTCTGTGGGTGGGTGAGTGGGTATGGGTTAATACATCTCCTGATGAGATTTTGCCTTGCGCACCTTATCTCCAGCAAGCACCGGTATACCGTTGACATACAGGTTAGAGTCTAGACGAGCTGGGATTGGATTTGAGTTCATTTTCTGTTGAGTTGTTGTTTTTTGTTTTTTTTTTTCTTTTTGGATGGTAAATGGGATTGTGTTGGAATTTAAAGCAGTCTGTTTTTTTTTAACACTTCAGAAGTTGAGCAGGAGTCTAAGAGAGTGCATGTAAACATAATTAACGTTTCCTGCTGAGAAATTTCTGGATTGCTGAAGGGTGGCAGGGGACAGATGGTAGGGTGCAACTGCGGGGGGGGGAAGTCACACAGAGAGACAGAGAAGGGTGCCAGGCAACATTAGTTACACTCAATTCTCAGTGACCCGCACAGCTTGGCACATAGGGGCACAGCAGACATTCTTACACGATGGTGGCTCGTTTGCAAATATGACTTGAAAAGATTGATGGAGGGCATCGGGACAAATCTGCTGGGAGGACATTAGGCTTTCTACAGAAATCCACCAGTGCAATTCTATTAAACCTTTTTTATTATTACATGAAAAAGGCTATTACATACACCCAGGCTTTTGAAAACTGCTAACAGGTATTGTAGTGCTGAGTGAATACAACTGCACAGATTCCAGTGTTTAAACATTTAAGGACAAAATAATATTTAAAAATACATCCTTATTTTTTTTAACCATGTATGGCACAATTATTTTTTGTTTGTTTAGATGGACAGAGAGAAAAGATGTACTTGTACTGTATATGCACAAAAAGAAGTCACAGTAGGGTGCTTGCAATAGTTTTATGTAATAATTTTATTTAGATTAAACAAGTGTGTTACAATTGTCCTAGATCTACCATACCATGTAAACAATTCCTTCTGGCTATTATTAACTTTAGGCCAACTTTACACCATCGAACTGAGTGAAAACATCAATGATGTAGTGATATGTGGGAAAATAAATGGTAAAAGATTAACTGTGAAATAATACAGTTTGGGGAGTTGGGGGTGCAGAATAGCATACACTATACAGACACCTGACTATCACATCCATATATGCTTGTTGAACATCCCATTTCAAAGGTGATTCCACCTTTGCTGCTATAATAGCCTCCACTGTTCTTGGAAGGCTTATCACTAGATTTTGGAACATGACTGTGGCAATTTCTGCCCATTCAGCCACAAAAGCTTTAGTGAGGTCAGACACTGATGTTGGGCAAGAAGGGATTGGCACACAGTCAGCTTTCCAGCTCATCCCAAAGGTGTTCAGTGGGGTTTAGGTCAGGGCTCTGTGCAGGCCATTCAGTTTCTTCCACACCAAACTTAGCAAATCATGTCTTCATGGAGCTTGCTTTGTGCACCGGGACATTGTCATGCTGGAACAGGTTTGGGCCTCTTAATTCCAGTGAAGGGAAATATTAATGGTACAGCATACAATGACATCCTAGACAATTGTGTGCTTTCAACAAATGTGTGCTTTCATGTTTGGGGAAGGCCCACATATGGCTGTCAGATGTAGGCCTAAAACCTTTTTTTTTAGGTTTTAACTGCCAATTATTAAAACTAGCTCTGTCCTATCACACAACAACTACCAAAAAATAGTAATGCTACAAAAACTAATATACCATACCTGTTAGACATACAGCCATAACTACTTTAAACTTTAAAAATTTGTAATGGACATTTACCCGGTTCCTGGCCATTACACTTGACATACACACTCTTATAAAGGCAATGGTTATATATAGAACTATGAATATTTAAAGTACCATTTGAGTGCTTAATTGGTCTCTTGTAGCTCAGAAAAAGATTTTTTGTGTGCACTTTAAATTATGCCACAGTTGCCGACACAAAGTCAGTCAGGCAGTTATATTCTGTCTTGCATCACTGTTTAAAAAGTAATTAATGGTCTGACTTGGTGAAAAAAACAGCAACAACTAATTAACATTCAAACACTGGGTATTTTGGAAAAGTGAATGTTGTAGTTGTAGCTTAGTGGGACAAAGTAAGACTCAGTTGCAAATGATTTTGTTTTGTACATCTAATCGACACTGGGAAATAGAGAATAGTAAATGAATGTGATATTCATTAAAATTTAACAAGTGGAGCATTTTGGGAGAAGAATTTTAATTCATTAAAATTTAACCAACGAAAAAATTTGAAGAAGAGGAAAGTTGTACTGTGCTGCAGGTTTACTACAATTTATGCCATATCTGTTAGCCATGGCAACAGTATTTAGATGACCATTAAAATTCAATGATTCAATTATTATTTTTGAGAAACTGGAGCTGAAGTAAAGAGGCTACGGAAGAGGCTACTCTGTTTACTAAAAGAGATTTTATGTGTACACTCTAGCAAGAAAAGAAACAGCTTCATCTAGAACCCATAAGGCTTCTCTCTCTGGGGGAACCCTTAAAAGAAGTTCTAAGTAGAACCCTACAACAGAGTGTTTCTCTCTCTCTCTCTCTCTCTCTCGCTCTCAGAACTCTTTTTATAAATAGACACAAGTACAATTTTACATGTGTCTAATTTGACCTTTATTAAAAACATTAGTTAACTCCCAATATGTATTCCTTAAAATAAGGTGTTATCCGAGTGATCATAAACGTCTGTGTCTGTCAGCCATTACATTTTATAATAGGGCTATATTCATTATATTAATCCATTCCACTACTAAATTTGCAAATGAATTGGTTAGAAGGTGTGAGTTTTCTATTGACTTATTGTTTCTATACCAGTGGCTAATTCACAGACTTGTATGGCGGACACACCACATAATCCATACCTAATTATAAACAGGTTAAAAATGTGTTTTTATTTAACAACAACAAAAAAAACATTTTGTAAGGAGATGTTTATTTAAGGAAGGAGTCTCCAGCGTCAGTGCATTATAACAGTCAATAACACAGGAAAGTCTTCAGGACAGAGGACTTTGTGCTTTCTGGTTTCGTATTAACATGACAAACTATGTTTTTTTTTGGCTTATTAACTTAGGCTGGTAAGGGAATGATGGTTTAGAGCTGTTATAATGTAAGTGGCATAACTTGCTTCACAGACATTCCATAACATTAAATGTAACTGTAAACTGATTTTTTTAATGAACAAAAAAATCATTGGCATATTGCTTTGCAAGAGGGGAAGAAAACAGTTTAGAATGTGTAGTTATTGGATAATAATAACATTAACTCTGCTTTTTGCATAGTGTCACATCAAACCATCCTGTCGTTGATTGTTTTCCTATAACAGCACACCATCAAGTATTATATTCCTTACATAACATTTATTAAAATTTAATTAGTGAGAAACTCAGTGTTTGTGAAACTGAAAGTTGCAGGAGAACAGGATGGTCCCACAGCCATAAGTACAAATGTACTGGAAACACATTTTGAAATATTATTTACTAATATCTAAACATGTATTTCTTGATAAATAAAACTTCACTGTGTCATGAATGTCCAGTTTAGCTATCTTTACTGTAGGGTGTTTGTAGAGAAATGGGGCGTTACAGACCTGGTTTGTAAATCTACACAGGGTAGAGCCCCACAGACTTTCTCCCACAGCCATTTTCCCACAATAATCTCCTTTTTAATCTGTGGACAACCATTGTTTAAAGATCTTATCTCCTCAATAAGCTCTACTTTAGAGGGTTCCACTTTTAATTTCCCCTATAAGAAGGCAGTTAATGAAATCACAAACAGCCCGGTGCACTGGGACAGCGGAATGAGTTCAGGAGATGGAGCCGGAAAGAAGAAGAAGCGAAAAAAAGGCTCAAGGCTTAATTGGCAGCAGCAGTTTCTAGTGTAATTGTGCATTATCTGGCGAGTCACCTTCCAGGGTCATTAAGATCAGAGGAGATTAATTGAGCAGAGCCTGCTAGTTCGAGAGGAAAAGCTCCGGAGAGAGGTGTGGATATTTGTCCCATTACTCAAGTGGCAAATCTTCCCAGCTGCCCTGTCTTGCTGTGTTTCTTTCTTACACACACACACACACACACACACACACACACACAGAGCACTTAAATTCTGGAACAGGGTCAGGCAGAATGTACAAAATGAGTAGTCAGGCTTTAAGTGGATGCTGTAAATGCAACTGTCTGGCCTGTTTCTAAATCTGCACCTTCCCCGACTGATTGAGGTGTTTTTTGGTCCCTGCTGAAATATACCGCCAAAGTTCAGCTATTACAGCCGCAAAGCAATTAGGAACATTAATGACTGAGCAGAAAACATGGAATGTGGTGGGGGTTTTTTTTTCTTAGAAAAGTATCACATGTTCCTCTCATTTCCCTTATTATAAGACATACACAGTCATAACACATGAATCCATACTTCATGCTGAAATGCTAGCTATGCAATTAAAGTATTCTCTGAGCTCTGCTTGAACTGCATAGCTAGCAAACAGTGAGCAGAATTTAAAACCAGCTACTTTTACTGTGTAAAGTATTTTGGGTCTGTAGAGAAGCATTGAAAGGGTGAGGTAAGTAAGAGAAGGATTATGTCATTATGATTCTACCTTTAAGAAAATTAACCAGGTCTGTTATAATTTTACTTCTGCTTTTGTTACTGGGTCATCTGTCTAAAAAAAAAACACAAATTAAAACTTAAATAAAGTATATGGTATGGTATGTACAGTATATGGTAAATAACTCATACAGCAAAAACCATGGTAATGTCCTAATTTACAGCAATAATCCCATAGTTAAAAATGTTATACTTACCCTAAACAACCATGTATTACTACTACAATGGTACTGTAATGATATAGTTTAATAAGTAATGATTTTATAGAGTTTATTAATAAATAAAACACAATAGGTTGTGCTGTTATAGAAAAGCAATCAACGATGTCAAGCTGAGGGCTATGTATGTAACACCCACAAAACAAGTTAGTCCCTGTTTTTACTTATTTTTTAAAAGCTATAAACAGTGTTTTCCCATCACTTTCTCTTAAAAACACAGCTTGTTGTGTTAGCATGAAATCTCATAGCACAAAGTTCTCCATCCTGAAGAATCTCCTGTAACGCAAAACTTACTGACACTGGAGACTCCTTCCATAAAGGTTAAATGAACGTCTCCTTAGGGAGAGCTTTATCATATCATGAAGAAGGCATGGTTTAGACTTTTTTGTTGTTAACATTATGTACTGAGTGTCCACTAAACAAATATAGAATAGGTTACTATAGAAATGATAACGTATTAGAGCGAGCATATAAATATAAACTTGTGATTTGCCTTGGAGTTAGAACTACTGTCAGAGCTACTGTTATAGCAATCAAGAATTGTAGAGGACATGTCATCCATTTTCTTCAAGTATATGTATCATCCATGTATTAATGCATTAATAGCGTGACAATATATCATTAATTTTGTAATACAAATGTTAACATAAAAAAGCCAGGTTTCTTTAAAGAAGGCAGTAGCAATTGTCTGCAAAATCTATTGTATGTATATGCCCCAAATGTCAGTGAAAGCTAAACAGAAATAGGGAGAACTCTTATATAAAGTGTAACGCAAATGCTGTAAAGATGCAGCATTGCTCAGTCGGAGTCTGTGGTAAAAAGACGGCACGTCCACTCTGCAAAATGTCAACATGATAAATCCAGCCTTTACAAGTGCACCGTGCTGGAAGCCAACCTGCACCTCTGGATTAATAATTACTTCCTGCAAATTGTTTTTGAAATAATTAATGTAGACTGGGCTGTCATGCATATCCTCACACAGGAGTCTATAAATTCACCGCTTCAAAACGATTTGTCATTTATTGATGGAGTGGTGTTTCGAAAGGTCTGGCTCAGCATTTCAAGCTGCTGAAAATACAAATTATTTTATACCCCAACGATGTTCAAGTCTTGAAGCTGACTAGTCAGAAGTTGTTGATTAATTTTCCATAACAGCAGCCCTGACAGGTTTATGTTAATGCACTGTTCTAGTACATTGTTTCTTTAGTAAAACCTTACACAGGGACTTGTATGGCAGACATTTCATATAAACAGAAAAAAATGTGTGTAGTTGTAGATATGGTGATGTTTTCTGTGAGGAGACGTTTATTTAGCATTTTTGGAAGGAGTCTCCAGTGTCAGCACTTTGTAACAGTCTTTAAGTTATCCAGCATTGATAACTTAGACTTCAGGATAGAGGGCTTTGCAGTTTCTTGATATTACAGTATTTTACAAGATTTATTTCTGTCATATTAGGTTCAAGAGAAAAAAGAGATAGTTTATAGTTTGACAGCTGTTTTAACATAAATGATAACAGGAATCGGATGTTCCACAGTATTAAATGTAACAGTAAATGGATAATACATACAATGTCTCATTCTTTAATAAATGAAAAATTAAATTGTTGCTGTGGTAAAGAGGAATAAAACACAATAACACAACTGACATTCCTCACCACCCTGTCATTGATTGTTTTCCTATAACATAATGTCCCCAGATGTTTTATTTCATACATATTTCAGCCCAAACTATTGTACGTTTAAACCCATTTGACTTAAGTGGTAGAGATGGCAAAGTTAGCCCATAATGGCTCCTTTGCTAATCTAAAAGGGAGAATATAAGGTAATGATGCTGAGATATAATTGGATCATGTGACTGGATTTTGATTTTAAAAGGTCAGAACAATCATACATGTTTACCTTTTTTTGAGAACTAGTGCAAAATACCATGCAAATTTGGTAATTACCATGCACCTGCCAGTGGTTGGTCGGTCCATTAACTCCTCATTGACTGGTTTTCTCACAGGAAGTGGTGGTGTATAAATGTTGCGTTGACTGAATTTGCTTAATGGATGTGGTTTTGTGCTTTCTGTCTTCTCTGTCAGCTCAACAGATTCCAGCACATTCACATACATATTTGATAAGCTCTTTGCCGTATGCTTCCCTGTGAAAACACAGCAAGAGTTAACACTGAACACCATCACTGAACTGTTGGTTGACAGTTTTCATTACCGCTGACTCCCCGTCTGCGTGCAATGGAAGACTGATGGCTCAAATGAAAGTAATCATATTACACACTCATTAATAAAACATATACTTCATTAAGTGTTCTATTAACATTTCAATGAGGCTGTTATCTGCTACATAACTGTCATCTCAGCCTCTTTAGTTATGCTGTGTTTGTGCATCATTGCTGAATGTTTGTAGGCCTAACATCCCAGCTTCCACATTATGAAGTAACAGTATGTATAGTAACAAACATTTATTAGGATTGTACAAAATCAGATAGATGTGTGATGATACACCAGTAGGAGAGAAAATTAAGAGAGAAATATAAAACAATATAATAGCATCATTTTTTGTGAATTTTTCCTACCACCACATCCAGAAGCTTGAACTTCTCATCTTTAAATATCTTTACCTTTTAGCTCTGCTAATTCTGAGCCAAGTTATTTAGATTAAATGTCTAAATATCCTTAAAGGTTTCTCTGTTGAACACTGATGTATTACCTGAGATGGAGCTTTGCAATAAGGAAAGATATGAGATTATGCATATCTTTAAGCTATATTTAAGACCCATGTTAATTAGGCTACATAAAACCAGCATACGTCCTTCCTGATAGCTGTCCTACACCTACATTAATGTAATTTTAAATTTACAAGCGGCAGAATTTTCTTGATATAAGATCATACTACTTTCCAGGCTAACTTATGTTAGATCATCATATCGACTGACATTGTACCAGTCACACTTAAGCTCTATCGTAGTGTAGTTTGAATGAAAATTGTAACTAGGTTTACGTTTATGAACTACTAAAAATGTAATGCTAAGTAACATAGTTTCAACATATCCTTAAGTTATAACAGGTGCAAGATTTGCTGTAAACTATATTACTGGCTAATTCTGGTGGAAAAGCACTGAATATAAGTGCACTTTGCTGTTATTTTATTTTGTGAGGAGTATGACTTCTTCATGTTTGTAATGGCACATATAAACAGGAGGTCTCATAAGATCATAAGAAGTACAAATAGACTATTTTTATGTCAGCTAGCACAGACAGTTCCTTCCTTTCTGACAGAAGACTTTGCACTTTCTCAGTAACATGACAATACATATTTTTTTATGTCTTATTGACTTCAAGAGAGAGAGAAAAAAGAAAGGTTGTTGAGGGACTATTTATAGTTGCTAAACATAAGTTATAACATTGTAGATGCAAAGCAGATTTTTCACAACAGAACTTATGTTATTGGAAAATAATCAACTTTGGGGTGGTAACTGTAAAATTGGGCCGCATCACCCCACACCTTTCCTATAATGGCACACCCCATTGTGATTGCAATGCTGTGGGTGAAGATACTTTGGTATCTCCTTGCATGCAGTAATGGCTGATTCATTTTTACAGTTGAATTTCTGGAATATTTCAACATGCTTATAAACTAAGATGGGAATAACTAAAATTCCGGTTGCAATTGTGATTCTGGAAGCTTCAGCATTGTCCCTCATTCTTTCTTGACAAGGAACAGTTTCTATCAGAAAGTGCTTAATTGCTCTATCTAAGATAATGCACTCTGTCGCTCTGGGAGAACAGGATTAGAAGAGGTGAAGTTGTTTTCTCCTGTCATTGTATTGATTTCTCAAGGGTTATTTCCAGGGGAGAGGGAGTAACTTCAAAAAAAGGGCCATTTTTATGAGTTAGTCCATATAGATATATAGTCCATTATATTTGTTGTTTAGCATTTATTTGGTTCCACCCATCTTTATTTTGTAGCACAATGTGCTAACAAATATGGCCCTCTGTCATAATTATCTATGCTTGTGATTTTCATTTGGCACGCTATTCATCTTCCTGGTCTTAATGACAGCTCCCTGTGGGTAGAAGATGGAGGAATCTCTCTGTTATGATAACTCATCTCCATTCTGTGAGAATGTTCTAGATGCAAAACCTTCTGCCAATCTAGAACAATCAACCACCTGTGTAATGTGTTCTGTGAGACTGTATAGTATATGCTGTGTATCTACTTATTCCTGCTTTTCTTTGTCTCAGTCCATGATGTTTTCTGTGCTCAACCTTAAGATTAATGGCTCACCGCATTCGTTTATCATTAGCTCACAGAGCTGTGAAATATAAAGAAATTAAAGATGGTTATCGCTTCTATTAAATTAGGTGCCAAGAAAAAAATAAATGCCTTGTCCCCTCATCTGACATTAGTATGTAAATAAGCTTATTGGGAACTCATCTTTCTCCTTACAAATTACAAGACCTTGTTATTTGAACAAATTAATACAAGCAAGCTTATTCATTCATTCATTTTCCTTTTGCTTTTCATGGTGGGGGTCACAGTGGCAGCAGGCTGAGAAGGTCAGACTTCTGTGTCCCTGGCCACAGATTCCATCTCGGATCCCAAGACAACCCCAAGCAAACAGTGAAACATAATCTTTGCAGCGGGTCCTGGGACTGCCTTGAGGTCTCCATCCAGTGTCACCTGACCTTGCCCAAATCATCTCAACTCTCTCTTCTGGTTTCGGAGAAGTAGCTTTACTCCAAGACTCTCCTGGGCTGTCAAGCTCCTAACACTATCAACAAGCCTGTGGAGGAACCTCATGTCCACTGTCTGTGCTCTCCTCAAAAGCTGCAGAATATCAAATGTGGTTGGAGTGTGATGATAAAGTTTGATCTCTGAAAAGGAAGGCTAATGTAATAGAGGAAAAAGCCCACATTTTCAACAGAATTCTCAGCAAATCTCTAAGGTTGCACCGCTCCAAATGAACAGTCCGAAGAAGGAAAACTACACCACTATTTTCATAATAGTGCATCAACCCTGAATGAGCATTTGAGGTCACGTAGCCCTGGAATGGATCTTCAGCTGCCTCGATGCTATTTCTTCACCGTGCTGATGAGAGTTTTCCATTTTAGACCCATTAGCTTCAACAGGGTCTGGATAACCTGTAGCTAAACCTCGAAACCTATTACACTGTTCCGTCTTTTTAATGTACACCAAAAAGAGGGATAGAGATAGAGGATGTATGAATGGTGAATAGATAGAGAGTGAAGAGTGGGAAAGGTGTAGTTGGTGAGAGACCTTGTGAGCTCTGGAGTGGTGAAAGACATGGACATATGGGGAATGAATATTCATTCTGGTTAAATAATCAAAGGTTTCTCCATTTTTTTCAACAATAAGTGATTGCTATTTCCAAAACCACATACTGTTTACTTTCAAGTAGGGATGTAAAGCGTTATCATGTCATTATCTGTATTCTTATACCTTTTTAGTGTTTCAAATATCGTTTTTTGTTTTTTTTAAATTGTGCCCATGCAGTCCCATGCAGTTATTATTTGTATATATAATTGTGTGTGTGTGTATGTGTGTGCCTTTACACCACCATAATGGATTTGAAATAAAACAATCAAGATGTGATCGAAGTGTAGACTTTCAGCTTTATTTTAAGAGG
>CM075022.1:5310992-5324190 GCA_037576675.1 Pangasius sanitwongsei | reverse complement strand
TCAAATCGAAAACAAATATTCTCAGTTTATGTAATCCATATGAAACCAAGGAGAGGTACAGTCTTTCCGTCTCACTTTTGAATTTCAATGACCTCTAAGCAAAGCAGTGGTCTCACTGTGGGACCTGAACTTGGTACTTGGCATTTTGTGCAACTTGCCATATAAACCAATAGAAGACTGGAATATAAAGTGACTGCTGCTAAACTTATCACGTTTCACATCTATAGTGACCACCATCACTGGCTAAAGGATGTGATTGTCCAAGTATACTTGAACACAGTCCAAGAGTCACCTTCTTCCATTAAATGCCATTCAACACACTCTATGGCCAGCACCGTCATTCTCAGTAGAATACAGTATTAATAGATCTGGAACAGTATCTTACCCTAAGTACTTCTCATCCTCAGTAGAAACCAGCACTGGTACATGGAATGATTCTTATCCTCAATAAAGTACAATATTAACAGGTGAGTGATTCTCATAATAAGTGATTCTCATATCAGGGAGCAATATTGACACTTTGAACAGTCATTTACCATCCGGAAGTATGGTAAATGGAATGGTTGGCTGTGTATGCAACCATGACTTGATGACTTGAGTGAAGGACTACCAGGCCATCTGGCGCACTCAGGTTGATGAAAGTGGCCAGAGGGTAAGTGTGACAGTGGGAACCTTCTATAGGCTACATGTGTGAGGTCACAGGCACAAGGTGATGGCTTTGCTATTAGTACTCCGCTAGGATACCAGCACATGGGAAAGCTCAGTTCCACAAGGTAACAATTCTAGCAATCTCTGCTCAGTCATAGAACCTCAATTACACAAGCAACCTACTGTTTCTTTTTTTTAATTAAAGTTACGGTGTTTTAGAGAAGGTAAAATTACATAACCTCCAGTAGCTTTAAATGTATTAAAAATACTGGGGTGGACGATCTAACCATATAGTAATCTGATTGTCTACTGAATCTTTTAAACTCACTAAAATAATGCAGAATATTTTAGAAAAACTAAGGCTCTGAAAGTTCTTCTTTGAATAAATGAAGATAGAGAGTGTCCAAATGGAAGATTAATATACCTCCATTACTATTCAGCAAGGTAAAAAAAAGCCTCGCTTACTTTTTATTGTACAGAATTATTCCACCAGGCCTCAAAAAACCTTGATAACCTTGGTAAAAAATTATAACTTTGAGATGCATTAGGGCTGCTGGATCCTGGTTCTTAATGCTGTGCTCTTAAAGAATATTAATTACGGATGAAATGAATTATGGAAGTTTTGCAGTGAACCAGTTTTTGCTTAAACAGTAAGCAGAGTAAAATAGAGTTCTTTCTTCAATACATTACCATTAGTGAGGTTTGTGCTCACTTTGGATGTAGCCAGGCTCAAATAAGCATCTGCTGAAACTGGGAATGTTTCTGTATAGCAGGAATAAAGTTGTTAATACTCCAAGGCTGTATGTATATATACAAATATAGCCTCACTACATGTCAGTCCTGTTCTACAGGTGAAAAGCAGTCGGTTCCAACACCCTGACTCACATTTAGAATTAAATCAATGGTACAGTAGGTCGCTGGTAAAGGTGGAAAGGTGACAGCTATGAAACTTCTCACCTACACGTCCTGGCTTATTTGTGTGACTCATGTGGCAACATCACATATCAAAATATAAATATGTGAAATGATAATGAAGAGATCGCCTGGCAACAATGTTCTCATCTTAAGAGGAAATTATCACCTCTGGATGTCTGCTATTTCTTATTCTCTCTTAGTGACACACACACGCATTGTTAGTGGAGTGTGTGTTAGCAGTGGGTCATTAGAGAAGGCTATCTATGTGCTAGGTAGCTTTGTACTTGCTGAGACACAGCGGTTCACTCAGAAAACGATGCTCGACAGCACAGAATTAAAGAGCAGAGACTGCTTCACCGCTTCAGCTCTGGGCCGAATGTCTCGCCAGATGTGCTTATAATGAGCCTCATCATTTGCACATCTCCAGGAGAATCCTTTTTATGTGAACAGGAGCAGGGAATGCTGAGACTCTAAGGACATGGATATTTGTTTATCAAACAGACTGCCATTTTCAGATGAAACGGCGCATGGTAATAGCAATTGGAAAGCAGAGATTGTTGTCCTTGACTGCAGTGCATGAAAGAGAGTCACAGTTATGTCAAAACACTAAAGCCTGTCTAAAGAGTGTTTTGATGAAAATGGTAGGATTGAAAAAATGACGTCTTTCCTGGCAGACAAAAATAGAGTGAGGACAGGAAATGAAGCACATCTGCGGTCTAACACAATTGGTTATTTCAGGAACAAAGCAAATTAGATAAATCTTGTCGTCCTTGAGGGTTTCAACACATGCCATCGAGGTGCCTCTTCTCGCCTCCATATCAACTCACTCCAGCTGTTGATTTGCACAAATTTATCTTAACCAGTCTAGAAAACTGACTCTAAAACCTTTTAATCCTTTCTACAGCATTTATTCCGTTTCTTAAGCTAAACAGTCTTGACTACTTTATGTGAGAAATTTCAGCTGACTAACATGCAAACAAATGAATACCAAACTAACAAATATAAAAATAAATGCCAGGATCAACTTTGCTTTGATTCAGACTCTGACAAATAGGAGTGAAAGTGCCCTAAAACCCACTTTGTTGCTTACAGAAATGCGTTCTGCTTATTTGAGGTGGACGGGATTGTGGATAGTTGCTGTGGAAATGGTAAACAGCACACGTAGCTCTGAGGAGCTTAAGAATGAAACAGTTTACAGAAAAAAAGGCATAATGAATGGTAAACATTCTGTTTTTTTGTGTTTGTTGAACGTGACAGAGACAGCAACTTATTTGATTTTATTGTCTGAAATCTGAGCGATATTCATTTGAGTCAGTTTTTCACATATGAACAACACATGCACTGAATCGCAGTCAAGTCATTAGTTCATATTTACACTAACTCAAATTAAATGGTTGTTTTGTATCACCTGAATTGCTGCTGTTTTATTCTCTTTAGGAAAATTCTAAATACTGGTTTCATTGATAGTGTCTGCTGGAGGTTTAGGAGCTAATGCCTAGACTTTATCATCCAATTTGTGTTTTAACACAGTTACTGATACTCATACATATTAGAATGAATCAGATCATTCTGTGTCATATTGTGTGCATTTGTGCTGTGCGATTTCCTTAATGTTTTCTCGCTGAAGCAGCTGCTCTGCTGCTTAATTCTGATCTCTCAAGCATAATATTTTTTATCTTACAAGGTTTGCATTCAATTCCATATGTAGGAAATCAGTGTACTGCCCATGGGAAGTCTAGCGATGTAGTCATACCAATTCATGAGTCTGTAATGATCATGTTTCCTCAGTAGTACACAAAATATGTTAACAAAAGTAAGTTGAAGCCTTCGATGCTGTTGGTTAATTGGTCAGCTTGCATGCAGACTTGCATCTATACGTTATGTAAAGACTAATATTGAGGAATAGTGTTGAGCACTGCACAGAGCTGCTGCCGTCCTTGCTGAACAAACCTCATGTCTGCTGATTAGGGCACAGTTTTTTAAATATTGTATATGACCTAAAATAGCAATATCTACACCTTATTTCTGAATCTAGGATATCTTAGCCATAATATTATTGGCAAAACAACTGCATTCAGCTTTAATTTAAATAGTCTCCAAAACTGGGAGGGAAATAGGTGGTAGGAAAAAATGGTCTAGATCTGCCACTGGATTAGTAGGGAAGTAAACGATTCATTTAAAGCCCATAATTAAGCTAAAATATTTAAATGTAGGTCAGTTGAGGTCAGTGGAGGTTTGTTAGGTATATATTTGTTAGGAATAAGCATTTACATAGGTTTTGTTTATATGCCTTCATAAAACAGCATGTGCAGCAAACTACAGCTTGTGCTTTAACATTGTTTTGTTTTTGCAGCATGCAGTGCTAACCGCTTGACCCCATTTAGTTCTGTTTCATGCTGCAGTAACAGCAGGAACCAAAGTTGGCCCGGGGGCTGCCGGTTGTGTGTTATGACAGTTTATTGTTCCAGCCCCTGTTCCTTTGCCTTTCCTTCTCTGAATGGCCATCCATCTGTGCACATGCCCTGTGGAGATGGTCAGCTCAGATACGGTTGCCTTCCCCGTACAGCGTGTGGGTGGGTCGCTTAGTCTGCCCGAGGGGACACACGGCGAAAAAGCAGCTGGCAGCTTCTCTCTTGTTGTCTAACAAGGTTGTACTTGTAAGGCATCTAAAATGGTAAAGAAAAGCATACTTAAGATTCCTTGCCTGTCTATAGAATTATGGCAGCTTAGATCTCACAAAAAAAAAACATTGCAGTGGAGAGCCTTCAGTTCTAATATCTGTTCTTGAAAAAGAGTAAGTTTTTGCTGTCAGATGTTTTTGCTGTTTGATGAAAAACATGCACTCTCCACTCTTCCAGTTTATTTTTTTTTCTGTACATGAATTGTGAGCATACCCCTCTATCTACGCTGTCTACACTGATGAATTGCACAGTTTATTTAACTACTGTGTCCACTGGCTGTCAGTCAAAACTGTGTATCTCCAGTTCCACCGTGTTCTACAAGGTAAAAGTGGAAGCGTTCCTAATTAACTTTCAAATGAATGGATTTTTATGTGATGTTTACACACATTAAATGGATTATTATTATTGATTCATGGACATAGTAACCATGGTCCTCAGACTGAGTGAAGGACCACCAGGGTGGTTTTATTGGAACTATTGGAGTTTTCTCGCATGACAATGTTGTCGTGTCTGCCATCACCTCATGACAGTGACCTCATGTGTATTGCCTATGAAATGTCCATGTTACATCACACTCATCCTCTGGCCATTCTTGTCAACTCCAGTGACCTAAGAGGCCTGCCAGTCTACTATCTAACCGCAGTTACATATGTCACCTACCAATCTACTATACTATCTTACTTTCCAGACTGCCATAGTCTTGTAATATATAGCATAAACACTTTTGCTCTTGGGTTTGGGCAATTTTATCCATTGCGCACCTATTATCATGGTATTCAGATATGTTAAATAAGGACCAGGAGTCAAAAAAATCTACAGCAGGAGCAAAGGCATTTGGTTGCAGATTCTACCAACTGATGTTCAAATTTTAGATATTGTAATGATTGTGGAATCCAGATTATGTGATATGATTATTATACCTTTTAATCATGGCCCAACTTTATGCATTAACAATAATCCCTTGATCAATCAATTTTGAATAAGACAAACTGATGTTGATTAGAGTTTAGGCATTTAAATAAAATATTCTGATTTAAAAAAATCACTTGATTTGGGGTTCAGCTATAAAAATTAGGTATCACACTTGCAAATTCAAATGACTTCAGTTGTATTAAAAGTTAGCAACAAAATGTTGGGTTGGGTTGGGGTGAGCAATCATTCTTTCATTTTTTTTTTTTACTCTTTACAAGATTTGTTGAAATTAGTTTAAAACATTTCCTATGTAATGTAATTTATTTGTCAAGAATGTCTACAGAAAACCATGCATATCTGTGCAATGATTAATCTCTGAACATCATTTCTCATTAATGCAATTTTATACTCAATAAGGAATAAAAAGAAATGAATAAATATCATGGTACTGTGAGTTTTACAACTTGACCAAATATGAATCAGTCTTCTTAATGTCTGCTAACGGGAAATTATGCTGAGCTTCATCTTCATAAACACTGCCCATATGAGCCATAAAGAAATATCTTGTACTTAACAGCAACAGATAGGAATATCAAAAGGATGAGCCCTTTTGGCAAAATGAGACTGATTTTCAAAGGGATGCATATATCAGTGCTTTTAAAACTGTTGACCAGGCCAGACATTACCTTTCATCTCAAGAGCTTCTCCTGGGAAGTACGAATAAAAAATGCTTAGTTTCTAATCGCTTCAAAGGGCCATTCAAGATCACGACAGGAATGATAATACACTTGTTCATTGTAAAGTCCATGAATGCAGAGGGTCATACTTTAAATCTTCTTTAAGCCTTTTGGTTTAACTATTTTCTCTTGTGTGTATACAAGGGCAGCGATCCGCTATAAATCTTTGTGGTTACAGAAGTTTATTGTGTGAAATCTTTGGGTTCAGAAAGTTAGGTACAGGAACTACAAGTAGTCAGCTCCTCACTTGGTGTTGGGGCATGGTTACATTTACATATTTGGCAGACACTTTTATCCAAAGTGACTTACTTAACAGAGCTGAGCAGATGAAAGTTAAGGGTCTTGCTGAAGGACCGTAGCAGCTTGGCGGTGCCAGGTTTTAAACTTTCAGTAGCCCAAAGCCAACCAATGAGCCACCACTGCCTGGGCGACTGATAGTAACTTATTTTTCTTCATTCTTTGTTCATTTAAATCACATTTGCTTGTTAGAATCATTTGCATTAGCTTGGCCAGCTAATGTACAATTCTTCCTGGCACTCCAAAGTTCAAAAGTTTGAAATTTAGTGGGATGAATAGTTTTGTTTGAATTTGTTTTGTTTTTCTCCCAATTGGGTCATTTTCCAATTCCCACCTACTAGCTAGCTCTCCCTGTTCATGCTCTGAAGAAATGCTACCTGTCCTCTTCCACATACATGTGCTCACAGATGCCAATGAGTGACTAATGTCGCTCTGATTGACAGGGAAGAGAGTAATATCATCCACCCATCCAGAGAAATGTTGCTCTCTTGGACTCCTGGCCACGGATGGCTGTAGCAACAGTGGAATTCGAACTCATAATAAAACCTTTTCTGTAATGCCACTTGGGCGTTTTTTTGTATTAGATTAGACTTGACTGGAGTTTTCAATTTGGTGGTTTGTCTTACGGACCATAACTTGAAAACGACAATTGTAACCGAGGTAACCGAGCCGCATTTGTCAAAACACCATATGGTCCCTGTGTACTGTAAATTGACCTGCCCTGCCCTGCCACCTGGACACACCATTTCTTCAACATTCTCACACTAAATTATCTTATCTTTTATAGTACTTCACTACCTTGGCGTTGCTTTGTATGGTGTGTTGTGAGTCTTTTTTAACTGATAGCATGACTACAAAATCTTGCAGCCCATTGTACTCTTTTGTGTTTGTCTGGTCCAAAAAGTGTGTGTTGTATTGTTCGCTAGTCTCAGTACTGTCTGAAAAGTAATGTTGAGCAAAGTATTTGCCAACAATAGAATTGTAAAAGTGAGATAAGTGGCGGTATTTTCCAACCTGCCTAAAGCATTTCTTGCATCATTTGTCTTGTGAGAGTTTTGTCCAGAGCATTGTTCTGGCATGTAGCCTGAATAGACCCAAACAACAATAGTGAAAAAGGGGGATAAAAAATCCTTTTATGAGGAGAAACTTTAAAATGGTGAGTCATAGCTCACAGAAGTCCTGTACTATTCCAAAATCTCAAAGCTGAATCATCAGATACTGGAACAATTATTATATCCGTTGATGTCAGAGAAAGAAAAGAGAAAGTATTCATAAAATATGAAAGAACGTTCATTTATGTGTTCCTTAGAAACACAAACCCATCCCTTCCTCCCACTTTTTTCATTAAGCTGAATGGTTGGTAGACTTGAATGGTTTTGTCTTACTCAGTCTAAAAGCATTTTGACCATGCTGCCATTTTTAAACAACCTACAATTTGGAGATTAATTGAAAAAAACCCCAACATCTTCCCATTCTTGGAAGTCCTCTAGTTGTCCTACAACCAAAGAAGCAAGCTAGAAGTTTTGTCAGGCTTCTTCCAGTTTAGAAACACTTCCAGAGCCATTATGGCTAATGGTGTTAATACCTACAGTCCAAGATGTTTCTTTAAGGCCATGTTTTAAACAAGCATACATGGCAGGAAGTGAAATCGCAGTTTGTACAGGCAGTGCCTGCTAGCAGTTGGATCTATAAAGTGCCAGCAACAATCTTCTGCTCTATCCATCAGCCTGCTCTGTATCCTGGGCCTGTTTCACGACTGCTTGATAGATGCATGTAGCTGAAAGGAAATAACTTAAAGTGGTCAAGCACTTCCTGCTGTAAATGAAATTTCCTGTGCCTATATGTAAGGGGATCCTGTTTTCCTATTGGCTGGGTCAGACGTGAGTGAATATCAGTTTATTAATGGAAACCAATCAGAAAATGGAATATTGGCACCATTAGTAGGGATTGAACATTGTGATAGCATATGTAACAGGTTCCCTTGACAAAATGTGATTTCTGCTCTCAACAGAAGCAGGTCATACAGTTTTATCAGTTTCCTTTGGGTCACAAAGCAAGATCCTGATTGTTTACTGAAGTCCTAAATCAATACTGACTCTGCTTCATTGCATAATCATGGATAAGTGATGACCTATGATTCTAATGTGCACTGAATATAAGCCTCTAATGTTAGAATTAGGTCTCCTTCTCCTTCTGCATGATTTCATTTGAACTGGCTTGGAGTACACATTAATATCACTTCATCCATATTGATTTCTCTCCCTCAGACCTCCACACTGGCCTTGGATATCCTGGTGAGGGGCAGTGAGCTTTGATTATAGGCTTGATCTAATCTGTGTTCTTTCTCTTTGGCACAGAATCACAGGCTGATTTTTGCCAGTTCAGGATCAATTCCGCTTCCTCGTCTGAGTGTCTTCTCTACAGTTCCTTTTTCCTCACAGCATATTTTTTGCTTCTCAGTCAACATCTCCATGAGCTTTTCTGCTTTAACCCACCTACCTGAATTCATCACACATTTATTGAGCCCTTAAGGACATCATTGTATGTTAGAGCAGGGAAAAAGGTCTGTTAGAGCAGGGGGAAAAGTGCAGTGTAGAGGTTCTCAGGAATGAAACTGTTTTTGAGCCTGGGAGTGGTCTAGAGAACCGATTCCTGGTCCTCCTGAAAATGGTGTTCTGGGTCTGGGGGCTTGAAAGCAAACGTATGATTATGATCCCCTGTGAATGAAGTGGTCTTTGGTTTGGACTCAAGTAGTTGTGCCAAGTGTTATAATGCCCTGAGAAACACTGGATGGTCTCAGCCATGAGTCAAAATACAAGACCAGGGTTAGAAGTTAGATTTTCTTTAGATTTTCGCACTTTATTTGTCAGAAAACCAATGACATCATTCTCACTATTTAGAAATGCTGTTCATTTTCTATGACATTGGGTTGCAACTGATTTCACTAGTTCCATTGCCCCAATTTGTTTCATTCATACAGCACATGTTCTTTTTTTACTTAAGAAAATAGCTCATTTTGGAAAACAGGTGGTGAAACTGTATATTTCTATATACTCAGCTCAGCTCTTTGTGTTCACTCCATCATATCCTGCTCACAGTAAACTATGCTCTAAGATGTGCCAAGCTATAGTAACACAACATAGATAAGATGAGATAAGAATGTGTGTTTTTTGTTTGCAATGGTTTTATAAGTTTTGAATATCATGTCACCAGTTTTTTTAAATAAACATTTGCAGTTACTGTAAATTCAAGGGACTATATTTTCATGCCAGTGCAAGCTTAATTAGCTGGTCCACATTTTGCTATTTTGCCAGTTTTTGGCATTTGCACTCAGTTGCTTTATTTGTGACCATAAATTAATGTGCTGCTCTGACACCGGTGGAGTGGCGCAAAAGAGGGTGTGAGGTTAGTCCAAAACTGTGTATATGTTACTGAGTCCTGAGACCCCTTCTTAGCACAGATAAGGAAGGATGCCAGACTACAATGGCATTTCCCTGTATAAAAACCCAGTTTTGTGGATGTTTGCTATTATTTCCCAATTTTAACATCACTTAATTAATCAAAATACTAACAAAATACAGCTGAATTGATATTTTTGTCCATAACAAATAAGACCAAACACCTGTGGAAACTAAGGGCCAATTCACTACTTAAGAAAGTCAAGATATATCACAAGATGCTATGTGGTTTATGTGTGTTAAAAAATGCACCAGTACCATTATCAGTCAGCATTAAATTTGAGCTTTAAAATAATATATTGCTGCTCATTAATGGATGCCATGGTATCAATACGTGTATTATTACAAACACAGATTAAATCTCTTTCTAGTTTACACTGCTAAAATACATATCTTCATAAATGTTTTATTGATTTCTGGGCTTATATCTGGATTTATGGTTTATCCATTATTATAATGTTGTAGACTGGATGCTGTTGGTTGAAAAGGTAGTCTTTATCCACTCTTTCCTTCTTTCTGAACCAAACTGGAATGCCTGCCAAGCAATAGCAATACCTATAGAGTATTGTAATGATGGATGAGGTTCTGAGCCACATTGTACGCATCCCGTTGTCCTTTGTATAACATTCTTTTTGGGTCAAAATGCCTATCTCCACACAAAAGAAGTGCTGCTACAGTAGGCTTTTTCACATTATCGACATGCTCTTCCAGAGTAGATACAGAGCAGCATATTGTTTGTCCCCATATTCATTTAATATTGAGTATCTGTCAATAGTGAGTCCAAATCCAATTTATATTTTTCCAAGATATAGCTGCACAGTGCATATTTAAATTGTATTAAGGTTAATAAAAACCATCTCATGTTCTCCTGCCAGGTGTGAATGAAAATCTACATCTACATTGCCACTTTAAGGATTAGGCTCCTCGCACCTCAAAGTGAACTTCACTGCGTCATACATATGCAGTTAAGGGAGTATTGCGCAAAAAGTCAGCGCAAAATAGGGTGGGGAAATGGGAAGTGCGGCTGATTATAAATTACAAGTTCTATTTACGCCACACAAAACTAGGTCTAAATGAGTGACATCTGTGTTCCTTGAAGTGGTATGGACAATGTTTTCCCACAACTGGGATACTGTAGGATTAAGACAAGCTTTCGTGGCAGGCCTGTTAAATTTTTAATTGGAGTTGCAATTGGTGGATAGAAAATAATCACACTAGCCAGACAAAACAAACACATTCCATGGCTGAAACGTTCGCTAGTGACTTGCTGACTTTTTGCTGAGGTCGCGCTACAAAAATGTTATCAAGAGAGGATAAGCTTACACACTCTGGCTACACAGTTGTAATGGGAATTCATATACTCATTTATTTAACATAATCTCTATTAATGCATATAAATACCACTTTTTAACCTAGTCTGTTAGGTTACTGGGCAACCAAAACACAGGACTGGGCAGCACACTGGAGCTTTGACTTGCTAGCTAATACATATAATAAATCATTTTTCCACCTCTGAATCTAATATTGTAATGTATATAAAACTCCCAACCATAGCAGCAAGTCAAGAGAAAACTGCAGGCCTGTCTTTGATGTGGTCTTATCCACTGCGTTAGTCATAAATGGCCAAACACAAAGGTGTTTTGAGTCCATGAGTCAATAGAGGCAGAAATCTTCAATTAGGTCCTGTTGGGAACGAGGATGCAGAGCTTGTCTGAGACAATTGGCAGAAGATTGAATAGATTACCCACTTATGAAGAGCCATGTTATTATTGCCATAACTCACTGCCTGTTAGAGGTCCTCTGCTTGACAGGCAGATCATAAGCAATATTTACGGCTGGGCAACGTGTACATGGTTTTGCTTAGCCATGATAATCACTGGGTTTGATTGCGTCTCAGTCTGCTTCATCTTCACCTTCTCTGGTGTGGCTTTCAGGCTGTTTTGAGTGTTTCTCTGGCCTAATTCCAGAACATTATGGCTGGGCATGTTGGTGCCCTCTTACTGAATCTTGGGCCTTAGAGATTCTACTGGACTGCTGCCTGACTTTCTCTGGCTTTGTCTCTCACTCTGTATCTCTCCGTCTGTCTGGGAAATTGGGTTTGGAATAAATGGATATTTGTATGGAGATCAGCAAGTACTGAGAGGACTTGAGAGAGGGAGGGAATGCACTTTTTTGTATATCAACACACACACACACACACGCACACACACACAAAGCTATTAAGTATAGCTTGTTGGCAAGGAAGATGTTTATTGAGCGGTTGGGATAACAGTGCAAGCAGGAGACAAAAATCTGTCGTTCTACCACCGGCTCCAGGCAGCCTCATCTGTCCCATTGTAAGCTAGAGCCTGAAATTGCCCTACTGTCTGATTTAATTTGACTTTGTGCAGAGCTTTCCTTTTGTACTTGCCTAAGATCCTTATTCATTAGAGAATGACTTACTCTCTGGCTTGACCCTTGTGATTCTTCTTCGGACATGAAATATTGTTTGTACATTCTTGTGGTTTCCAAGAAAAGAGTGAGAAGAGATTGTGTGTAAATTTAAGAAAATCTTAATGCATAAATTGTGTAATGTTAATAATAAAAGAAAGAAATCACTTGATTTTGTTCCACTGCATTGATCAAATTGGACTCTGGAGGCTCAGGATTGTGTAACATACAATATAACAGCAGACGCTCTGGCTGATCTCTGCTGCATGGCTTGGTGAGGCACGGAACTCATTGTTAGGATCTATCACCATGTTTCCTAATGATCATTACATTCTCTGGGTAAACTGAGATGCTACTGTTTGCTCTCTCAAATCTTCCTTCTAAAGTGTCATTCTTCTTCATTATCCCAGTTAAACAAAGCTGAACCATTATGGCATTATGCCATAAACTGATTTGCTGGATCTTTTCTACCAACCTCTATGCATTCCTTCAGCAAGATGGGTGCATCTCTATATTCCTTTTTCCTTTTCCTTATATAGCTCTGACATATACTTTTTGCCTGGGCTATTGTGCGACAAAGTTCATAATGACGTAACACTGTTTCACACACATCTCACTCGTTTTCTTTATTTTGCACATTTTTTTCTACAAAAGCTGGATTTTATTGTTCTGGTCTTAATTGCTCTGCTAAATCAAAACTCCAGGGATGCAGAGTGGCCTCGCTAATAGACCTGCACATCAGTAGAGGTAAAGCAATTAGCCTTATTAAAGAGAGACCATGGACAAAGGATGACCCTTGGGTCCATGGGAACTCATAGAAAGGCTTTGCTCCTTCTTACTAGCTAATTGGGTCATTAATACTAAAAGGTGTGAATTTATTTTTTCACTGAATCTATGATTTTCACAAGGTAGAGGATATATATATATATATATATATATAGTTGTATATAGTTAATTGACCAGGTGCGGTCCATTCCCTCGTTACTTCAAGACAAATGAAGCCGATAAAAGGTCTTGAGTTGATATCAGGTAATGAGTTGGTGTTTGGCAGCTGTTCGACTGGAGCTACCAATATGAAGTCCAAGGAGATCTCAATGCAAGTGAAGGAGGCCATCATTAG
>CM075022.1:5290148-5310892 GCA_037576675.1 Pangasius sanitwongsei | reverse complement strand
CCTGATCTCAACCCAATAGAGCATGCTTTTCACTTACTGAAGACAAGACTGAAGGCAGAAAGACCCACAAACAAACAGCAACTGAATGTGGCTGCAGTGAAGGCCTGGCAAAGCATCTCCAGGGAGGAAACTCAGAATTTGATTTTTGAGAACATGGACTCCAGACTTCATAATATTACAATTATGATATTTACAATTATGTCACTTTGCCCAAATACCTCTGAGCCCCTGAAAATGGAGGTACTTTGTTGAAAATGGTTGTAATTCCTAAATGTAAAAGTCATATTTTTGTGGAACCTCTTAAAATAAAGCTGAAAGTCTACACTTCAATCACATCTTGATTGTTTTATTTCCAATCCATTGTGGTGGTGTATAAAGGCAAAATCACAAAAACTCATTGTCATTGTCCAAATACTTCCGGACCTAACTATATATATATATAATTTATATATATATACACACACACACACACACACACAAGGTCAATTCTTTTGTTTTTGCTATACATTGAAAACACAATATACATTGGGTTTGAGAGCAACAAATGAATATGAGATGATAGCTGATAATTTCAGCTTTGATTTAGATGTAGATGTGTTAAACTTAGAACATAGCACTATTGGTGGTACTATTGAGCAAAATTATAGGAACAGATAGTCTTCAAGTAAATTAAAGTAAATAGCACTTTATATTTGGTTGCATAACCCTTGCTTGCAAGAACTGCATCAACCCGGCGAACCGCTGACACCAGCAGACTGTTGCATTCTTCTTTTGTGATGCTTTTCCAGGCTTGTACCACAGCTTTTATCAGTTGTTGTTTGTTTTGAAGGGTTTCTCGCTTCAGTCTCCTCTTCAGGGGGTGAAATGCATGCTCAATTATGGTAAGGTCAGGTGATTGACTTGGCCAGTCTAAAACCTTCCACTTTTTCCCCTGATGAAGTTCTTTGTTGTGTTAGCAGTGTGTTTTGGGTTATTGTCTTGCTGCATGATGAAGTTCCTCCCAGCTAGCAGTGTAATTAATGTGGGTGTCTGGCTTGCTGTGTCAGTAATATGAGCTAAACAGCTAAGTGGCTCATTTTCAAAATTTGTTTTTTTTCCCCCTGAAATGTACTATAGTAAGCATTTTTTTTTTAAAATTGGGATTCATAAATTTGGATTCATAAATATCTTATTTTTAGTTGTTGTGTGGTAAATACAATACAAACTGTTTTCTTATTTCCCCGTTTTCATTTCTAAATATAAAACCCCCAAATGAACACAGCATACATGGACCTCACTCCTTAGCAGAAGCCGTGTTTAACACTGGCCACTTTCAGATGGCATACCCTTATGTCTGTACAGTGAAGCAGGACTCTGACACTATTACTAACACACATGGCCTGAAGAGCTACTCCTGCTGGACTAGGTTGTCTCTGGAGAGCCACAACATGAGCTGCTCTCATTCTCACCAGCCTTCCACCTCCACCAACACACTGTCACAAGGGACATGATTAAGATAGGCCAAACCTGTACCTGTATCCATATACACATGCTCAAACTCAAATAAATACTTATGCATTGCTGTATGTTTCTTGTTAAACGTGGAGTCTGCAAATAATTGGACAGTGACACAGTTGGGCTATTTTATATTTTCGAACATTTGCAAAAAAAAGTATGAGACTAAAGTGTAAAATAGAAACTTTCACAAATTAATTGGTGAACCATAAAGGGAAGCAACTTCTTTCATACTTAGCACTTCCATTTCAGAGGATTACGAATAAGTGGGTAATTAGCCAGGAGTGTGTTGTATTCAGTTCATAAGCGCTAGAGATTACAGTTGGCATTTGCATCTGGAGCCTGTTGCTGTTGTTTCTCAACAAGGAAACTAAGAAATATCAGTGCCAGACAATCAAATAGTTAAACAACCAGAACTAATCAGAGAGAAAGTTGTGTCAAATGACAATGTTATTTAAATATTCAGCAATTATTCAGCAGGTTATAGGAAAGATGAGGACATTTCCTCTCCCTGCCAGCAGAGGTCATGCTCACCTGAGTACTGTTGCGGCCTCTGCCACACTTCCCGCTCGATTCCTGGTTTTTCACTTTAAACATTTCATGGATATTCATTCATTGCGAAATCTTACCAACCAATGCATTCAAGTAAGTTCAGGGTCTTGAATAATACTGCCTGATTTTTCATGCCTTGAACTTTTGCTCTATTTATTGGATTTGTCTTTGGCTTACCCTTTGAATTTGATGTCCATGTTTGTTTGTGTTTTGACCTCTGCCTGCCTTAACATTCTGGATATTTCAATTGTCTTTTCAGTTTGTAAACCCCTTGCACATGGATTCTCACTCTGCCTCTGAGTCTGTAACATTCCAAAAAAAATTCTGCAGTCTTTTCTGCAATATTTTTAAAAATCTTTGGAAAGACTAGAGGACACAATAAGAGCAGTGAATATGGAGTAATTAGGTGAGTGGAAAAGCAGTCGTGTCTTTTTTTGTGTATGTGTTTTAAAATAGGAAGGACGCTTGCAAGAGTTTTCCACAGTTTTGGGACCAAGATCAGGTAGGTCTCAGAAGATCCGAGAGTGGGTGCTTGTGAGTATGAAAGAAGGAATCTAGATAAGCGAGTCTGGATGTGACAGACATCCAGATGAACAAGTGTCAGCAGTAGAGATGGAGGGAGGAAGCCTGGCACTGTTGTCTTAGTAGTGTTTTTCAGATGAGAATAAAATGACTGTGTGGAGTCTAAAGTGACACCAAAGCTTCTAACCCAAGCTGAGGTTGATGTAATAAAGTCAGGGATAGTCACTGCTTTATTTCCTTCAAGGTGGCTGGAGATGCAATCACTATGGTCTCAGATGTTATTGTTGAGCCTCAGAAAGTTTGCATTAGTTTGCAAAGTTATCTTCTTTATAACAATGTAAATGTAGACCCTGTCCCCAGATGTTATTGCCAAGGGAGAGCCTGTATAAAATGTATAACAGCAGGCCAAGAAATGAGCCTTGAGGAAAACTATCAGAGCTGTGAGACAAGTCTGACCTAAACCTGTCAATTAAAACAAGTTCCCGTCCATCAGAGAGATAAGACCAGAGCTAGGAGAGGACAATACTAGTATGACCAACAGTTTTTTTGAGTCAGTGCAAGTGTGTTATGGGATAACAGTTAGGTCCAACAGAACAAATACAGCAACCCACACTCAGCCACAACCAACAAGTCATTTATAAGCCTGACAGGTGCACTTCCAGTACTATGGTTTATTTTACCCCAGACAAACAAACCCAAACAAACCTGAACTACTCAAACAGGTCATTGAAGGCTAAATGTTCTTTGAGCTGAGCTGCTACTGTATGTTAGAGTAGTTTAAATGGGTTTAAAATTATTTATCTCCTTAAGGTCAAGGACTGGCTTTTTTTTTTTTTTTTTAAAGCTGGAGTGATTATAGCCAGTTTCAAGTTGGGGGAGACACAGCCAGAACTATGATAAGTTATGAGAGGGCACAGTGAAGGAAAACATGTTTTGACTAAGGGAGTAGGCATAGTATCCAGGTGGCAAATGGCAGAGGGATAAAAGTAGAGAATTGCCCATTAAAAGGAGGGGGAGGTGAAGTGGCTCATTTGCAGGGATGGAGGATTGCTGAAACTGCATTTAGATATTTTTCTCATTAAAAGCCTTCAGAAATGTACAGCGGCGTTCTGGCAAATAAAACAGTCGCAATACTTGATAGTAGAAAAAGCTCTAGGGTTTCTCTGGTCATTACCGCTGACCGTGGTATAATAGTCAGTCTTGGCTTTCTTAAGTGCCTATTTGTACTATAGACCATGATCTTCGTAGGCGAGTATGTGCACTGTCAGGCCTGTCTTTCTTCTGAGGCTTTCTAATTGGTAACCAATACATTTCACATGGTGGGCTGCAGGAGTAAACCAAGGGGCAGGATGAATGAAAGTAGCAGTTTTCAGGGGAGTTAGCTGATTAATAGAGTGTATATTATAGTAGAGAGAATATTGTCATAGTGGCTGACCAAGGCCTCTGGGGATGGAGCTGTAGTGTTAGGGATTGGAAACTGCTCAAGCATGTTCAATAGCGCTAGAAGGCTACTGTTTCTTTTAAGTTTCTGAAAGCGATATGATGTCTGTGTGATTGAGCAGGAATCGGTTCTTCTTGTGACCACATGAGTTTCCTCCAGGTTTTCTGGTTTCCTCCGACTTCCCAAAACTTGCCAGAAGGTAGATTGGCAACTTTACATTGCTGCTAGGTGTGAACGTGTGTGCATGGTGCCATGCAATGGACTGGTGTCCAATTTATGGTTTATTCCTGCCTAGCTTCCAGTGTCCCCTGTATAGACTCTAGATCCACAATGACCCTGAACCAGAATAAACTGGTTACTGAAGATGATTGGATGAACTAATGTTTCTAGAACGTAAAATTGTTACCTCGGTTGAAGCAATAATGTAATGATATTAGCAATAAACCTAGCAATAATAATAATAGTAAATATTCTTGTATTAAAGCTTGTATCTAAGCGTGATTTTTATTTACAAACTAAACTATGCTGTCATACTGTGCTATACACATGTAAAACACTCTACATAATAAGCCTAATAAGGGTATAGGTTCAAGGTTCTTTATTTGTCAATGCCACCATATGTGCATACATACAGAAGAATTGAAATACCGTTTCTCTTCTCTCTTATCAAGTGTTTACATTGTCAGTGCAATATAGAACAGATTTTGTGTGAAGGTAACAGCAGTGTACTTGTAATAAATAGATATAAATAAACAGAGTGAAAAATATATTGTAAACATCTGAATGAATATACATCTGAGTAAATGTAAACAGTGAATTCTGTTAAATATACAAATATGCTTCCAAAGGTGCAAATATACATGCAGATAAATGTAAAAGTTCAGTATGCCTCTGAGTAAATGTAAACAGTGAATTCTGTTTATATACAGTATACTCCCAAATGTGCAAATATACATGCAATAAATGTAACGTTCAGTAGTAAAAGCGCAAACAGTGTCAGATTTAAATAGTTGTAACGTACAACTGTAACATGTACATGTAACGTTTTGAATAGGTGTTTGTAAACAGGTCCATTTGTGCAGAGTTCTGCAGAAGTATAAAGTGTCTTATGTGCAATGTAAGAAGTGTGGGGTGAGCTGTAGATTTTAGAGATCAGGAGTAGGTAGGGGAGGGGGAGATAATGGACAGAGTTCAGCATCCTACCAGCCTGATGGATGAAGCTGTTGGAAAGCCTTCTGGAACGAGCCTGAAGGCTCCGGTACCTTCCCCCTGAAGGCAGTAGGCTGAAGTGGAGGTTTGACGGCTGTGAACCATCTGCTGCGATGCTGATGGCTCTGCTAGTGAGGCAGGTGTGGAAGGGAGGGCAGAGAGACTCAGATGACCTTGCTGGCTACATTCACTATGATGACTCTGATCTTGCAGAGTCTTTCGACAGGAGGTAGTGCAGCCTCCATACCACACAGTGATGCAGCTGGTGAGAATGCTCTCAATGGTTCCCCCGGTAGAAGGAGCACATGATAGGAGGTGGGACTCGTGCTTTCTTCAGTTTGCAAAGGAAGTAGAGGCGTGCCTGAGCTTTCTTGGCCAGCGATGTAGTGTTCGTCATCCAGGAGAGGTCCTCAGAGATATGCACCCCTAGGAACCTGGTGCTGTTCACCCTCACGGCTGCAGCACCGTTGATGGTTAGTGGGGGGTGCTGCGGAGGTCCTCTTCTGAAGTCAATGACAATTTCTTTGGTCTTCCCCACGTTGAGGAAGAGATTGTTGTCGTTACACCACTGGACCAGTCGGCTCACCTCGCTCCTGTAGTTGGCCTCGTTGTTGTTGGTGATGAGGCCCACTACAGTCGTGTCGTCTGCAAACTGGTTGGTACTGTAACTGGGTACACAATCATGGGTCAACAGGGTGAAGAGCAGCGGGCTGAGCACGCACCCTTGTGGCAACCCTGTGCTTAGCGTGACGGTCTTAGATGTTTTTCCGCTGAATCATCCATTTTGTGGACTTTCTGACAAGAAGTCCATCACCCAGTTACAGAGAGGGGAGTTGAGTCCCAGGTGTCTTAGTTTGTTTATTAGCTGCCGGGGAATGATTGTGTTAAAGGCTGAGCTAAAATCCAGGAATAGCATATGCACATAGGAGTCTTTGGAGTCCAGGTGTGTAAGGGCTGGATGGAGAGCAGCTGAGATAGCGTCTTCCGTGGACCTGTTGGTTCTGTATGCAAACTGGAACGGGTCGTGGGAGGGAGGAAGAATGGATTTTATGTGCTGCATGACTAGTTGCTCGAAGCACTTCATAATGATGGGGGTCAGTGCAACGGGCTGGTAGTTGTTGTGACTGGATGGGTGCGGCTTCTTTGGGACTGGGATTATTGTGGTGGCCTTGAAACACTTGGGGACGACTGTTTGACTCAACGAGATGTTAAAGATGTCTGTTAGTACATCCTTGAGTTCTTCAGCACAATTCTTTAGAACGCGACCAGGTATGTTGTCTGGTCCAGCTGCCTTGCATGGGTCGATCCTCAGGAGGGTTTTTTTCATGCTGACTGGGGTCAGACACACAGCCTGCTCGTGTGGGAAAGGTGGGATCTTCTGTGCCTGTGTGTTGTTATAGGTCTCAAATCGGCCAAAGAATTTGTTGAGGCTGTTAAGCAGAGATATGTCATTGTCACAGGTCGGTGGTAGGGGTTTATAGTCTGTTAGAGTTTGGATGCCTCGCCAGAGACTCAAGAACAATTCAATTGTTCTGCAACATCATACAGTTGTATGTATAGCATATATACATATATTATATGGCCAAAAGTTTGTGGACACCTGACCATCACCTTTTCCAGCATGACAATGCCCCTGTGCAAAAACAGAGGTCCATGAAGACATGGTTTGACAAGGTTGGAGTGGAAGAACTGGAGTGGCCTGCACAGAGCCCTGACCTCAACCCCACTGAACACCTTTGGGATGAATTAGAATGATGACTGCACCCCAGGCCTCCTTACCTAAAATCACTGCCTTACCTCACTAATGCTCTTGTGGCTCAATGAGCACAAATCCCTACAGTCACACTCCAAAATCTAGTCGAAAGCCTTTCCAGAAGAGTAGAGGTTGTTACAACAACAAAGAGGGGGACTAAAAGCGTATACATATGAAACAGAATGTTTTGGACAAAAGTCTTTCATCAGCTGTGTAAGCGGAGAGTATTATCCCACATAATATAATTTATGTTCTTTTCTTAAGTGGTGCCAATGAACCTCCATGCATAATCATAAATATGCATGTCTAAAGGACTGCCATTAACAGATATGGCGGACATCTAATGAAGTGGTTTGTTCCTACATGATGTTCCGTTCAAGTGAATAATGAAGTCGGCTCTCTGGATCGTCACGTTCTTTGTGGAGGATGAGGCACTGATGAACTGAAGAGCCCTTCGCACGGCCGTTCACGCTACTCTCAATATGTTCGCCAGCAAAAGGTCTTTATTTCTGGTGATCTTAGGCTTATAGTACTTAAAGATGAATGTCTTGATGAATAATATGAAATCAGTGTTCTGAGATGAACAAGCGATCTTTTTTTCAAGCTTTTGGTTTGTATGAATTATGAAGTGTGGTTTCATTTTGGTGTGGCTGAAACATCATGGTTATTTTTAATGAACACACAGTCATGACATGCTTAATTCTCATGAGAGCAGATCTAATATAGCAACGTGTTTTCTGTGTCTTGTATCAGTGATGAGTCAGCCAGGGGGAAAGCCAGTGGTTCCCGTTTTCTTCAGTTTTACCACAAAACATTTGGCTTTACCGCAGACACATAATTACTGTCTATTCACAGCCCTCATTAAACCACTGCAGAACCTCCAGCGCTAGTCATTACCCTTGTGACTGTGAGTGAATCTTGCAGTCTCTCCCTCTTTTCTCCAAGCTGCTTCTCCGATTCCACTCTGGGCTTTGTCTCACTTTCCTTTTCTCTTCCCTTTCAAACTTGCACTTTTGCTCTTTGCAGCTTGGCTCAGTTCCCTTTCCCTCCCTTTCCCTATGCTGTGTTAGCACTTTGCAAGTGCCATAGCTGTAGCTTTTGGGTGCTCCACATCTCAGCATTTCATACTTATCCCTCTACAGAGACATAAGGAGCAGATACAATTCCAACAGGCCAAGTACTTGATACAGATGCACACACTCGGGTTTTGTCAATTGAGCAGCAGAATTTTAAGGTGGTGCATGCACCTGCTTCTTTTAAAAAAAATCATAGGTTAATCATAGGGGTTGTGACCTGCATGGTATTGTCTGAGATGCGGATGGGGTCGCAGGACACTGCCAAAATGAATGTGATTTATGTAATATTTTAGAATAATAATTTAAACAATTATTAAATTTCCATTCAGTTTGGATGAAGCCCATTTTACACCAGAATATTTAAACTAAAAATAAGTATATTTTTGCATAGCTCCATCATGGCTTCTGGCTAGAAACACTACAAAATACAATATTTGTGGTATGTTTGGGTGTATGCCCATAATATACACAGCACGTTGGCAGTCTTTCTGTAGTGTACTGTAGCAGTGCACATTCTGGAAATTGGTTAAAATTCATGGAAAAGCTTCATGAAACACCACAGAGTATAGAAGTACTAAGCACAGGAATGAATGCTCCATGCCTGACACGTGTGGGCCGGGTTGCTAATGGACTTTACGCTCATGATAAAATTTTTTGAAATGCAGTATGTTTCTAAACTAACTAAACCAACCATTTGCTAGCACTTATTTATGGGACATAGGGTTCATGCAGGGTCAGGAGAATTTGGAGCCCTTAAAATGGTGTCACTGGCCAAAAAAGGTTGAGAACCCCTAGAATAAATGCATCTTAAATGATATTTTGGTAAAAGAGAACACATTAGTGTCTTCTGGATGGCCAATTTCTGTACTGAAGTTTTATTCGGAGGAAAGGTAAAGCAGAGTTCACTGTAACCAGTCTTCTAGAGTTGCGTTTTGTTTGCAGGATGGTCTTCCACACTAGGCCTAACAGCAGACTATCGCTTTCAAAGGTGTTCTCTAATGCTAGCTAGAGCCTGGGAAACACGATGTGTTCCCTTTCTTTTCTTCTGACTTTCACCAGAGCCTAGTGCAGGGGCAGGATTAAGGCTTTCCTATTGAATTTCAGCACTCACAAAGAGACTGCAATCAGATCACATTTCTTATGCTAGCCACCTCACCATACCTGCCCTCACTCTTCCTGGGTTCTTAAAAGTCTTCCCTGAGATGAAGACCCAAGCAAGTTGGAGCTAGAAAACTAGGGGCAACGACTTGGGAAGCTCAATTTTCACCTACTAAATTGGATTATGGGTTTTCATGCTACCAAAGTTGTTAATAACACCTGCACATGAAATGCTGCATGTTATTTTTATGGTAATTTAGTTGTTATGCTCATAAGTCATCGCTATTTTCACTGACATACAGGAGCAGAAAATAAATTAAGGTTAAATAAATGCAATGCAAGCAGTCAGACTTAGGCAGTGTGTTGACCTAATGTTCACTGCAGTGTTGGGACAGCAAGGGAAGTATATATTCAAGAAAAAAAAACTTTTAGTGTGCGAATAGTAATGATAATAATGATTTGCTTGATTTATTTTTCTGCTGTTAGGCTTTTCGGGGATCTGCTTCAGACGTGTTGGTAAAAATCCCAAAAAAACTTATGTCTGGTTGTAAGCTAAGTCTGCTATGACTTTCTGGGCCTAAATTTAATACCCTTACACCAACTGGTTATAAAAAAATTTCACGACAGGCATGAGACAAACTGTGATGCCATGTCGTTACATTACGTGATTTCTTAAGTTTGGTTAAGGAGCAAGGAAAAGTAGTGTTTTGTCTGCTTTTGCTTTATATTTAGTCTGCTCTGTTACTTTGGTTTCCTTTTGGGTTGATTCTTTTGACCTAGTTTGAGTTGATGTTTTGTTCCATGCTTGTTTGACTCTCTGATCCCTTCAGATCTCTCAGGAAAACAAAGAATGAAAGAAAAAAGAAAATGTAAGCATATGCATGTGGCTTGAGCATAATTTGTGCTATGTATTTGCTGTAAGGGAAGGAGAGGGGCATTAATGTTGTGCTAATGTTGTGCTGGGTTAAATTATAATAAAAAAAAAATTCAAATAACAGGTACCTGTTATGTGACTTGCTGGAGTCAAAGCACTTATGAGTTCATTAGAATATTCATACAAATCGAACAATGGTGCGAACCACCTTACAAGACCCTCTGCCTTCTAGCATTAACATGTGAAGTGTGCACTTGCAGTAAATTAAAACAAAACACACTCTAGCATAGTGTGTTTTAGCAGTTGTGTGTTAACATACAGTGTCTAGAAGCCTGCAGAACAAAATAGGTTGTATACACCGTGCTCCATTTGATCAGAGCGTTAACCTCCTTTTGGCTTCTGCACCAGGCCATGTGTACACTGAGCCGACTCATTCCGCTTGCCTGCACTTGTTTGTTTAATGCCAAGCTTGGCTTTCGTGGCAGCATAATTAAATCAGACCTAATCTACTATTTATGCATTCTGCCTTTGCATTATTCAGATGACATTTTTATGCATTATTGCATTTTTGTTTGACAGTATGAACTCACAAGCTTGCCATTGCTGAACAGTGTTACCCCTCCCACCCCTGAACGCATGTATTATTAATTTATTCTCCACCTCACACCCATCGAAAGGCAAATTGTACAAAATTGGTTTCAGTAAAATGCTGCATTTGCATTTTTTGCTTCAAACAACAAGCAAATGCGTTTTTAATGTTTGAACATTGTGTGTGCAGAATAAATAGTTTTGCCTCATGCGGTTGTGTAAATTGATGCCTGGCATAGGTGTAGATTTGGAGGGGAGTAAAAGTATCCACCTTCTGCTTTTAAAACAGTATTACTTATCTCATGTATGCAACTATGCAGTTTTATAAGGACATTGGCTGGAAAGTTCTGCAGTTTTTCAAAACGGAAGGTTAATTATTTAATGCAGAAAACATAAACATCTAAGATGAAATTTATATAAAGTATTTAGGGTGCCTAAAACGTTATATAATATATAAATACATGGGTGACAAATTAAAGACAAACCCGGTGGTTTTGTTATGCTATGGGAGGCAGTTATTCATTTTGCTGCCAAGATTTGCGTCAACTTGAGTCCTGATAGGAGTGGTCTCTTCTACGATTACCCTACCCCCATCCACAGTGCACAAGGGCTCACTGAATGATTTGTTGAGTATAATAATGCTGTAAATCTTATGCTGTGGCCTTCACAGTTACCAGATCTCAACCCAGTAGGACACCTATGGAAAATTTGGACAGCATTCTACACCGCCATTAAAACACCAAGTAGAATATCTTTTGGAAGAACGGTGTTCATCCCTCCAGGACAGTTCCAGAGACTTTTAGAAAACGTTTCTTATCCCAACTGTTGACACGAAATTGGAAGCACACAGTTGTACAGGATATCTTTGTATGCTGTAGAATTAAGATTTCCCAAACAAAACCCCAAAGCCATGCTCCATGCTTAGTGGAAATCCTTCCCAGAACAGGGAAGGGGGATCAACTCCATATTAATGCCTATGGTTTTGGAACGGGATGTTCAGCAATCATGTACGGGTGTGTTGGTCAGGTGTCCACATACTTTTGGTTATATAGTGTAGTTTCATGGGTTGTGTCATTGAGGAAATGTAAAGTGTCAAGCTGTAATGAATCAAAATAGGTTGATAATCAACGTGAATAGTGCTATGTTACATAAAAAAAAAAAATCTATGATAATGTGCATGTTGCCCACATAAAAGGTTCTTAATGATTAAGTATCTGAACCTAAAAACGTCCTTGAGGTCATTAAAACTAACACATTACATAATGACTCTCAATCTAAAGGGCTAAATTCACACATCTCAATGGCCCTTGAAACAGCCAAGATATTTTAAGCACAATTATCTTCCTTCCCCTGACCGGAGGAGTCTTGTTATATAACCACTCTATCCTCAATAATGCTTGTTTAAAAGGGACATTTTGGTAAAATAGCATTCAAAAATAGCCATTTGGAACCATTTGTCGACAGTGTACTGAATGGCCTTCATTAATAACGTTATGTGAACATAAAAAGTAATCAAATGCAACAGCTACAGTTTAGGACAGAGCCAGCTACTAATACCTAGCACCAACTCTACCTGCTTTAATAAGTTGAATTAATACATCATAGTTGGATACTTAAGTAACTTGCATGGCCCCCTTAAAAGTTTTGGTCCTAAATTGCACCCAGAGTGTAATGCTGTGCTTGCTGAGTGTTCATCAACAAAATTTCAACAACAGCGGCCCCAGAGGCTCTGCCTATATTTGTTAAAATTGGGAAATTGCCCACACTTTACTTTTCTGAGGTTTTAGTACATACATTTATTATTACAGTATCGTACTACCAGTACACACACACACACACACACACACGATGCATCATTTATGTAAGAAATAACACATAACAGGCCATGCTGTAATACAAACAATGCTCTCTCTCACACACACAGAACCCAGAGGAAACCCAAAAAGACACAGAGAAAACATGACAGACAGTAAACTGAACTCAGGATCGAACCAGGGACCCTGGAGCTGTGAGTGGCAATGTTACCCACTGCACCACCGTGAAACCCACCAGAATCTCTCACACACACGCACACACACACAAAGCGCAGCTTGTCATTTTACTGTGAAAACGGAAAGTATAACCAAAACGGAGAGTGCTTACAACTGACACTCCTTCCATAAATTAAATTAAATGTCTCCTAAATAAAAAAGTTCACCACATCAATGACTACTTGTTAAACAACAGCACGTTTTTAAAAACTGTTCATTATTAGTCTGCTGTGCAAGTCCCTGTGTATGAGCTGTTACTATAGAAACAATAATGTATGAGTGCATTAATATTACCTATCGTTCCTGTTACAGCTGGAACTACCTGTGGTGAGGTACAAAAATAATGCACACCTTCTGACCAATCAGAATCGAGCATTCAGTGCCATTGAATTCTTGAATCTGATTGCTCAGAAGGTATTGGTTGATTTTCTATAACGTTAGCTCCCAGGTTTATGTTAATACATTATGGTTTCTATAGTATCAGCTAATTCAGGGATTTGAATGGCAGACAGTCCACATAAATGGATTAAAAATTGTGTAATTGTAATCATTGGTATGATGAAGTTTTCTCTCAGAGAACGTTTATTTAGCATTTTTGAAAGGAGTCTCCAGCATCAGCACTTTATAACAGTCAAAGGTAAAGCAGTAACTTTGCATTTTTCGGATGGTTTTGCAGGTTCTTGGCTGTTCTTGGCCTTATTACATTCAAGTTAGAGAAATAAGAGATGCTGGTGAGGGATTGGTTACAGCTGCTATAACGTACACTAAGTGACAACAGGAGCTAACTTGTTTCGCAGACGTATCGCAACATTAACTGTAACCATAAATGGATAAAAAGAATGAGGTGTCAATTTTTAATCAATAAAAATTGTATGTTTGGCGAATTGCTGTTATATAAGATGAATACAGCACTTTGGGATGTGCTGTTATTGGAAAATAATTAACCTCTTGTTGGTACCAGTATCTCCATTGTGTTTTATTTCTTACATGCTCTATAAGGAGTGAAATGTGTAGCAGGTGCGGCATTTTTTCCTGTGCTCCATGTGTAGAAGAACCCCACAGTAGGGGAGCAGACAGAGAGGTTAATTAAGCAAAGTGTTTTCTGGCGTTAGGGTTCAAGGGAAAAATAAGATGACATCCCGCATCATTCGTCAGTGTCTTGGCCTCCGTGAGCACATCAAGCAATCATTGCGCAGTGTAACTGCTAAAGGTCAGGTAGAAGAAACTGCACACGGCACCCATTTGTCTCCCGTTAGATGAAATGCATAGCGATTGTGACAGCCTTTTATTTATGGCTGTCTCCTGCAAGAGAGAATTGCAAACTGCGGAGATATTATTTGCTTATTCTGGGCACATTTTCCTGTTTGCTGTTGCAGCTGGCGTGAAGTGCTTGCTCTGAGTGACTTTGGGACGTTCTTACTCGGAAACATATTGCAGCGTGCCACGAGAGGTGTTTTTTATCGCTGCACCTGATGTCAAGAGATCCCTGTTCTTAGTCATGAATGAAATTGCATTTCTAGCTATAATTCATGTCCGCACTGCACATCCTGGAGGTGAGATGTGCATAGATGTGGACTTGCCTTCGTTGGGATTGGAAATTTGTGATATAAGGAATGTGAGAATGCACGGAGTTTGGCACAGTCTATTAATTCCATCTGTGCTTTATGCAACCTATTCAATGTCTTTATAGAAAAAGACATTCAGAGTTCTTTAAACTAGTTCACTGCTAGCTGCTTTTGTTAACCAAGACATTTTTGCACAATTCAACACATCACATTACTATTACTTCAAGGAATATTTTTATTTATTTAAAAAAAGATACATATGCTTAGATATTTATGCATAGAAAATACAAATCACAGTCCTTAATACCACCTGCTCATCATAAGCCAAAGTAGAAAAAAGCAAATTGGAAATCGCAAACACATGCAAAACTTTAAAACATCGTTCATATAGAAAGCTAAACTACACTATTTATTACAGCATGTAGTCTATACTAGAAATTGATAGGCAATATTAAATCCTGACATTGTATTTTTCATTTTTTTCAGGTGTATTTGATTTTGATGCGACATCACACATGAACCAGTGCTGTAACCAACTCAGTTTGATATTGATGAAACTCTGTTAGACTTATCTGTAACTAATGACATGGTTATAAAAAGTCATGATTCATTCTTTGGGGGACACTGGGCACAAGATTAGGTGGGATGCCAGTCCATTACAGTACTCCATGCACAAACACACACACACACACACACACACACACCCCTAGGGGCAATTTAGCATAGAAAATACACCCACTAGCATGTTTTTGGGAGGTAGGAGGAAACCAGAGAACCCGGCGGAAAACCATACAACACAGAGAAAACATGACAGACAGTAAACTGGACCAGGGACCCTGGAGCTGTGAGTGGCAATGCTGCCCACTGCACCACCATGAAACCCACCAGAATCACACACACATGCACACGTCACCTTCTTCCTCCTTCGATATAAAAAAAAAAGAGCTGGAGTTCATTTTCTGAGACAGCCTGAAACTGATTACTTTCAAGTGCACAGATGTTATTTGTATTAGTCTAATACTTGAGCAGAAGAATTTACATTTTAAAAACTTTCAAACCTTGTGAACCACAGATAATAATATTCTCACACTGCTACCCTCTGTGCAACAATAAAAGAAAGCAAGCAAAGGGCACAAGCAAAATTTTCAACAATGTTTTTCCTTCCTTTTTCACAAGATGGAGATGGGTTTGTCAATAAAGCTGCTTCGGTGTGTTGCTCGTTTAAACATCATTATCGGTAGTGTTAGATATCATAGTATTAATCAACCATTTGAAAACCATCCAAAACATCAGCATCAACAATAACAAACAGCAGAAAGAAATGAAAAGATCAATTCCCCTAATTGTTCTCTCTTTCGTTCTTTACCATAAAATATCGTACATTGTCAGTAATGATCACGTTGTCGTTATAAGCTAAGAGAGGCCTCGAGGAAAGGCAGCACTGTGCAAAAAAAAGTTTACGAGTTAAGTTACAAAAAAAGTTACTAACATGTTAATAGTGGCAGCAGATGACAGTGATGACGGTACAAAAGTAGCAGATTACACAGCCGAAGGCAACATCTGTGCAGAGAAACAAAAGTTGTTTTACTATTTTTGGTGAGTTATAATCAGACACAAAAGGGATGAGAACCACTGGACTAAAGAATCTGATCGGATAAAAAAAACAAACAAACAAATAAACAGGTAGACAGGTACAGACAGAAATGCACTTTGAAAAACCCTAGTTATTGGTAGTGAACATTGGCTAAAACAATACAATACCGAAGAAAGAAAAATTCGAACTTAAAGTTCCACCTAAAACATTTACTAAAAATTCCCCAGCATATCCAATTCCATTATATAAGATTATCTTGAGCATTTTCAGTCAGTGTTAAAATCGTTCGCATATCAGCTGTCTAGGGGGTTATTTTAAAGTTGGTGATACCATTTTGCTAAATTAGCTGAAGCTAACAATAAAGGTAACATTATGCTACTTCGCATACTTCTCAGACTCTTAATGCTTTTAAGAAGAGTGTTCATAGCAGCTGATTTAGTGAGATGGTTTGTCATGAGCCAATGACGTGGGGTACTTTTGTAGTCATTTGTCATTCTCACTTCTCACAAAACAGAAGGGTTTTTTATCTGAGAGGAAAATAGAGAAATCGGTTTCTCCATGCTTTGAAGGACATGGTGTATAGTATATAGCGCATAGCGCAATTTGAAATGCAGCTTTAGTCTCAATTTCTTATAATTGTGGCAGAACACAAAAAGAGAATGCTATGTGATTAACACTTAGTAGGAAAGCGAACATCTGTCATTTTCTACTAGCAAACAAATAGCCAGGAGGAAGGATTTACCACCCTTGTGCATCAAGCATGCAACTAATCAATATTTGCCTCTACTCAGTTTCAAAGTAATCACTGTATGAAATCCAATATGGCAATCCAAATTTCATTGCTGAAATGCAAATTTTTGATAATTAAAGCTTCAGTGCATGATTTTGTGTTAAGAATTGAAAAGCAGGAGATTAAAAACACTGTGTTCCGGAGTCCTGGAATTCACCCTGGCAAGCCTGTAAAAGCTGTCTGATTTGGCAGGAGTTTTTGGACCCATACATTGATGAGGGCTAGTGGTGCTATTAGATGGGAGGCTAAAATCTAATGGCCATGAAAAGCTTGACCATGAAACTATTAGGGTTGAGCAATACATTATATCACTCAAGGTCTCATCGATGACATAATAATGTGGGGCAAACCATTACACACACTTAAAGACAGATAGACAGCTGCATTTACGATTTCTATTCGTGTTTCAAGTCTGTAACCGGGTTCATGCCATGTTTCCTCTGAATACCAACACTTTTATGCAGAAGAGTTGTAACTGTTTTAAACCAAAAACACTAAATCTGCAGTTCTTTAGTTTGTCCTTTTGTATAATGGACAGTGTGGGTGCAGTTTGTCTACTTTAATTTCTCCTCCAAAGACATTTTAAGAAAAAGTATTTATATTATAAAGTAAATAGGGGGGCACGGTGGCTTAGTGGTTAGTATGTCTGCTTCGCACCTCCAGGGTTGGGGGTTTGATTCCTGCCTCTGTCCTGTGTGCACGAAGTTTGCATGTTCTGCCTGTGGTTCGGGGGTTTCCTCCCCCAGTCCAAAGACATGTGTTGTAGGCTGATTGGCATCTCTAAATTGTCTGTTTTGTCTGTCTGTGTGTGTTTGCACGCGATTGTGCCCTGCAATGGGTTGGCACCCTGTCTGGGGTGCCTTGTGCTCCAAGTCCCCTGGGATAGGCTCCAGGCTCCCTGTGACCCTGTGTAGGATAAGTGGTACAGAAGATGGATAGATGGATAAAGTAAATAATACACCTTGTTCGCATTCATTACACTCACGACTATATTTCACAAGCATCTTCTCACTCACTGCTATAGATGTGTAATGGATATGTCAACGCAGTGGGCTGAAAAATGTCAGCCTAAATAAAGATGAACTCTACAAGGTGTTTGACTCTGTGTAATCACTTGACATGACTGGCACTGATAGGCTGCATGAATCTACAGTCTGGGCTAGAAAGAAATCAGCCTCAGCCACTCTTCTTGGTACCGTTCTATGTTTTTCTTACAACCATTGTTGTAAGAAACAGCTGTTGCGTGTAATTCAACAAAAAATCCGGAATAATCCAATATTTATTAACAGCAAATAATCTGATGTAGATGCCAAAAATGAAAACTTTATATTGATGTACTTTCCCTTTGAAAGACAGGAGTGATTAGCTGACATACCCTACGTACTACGTCATCACTGGCATGTCATACATCAACGTGTTTATTTTGCATAATGCTTCTGAGATACTGAGGTGATGCAAAAGAACCAATGACTGCACCCTCTTGGGCCACATCCCAAACCACATACTAGCATGGTACTGTAAATAGTTTTTCAGCACACTAATGGTCTTGTTAATATTTAGACATACTATTTAGCATGTAGTATGTGGTTTGGGATGCAGCCATGAATACAGTACTGTGTATTGACTTGTGACTGGTAACTATCAGATTAAACAGAACAGAGGGTTCCAGAACAAACTGTTTCATGAAATATATTTGCAATACCATATTTCCACTATAGACGGCTTCAAATTCCCACAGTTGCCTCCTACCATCCTACAAAATTGCCAAATAACATTTTGGCAGTCTGTTCCTGTCTATATCTATAACTGTTTCAATCAACAGTAGCATGGTGGTGTAGTGGGTAGTGTTTACACCTCACAGCTCCCAGGTTCGAACCTGAGTTTGGGTTACTGTCTGTGTGGAGTTTCACATGTTGTTTCTGTGGCCGTGATTTTCATCCCACCTCCCAAAAACATGCTGGTGGGTGGATTGGTGACTCTAATTTGCCCCTAGGTGTGAGTGTGTATGCATACCATCCAGGATGTATTCCCCCCTCACTCCCAGTGTTTGTGATCCACCGTGACCCAGACCAGGATAAAGGAGTTACTGAAGATGAATGAATGAATGTTTCCATCTACCAGCACTTGCCAGCTGGCAAAGATGGTCTGCCAGTTTGACTCACTTGGCCTGAGTTTTGGCAGCCGGTAGCTTGTCAGACAAGGCTGGATGTTTTTTTAGCAGGGTACAGAGCCCTGCCGTGACATCCGTACCTCATAAAAATTAGTGTTTAGTAATAGGAATGAGATCATAATGCATGGCCACAACATAGTTAGTATGGCATAAAAACAAGATCCTTAAGACATGGGGATGAGATAATTAAGTCATGGCCATGACTTAGTAATGCCAGGGAACAAGATTAAGTGTGGCCAAATATTATTAAAGTGTGATTATTGTTTTGTGCCCCCCAGACTACAGTGCAGGTATATATGAGTTTTATGATATCCATCAGACACTTGGAAAAAAAGAAGCTGCCTGTTTTCGGTTTTAAGTAAGACAATGACACTGCAGAAGTTAACATGCACAATTTATCATTAATCGCTGCAAGTATTCGGGTGTTCCACCTGTTAAATCCGTCGTCTTTGCTTTCAGTCGTTATCAGCTGTGGCTCCGGCTTGTTTGGAATAAAAGCCTGCCAGCCACACTGGCACAGGTGGATAAGATTGAAGATTTAGCATATTATGCATACAGCAATTCATTCATAGCAAGGGCCCTTTATGTGGCCTCTTTTGGAAAGTGGGCCACTATAATTGTCACTACCTTTCACTCCAGATGGATGACCCTGCAGTGTCACCAGTACCAGGGTCATTTTGTGCTATAAGCGGTCACTTAGGGCCCTGTGACCACCACGAGGCTCCATGATTTTTAAAATTAATATGCAAAAAAAAAAAAAAACCCACTGTATTATATGTTTGAGGCTACTTAGCATGATGGAGCGTTAGTTACATTACTTATGTTAGTTACCCACTTTAGTTAAGTTACCTGAAGTTTCTATTCTTTTCACACCACTAGGGTGTGCAAAGAATAGAAACATTAGTTAACTTAAATAAATTACATAACAAACTTAAGTAATGTAACTAACGCTCCATTTTTCTGGTGCTATAAGGAACTGTTTTTGTGTATTATCAGCGTTCAAACCAAGTGAATGTGATGCAGGTACATTTTTAAGCCAAATTCAACTTGACTACACATAACCAGCTAAGTCATGTTAGCAAAGTTAACACAGGTTAACAGCAATTATTTTAGTGCCCTAAGTGCAATAAGCAGATTATAACAATCTGTATACGGGCTGTATATCCTGAGCAGAGATTAAAATATGCTATATGGCCAAAGGTTTGTGAACACCTGATCATCACATACATAGAGTATGTGCTTTTTGAACATCCCATTCCAGATTTCCTCCCCCTTTTACTGTTATAATAACCTGCATTCGCTGCATTTTGGAACGTGACTGAGGGGATTTGTCCATTCACCCACAAGAGGATTAGTGAGGTCGGACACAGAGAAAGCCTGGCATGTAGTCGGCATTCTGATTTATCCAAAAGGTGTTCAGTGGGGTTGAGGTCAGGGCTCAGTGCAGGCCACTTCTTTTTCAACCTTGTCAAACTATATATTCATGGACTTAGCATTGTGCACAGAGACATTGTCATGCTGGAACAGGTTTGGGCCCCTTAGTTTCAGTAAAGGAAATTGTAATGCTACAAAATACAAGATATTCTAGACAGTTGTGTTCTTTCTACTTTGTAGCAACAGTTTCGTGAATGCCAGGATATGGATGTGATTTTCAGGTGGCCACAAACGTTTGGGCATATAGTGTAAATCAGGGGTCTTCAATCTCATCCGCAGAAAGGCTGGTGTGGCTGCAGGCTTTCATAGCAGCCAAACAGGAGGCACGCTTGATAGCTGATTGGAAACCAAGATGAACTGATTAAACAATTGTAATCAGGTGTGACTCCTGCTTGGTTGGAGTGAAAGCCTGCAGCCACACTGGCCTTTTGTGGATTAAAGACTGAAGATCTCTGGTTTATATACAGTGTAAGTACAACATACATACACTATATTACCAAAAGTATTCGGTCACCCATCCAAATGATCAGAATCAGGTGTCCTAATCACTTGGC
>CM075022.1:5279230-5289574 GCA_037576675.1 Pangasius sanitwongsei | reverse complement strand
CTGAAAAGCTCACTGGTAAGACTGAATGCAATCAGACATGACTGAAGTTCAGGTGCGCTCCAGCAGTTAATCCCAGACTTACTTTACTTCAATTTTTGTTTATTTATTGGCGTTTATTTAAACGAGGCTCTTTGAAGGTGCATCCAATGTGGAATCTGTGTAAATGAGTAAACTAGTTTGTAAGAATGTGACAGATGTGCTTGTTTACTGAATCATAAAAGCAAACATAAAACGTGTGTGTGTGTGTGTGATGGAGCTGCAGTATAGGGATGCGATGCTCCTGCACTTTTTTTCCCCTCCTTCATATCCTCAGTGCAGAGGATGCGGCGATGCGCGCGCTGTCTGCATGCTGTGTAAGCTCTTAGTGCGGTGCAAGAACATGAAAGAAACAAGATTGTTGCATTTAGGCTTCTGATTAGCTTGAGTGTTGCACGATGCATGCATCCCTCCAGTCGTCCCTAATTGCAGGGCTGTAGGATTGTAGTGATCAGGCTTGATCTGAATTACAGAGAGCTTCATTTGACAAAATGCAAGCACAGCACGAGATTCCTTGTTCAGCAATGTTTAAGTAATGTTGAATGCAGTTAAATGATGCTGATATTATGTTACGTGCAGATGAAGCTATTTGGAAAGATGCAGCACCAGAAGTATGTTCAGATGCATGGTGGGTGGCAATCACGGGCACCGGCTCTTTTATTTCCTTAATTCTGTGGTTTTCTAAAGAGGAACATGACAACGACTGAGGGATCAGTAGGTTGATTGAGCAGTTCCTTAAGGTAGCCATGGTTTATTCACGATTTCATTTAAAAGGTGATCTGTGTGGACTAACCTGTATGACAAGACGTAGTGACAGTTGTCTATTCACACACAAGTGCAAGCACACACACCCACACACCCTGTCCTGAAATAGATGACTGTGTATTCCTCAGAGGCAAAGGTAACTGTACTTTTCCTTATTACTCTTTAGGGTGTATCGTCAGTCAATTAAAAGTAATGTAAGGTACATGATTGGTTCAGTTAAGCTTTATTCTAAAAGGTATGCTTCATAGTACCATCCCAGTGACAAGGTACAGTAGATTCTGGTACCTTAATTTCTGAGAGTATACTGATTTGAATTCCACAACTGCATGATATGATGATTTACTTTACTTGACTCCTTGCTATTCATTGTTGATTGTCCTACACAAAGGAACATCTGTCAATGTTCCTGAAGAGGGATTTGTACAGCCAGCATGGTATGTGATCATGGCTCCGTGCCACGAGTGCATTCTTTTTTTGAACACACTGGCCTTTGGCTGCTCTGCGTACACATGCATTGTTGTGCGGTGCTGGCAGAGACTGCAGCAAGGCTGCCTCTTTAAGGATCCCTGTAGGTTCTCACAGTTTTATAGCAGACATGGATAATAATGCTGACATAGCTATATCTTGGTGTAAGATTTGTAGGCACGTGATTTAAAGGGTCAGTGATTGGATTCCATTCTTGGACCTTTACCCATTTCATGTGCCAATCCATCATTTTACAATTCAATTAAATGTCAGTGAGATTAAAAAAAAACGTCACTTTTAACAATTCTTTTCACAAGATTAGTCATGTGTAATCCTTCTGATATGAAAATTGAGTCAGAAAATGCCAGCACCATTCAAACATACAATAATGATTATCTGGGTGCATAGAGCTGTGCCTTGGTTAATTATAGATCACTGTAACATGACAGTGTGACAGACTATGGATAGGAAGTGCGACACCTTTATAGTAAAGGAAAAGGACCCCTAGATCACATTAAATATGTTTATGTTGTAATTTTTTTTTTTTGACCCAGATAAGCGGAAGAAGATGGATGGATATTTTTTGATGTGTTTAGTGAGTATGATGCTGGTTACTTGTTGGATGTTGTGCTGTATTTTTGTTATTCCTTTGAGAACGTCACATGGTGTCATTGCTATCGCAGTTACAATGGCATTTAATTGGAGAAAAAAATGTAACTAATTTCAAACATAAGGAATAACATCCAGGTTTTGCTGTTAGCTCCTTAAAAAGAAAAGAGCAACAGCTTCTTTTCTTTCTCACCAGTTTTCGATGTTCAGTGTCATATTATCGAGAAATCCAAGTAGAAGAAGTGGAGACCATGTACGTTGGACTGAAATGCAACTATACAAGTTACACCAGAGACTCGTAACTCGTAACCCGGCTAGTTAGTGACCTTCAAGTTAACGAGTACAATGGCATTGAGGTCGTACTAGCATGACGTTTTGGAAGCTGATCAGTTTAAGCAGAGTGTACATATGAGGGAGTGAGAGAGCTGGACAGACTAAAAGCTTAAAGCGCTGCTGCATCAGTCTCTTTAGATAGGGATGGAGTGAGGGCTATTTCCACTGGCACCCCTATTAGTAGCATTGTGGGTACTATAGGAAACCAGTAAGAAAAGTGAAACATGTATATGAAATAAGTAATTTAATTCCGAAATAAATCTTGGACTCCACTAAAGAACACACGTTAATTAAAAATATATGCAAGCTGTTCAGGGTGGATTTTTCCTTTATTCTTATCTTTCCCCAGGGGAGTGTTGGAGGTCCGACGGTGGATCCATGCAGACCCGGATTCTCCCAGAACTTCTACACCGTCTTCATCCCACGGGAGCAGCTGCAGGGCCAGAGCATTGTCAAAGGTAAGAGCGTGCAGTGTGTTTAATGAGTCAGGCGTGCTCGTGTGGGTGTTCTTTGGTTTTGCCCACAGAGCTTTCTGCAGCAGGTCTGTTTTTTCACACATGGATGCCTTTTCTCTTTCTGCCTCTCTCTCTCTCTCTCTCTCTCTCGCCTTGCACTGGCATCCACTTAAAGCTATTGTGAAATCATTCACTCTGAGCACACTGCATAATGTGCATATGTTGTTCATAAACAGAGCCATTTTTCTGGCAGGGCTGACAAAACTCTCAGCTGATGATTCCATATATTGCATATAAAACGTGAACATTCATTTTGAGGCAGATGCAAAATCCTTTGGGCTGATATGCAGGAATTCTTGTACTATTATTGAGGACACTAGTCCGTGCTTATATAAAGCAACCAATAAAGTCTAGCTTTTGTACTGTTTACAATTAACACAAGTATAATTCTTCTTTTATTACATTATCAGACCAAATGAGGCGCCGTAAAAATATAATCCATATTAAATGAGCAGTTGAGCAGCTTGGCTGTCTACAGTCGGGAAAATTAAATCTTCCGTTCATCTCCTGCTGTGTATATTTGTTGGTGAATTCCCCTCCTTCACTCCTCTCGCCCTCATCCACAGTGTTATGAGTGTAATACATACTCTCTATTCTTCTGCCTTCTTTTCACTAAGACTAAATAGAGAATTAATGAACATAAATATTAAACACACAGCAAAAGCTTTAGCAATTGTCATCTTTACTGAATGTCAGCTCAATGGGCCTCATTTATCAACTGGATACGAAGTCATTTATTCGTAAATCGTTCACTGGGGCATTTACACGAGAAATGTGTTATTTATGAAGTTCCAGCTAGATTGTATCCTACAAGTGCTCCTGAGTTTGTGAAAATTTCCATATAAGAAGATAATACAATCAGATAATGTATAAGATAATGCAAACCTTGGTTGATCAGCTTCAGCAAATTTACATCATAATTACTGTCACACACAGTCGTTTTGTGAAACATAGTTGTTTTCTATTAATGACTTAATAGAAAGAAAGCAGTCCAAAACGAAGTCCATGAGTGAAGTCAGATAAGACTGGCTATTAAAATAGGACAAAGGAAGTGGTGCCCTATAAAAAGAGGAAGGAATTAATGGTGCCCTATAGAAGGAGGAAGAGTTAGTGTGTGTTTGTGGTAGCTGACACGCTGCAATGGCTGAGCTGCATTACTGGAAGATTTAGCACATGGCGTGCTTAGGAGGCACTCTTTCACCATTTAGTCATCATTTTGACACTTTCAGCTCTTTTTGAGGGTATTACAAAGCATGGCAATTGAGTTTGGTTCTGAAATCTGCTGGGAAATTGGTTCGATTTGCCCTTCAGAAACATTTGCGCACAAGTTTACTGAAAAGATTGATAAATAAGGCACAATATTTCAGCCCGTCTGGTGTTGCTTAGCATTTAAGCTTCATTAACGTTTAACTGTTTAAAGTTATAACTGCTCATCTGCATGTAGGAGTGAAAATCTCACTATTAGTGAACTTTATATGATCCCAGTGGCAATGCAGGATTATAATTATTTGCTGGTCAGTCCAGATATCAGCAGCATGTTACAGTACATTTAATATACCAATGAATAATAAGACAGTAATGAATGCTCTGTGGGTGAAAAATGTTGTGTGTGCAGTGTTGCTTCTAGTGGACAACGCTTGTAGTGGCTTATTCTGTTAAACCCAAAGTACTTGAGTTGTGTCCGCTGTAGTTAAATACTTTTAATGGAGCTGTGTTGGACGTTAATGGAAATGTATTGTGTCTCTTTGCTCCCTTGAGCATTTTAGTCCCACTTACCACATGCACACCAAAATAGTGCATATCACATATGATTGACATCATTTTCATTCTCACGTCATTCATTTTTTCTCCATGTGAATGAAGTGCATAATGAGTACCTGAATAGTTATTTCAGTAGGACAAAAAAAAACCCAACATCTTAGTAAGGTTTTTAGCCACCATGAGCCAACATAACAGCTTAAATGCACCTTGGCACAGATTCGCCACGTCTCTGGAATGCCGTTCTTCCAAATCATAGTCCAAAATCTTCCATAGGTGTTCAGTTGGGTTGAGATCTGGTGATTGCAAAAGCCATAGCATATGTTGTACATCATTTTCAGAGACCACACCCATCAGAATAGAAAAGTTTCATGATAGGGTAAAGGTGATCAGTCAGAAGGACTTTGTATTGATTTGCAGTGTCGCTTCTCTTTAAAGTGACAAGTAGAGGAGAACCATGAAAGTGAAATGCCTCCTGTTGGTTTTTCCTTTAATTTGCCACCCATATATACAGTGGCACATGCTAAAGTAATCCAGTCCAAGCTAATTTCATTGGTACTAGGTTCATTTATCCAGATTGTAATCTTATCTGTCATTTGAGAAAAAACCCAAACTGAGCTGTGGTCAAATTCAAAGCTGAATCTTCTTTCAGTGCACTGCAGGGATGATGATAGTTACTTTGCAGTCGTCATGGATGAGCTATATGTTTAAATATTTTCCTATCAAGGACAAATCTTGAATCTTGAGATCCATGAATGTTGTCAGTGCCGCCATTGATTCTGGTTCAATAGGTTTGATGGAATATATTCCAGACAGTAAATGAGAGGCAGAATGGTTTATGTGCTGTAGCCTTTCTGAATGCCAAATAATCAATTTTTTTTTCTTTACGATGGATCTGGATATTTGGACACAGCCTTAATAAATGTTTGGATCTAGTGGCTACAATCTCAAATATTCTCTTTATTCAAGCTTTCCAGCTTTGAACAGAGGTTTGGTGTCAAATATCACTGTGCTGTCCTTTCAGAAAGATACTCATAAATCCTGTATAGTCGTTTAAGGCTGCAGTGCTGTAGACCTCAGGTTTTTGATTAATGTGTAGGAGCTTGTGATATTTTTGGGAGAACAGTGCTAATAGGGGAAGGGGGTCATCACCGAGCTTGTGATGATAATAATGCTGCATAACCCAGAAGCGTCACAGGGGAGAGTAATGGGCCAGGTGGTGTGTGAGCAAGGAAACAGGCTGAAAACCTGTGAGCTTATTCTTTCCCTGCTTTCTTTCTTCAATATGTTTGCTTCTTTCAGGGTTTGTATGAGGCCGTAGGGTATATGCACACGAACTCATGATCGTCTGTGATTTATACGCGTTTTATACGTAATGTTAAGATGAAATTGTAAATGCTTTAAAAGTGAATGAGTTTTGTGTATGCGTGCTTGAGCTAATTAGCCACCATATGTGTGAAAGACAAGAATTGGACGCGAGACCAAGCTGAGCCATGTGGACAGAATTGGAAATGACTCGTCAGGGTTCCTGTCAAGCTGTTGACCTTCATTTGTGTAATGTATTCTTGAGTTTTGTTTCTGGGTCTGGACGTCAAAGTGCTGATGTTAACAGTTGCTTTCACAAGGATTCACCTGATTCAGATGTAAAGTACGTCTTGCATGGGGTACAGGATTAGAGCGATTTTGATATATATATATTTTTTTAGATAAAATCATATGAAATTTTCATCTCCCAACAGTTTTGCACATCCTAAAAAAAAACCTGCTAAAGATCCTGCAAAGATCTTAAGGAGCCAGTTTAACAAATGGTGGTAAAAACAGTCAGTCTGTCTAAAGACATCTAAATCCTTACAAACTAAGTGTGGTTTCCTCACACAGTGAATATCACGCTTTGATCAAATAGTTGGATAGCTATGTGCCGTCGTGATAGTATGCAGTTTTCAGAACTATATACAGTAGAAAATGACAGTTTCATCATGTGAAGTGTTTTCCCAGGTCGCCACACTTTTGGACTTCAAGTTGACGCAGCACAAACATCCCCAAGCTATTTGGCAATAGCCTATTAAAATTCTCAATAATATCGTCTCTCTATTCATTTTCCTTCTTCTCAGCAAGACTGTAGCCTACCCTTTATTTTCCTAGTCTCGCTGCTGGTGCGTATTGTCCCAGAAATGCGCCTTATTTTGTTGTCAGAAAATTTAAACAAAGAAGAAAATCTCAATAAATTAACAACCATAAGTTAATTAAGCATCATGAATATGAGCATTATTAACTCAGTGAAGCAAGCAGTATTACTTAATCATCATCAGTACTTGGTGACACCGACTGTAGAAGCACTAGGTTGGTTTTGCTTCTTTAATCCACTCAGCAGAAACATTCAGCTTCCTGATAGCACACCTGCTATCTTCATGATGACAGTCCTACGTGTAATGTATTGGATCTTTAACCAGATACATGCTGAGCTTTGATGCGTGGGTATCTTCTGATTGCGGAGCCACGCTGAAGAGTGATAAGCCATGAAAAAAAAAAAAAGCGATATTCCCGTGACTGCACACTGGTGAGTAAAGCTTCACCTTGTATGGAGAGCTGGATCATACCCCTTGGAGTTTAAAAGAGAGCAAGAGAGAGACGGAGGAAGAGATACACTGATAGTCACTTTAGGACAAATTGATTTTGAACGGCACTTCCTCCTCCTGGAGAGGAGCTCTTAAAGGCTACTGTCAGAACACATTCAGGAGAACATCAGTGATGCATTTCACACCTTAACCTCTTGATAACTGCTGCAGTGGCACTTGGGAATGAAGTTCAATATCTGTAGTCGTTAATTCAAGGTGAAGACCATTTACAACCTCAATTGATGGTGCATATGTAGGTTGCTTGGGTTTCCTTGTTGGATTTGAAGTAGGGATGCAACAATACCAATAACTCGATAAAACATTCTAAATATAAAAGGAGTTCATTGCTTGCAGAACATAGCAGCAACCAACAGTAGCTAGGTGGAAAAAAAATGTCTACAGACAACGGTAGGTGAGTGAGCATTTGCCCAGTATGTTGCTCCTGAAAATCAACCTCTATCGGTCCTTGACAACAATGGATTCTGAAGCAATGAAAACAATAATCTGTACTTTACTTACAGTTCTGCAGAAACCAGCCATACTCGATTCAAGGTAGCTAGCAAAATCAAATTAGTTAACATTAGCTTAAGTGGATGTTTTCTAGCAACTATATAGTGCATTAATCTAAACGTTTAAACCAGGGAAAAATAAACAGAATTAAATGAAATGTTCTGTGATGTCCCTGAGTGAGTATGTTATAGGCTTATGTGATATAATGTTGTACGTTTTCCTACACAATCTTACCCTGTCCTGCTGTCCAGTGATGCTGACCAGTGATGTGAAGATTATATTATATTACTGATTGTGCAACTTCGCCATTAAACTTTTGAATTAACTTTTTAAATGGCAAAAATGCATGAGATTTTACGCTGTTTAATTATTTTTTTTTTGTTAGTTTAGCATTTATTATTAATTACAGTGTTGAGACATTTTCAAGCATTTGCTGTGGTTGTGGCAATAATTGCATGAAGAAAATGTCAGGCCTCGTGCCAAAGAAAAATTGTCTTGCTCCAATCTGAATTTGTTTGGATTGAAACTCGATCAGAAGAGTCATCCACTCAATCTGAATGAAGTGACATGCAAAATTGGTAATAGGCAAGTAAGATAGGTGCAAAGCACTTGATGAATTTTTGGAATTACCAAAAAAAAAAAAAAAAAATCCAGCTGAGTTTTGTAATTCATGACCTATTCCCCATTCCACAGCAGAAACTTGCTGTCTTGCTGATGCCTGAGTTTTAACCTAATAATGCTCAGCAGTGTCACTCCATGGCTTTAGGTTTTATTTTTTGTGTCATTTTTTTTTTTTGTTATGGGAAATCACAGGCAGGGAAAAAAATCAATATTGCACAGGCCTATAGGTTACTTATTTTGGTATCATATCACCGAGTACCAAAAAAAAAAACACTAGTGCTCATATTCGGTCAGAAAAAAAATGGTGTCAGTGTATCCCTAGGTGCTACACCACAAGATTGCTGGTTAGACTTTCTTGACTTTCTTAGATAACGTATTCTCTTTGTTCTTCCTGAGCCAGACTTGCTGCTTAGTTTAAAGTAAAACCACTTTGGCACCACCAAAGAGCATCACATTCTTTCTAACTACAAGAACAGAAACAAGATCCTACTTATGAGACAAAACAGTCTCTGGAAGTCAGTAACTTTAGGCATTAATACAATGAGAAAACCATTTACAGACATATTGGCTTGTGGTTATATAGGGTTCCTTCTTTTATTATTTTGAACAAAGGTACTGCAGCTCTGAATTGCTGGCTAGACTTTATAGACGTTCTTAAATTTGAAATTCTTATCTGATGTGTTCTTCCTCAGCCTGACTTACCACTTACTTAAAAGTAAAGTCACATGGGTTCTACCAGAGAGCATCACTTTCTTCCCTCTCTACAACAGTAGAAACAAGATCCCACTTGTGAGAAGAAACAACGATGAGAAGGACCTTCTGTCCCCTTGCTTTTTCTTCTTCTCTCCTTTCTGTGTTTCAACCCCATCCTACTGCACCCAGTGCCAGAAAACAGCCTCATTATCCAGCACATTTCTGTGTATAGCCGAGCCTTGCATGGACTGGGCCCCTTGTTGGGCATTGCTCATTAGAATGACACTCCTGGCAGCTCTATTTTCCCAGCATGCACCAACACAACAGGGTTAAGGGTTTTTTCACCTCAAGTGACTTGAGGAGGCGAAGACGGCATTTGTGTCTTTGTGTTACCAAGCAAATTGTTGTTTTAGGGTCTCTTTTTTTTTTTTTTTTGGGTGGGGTACGACCTCTAAAAGATGTGCAAATGCTAACAAGCTGGTTAGCAAAGAATTGACATAATGCACCCTGACTAGAGAGTTTTCAGTGAACGAACTAGACTGGAGATATATCCTCATGTGTGGTTACATGTGCTATTAAATATTTATCCCATTTGCTGTGAAAAGTGTGAAAATCATGATTGCTGTTATCCTTGCTTACCAGAATTTTAAGGTTGCTCCTAGATCCTTTTTAAGGTCAGAATATGGCAGGAAACAGAAATAAAACTTGTACAACTTGTAAAAAATGTTCGATATTAGCAATTATTTGTTGAATATTTTGACCTTGTGCATGAACAACTTAATATAGCTATGTCACCTTTCAACCACATGCTATAATCGCCACATTTTTTTGGACCATAGAAATGTTGAGATTTGCCAAAGCTGAAAATAATGAACAGGACAGCGATTTTGTGAAACCTATTGGTTCTGTTGAAGTAATAATAAATACAATAAAGCCAAACCACCGGGACACATGAAGCTCAGAAATTAAAATGCTTGACTACCATAGCCTACAGAGTATGTGTTATTTCAGAGTGATGATCTCTTGATCATTATTCTAGAATAATAGAAAATAGTAAGGAAACCCTTCTCCGAGCAGGGGTCCAGGTGTAACTGGTATTAAACCACTATAATTTTAGCTAATTTAGCACTTCTCTCTGCAGTTATTTCTAACTGTTGTAGCAACACCAACCTACTATAGCAAATATATGTGATGTGCGTTACTTTTCCCCCAACACATATACCTCATATACCTCATTTTTGTCCAATCTCCTGTGCTAGAATTGGCTTTTGCCTCCATTGTTTCTTACAGTTGCTTGGTGCATGTCTGGAAAAAATACATAAACTATGTGTGTGTGTGTGTGTATACATATATATATATATATATATATATATATATATATATATATATATATATATATATATATATATATATATATAAACACA
>CM075022.1:5262647-5279130 GCA_037576675.1 Pangasius sanitwongsei | reverse complement strand
GTTTAGAGTTTTGAGAAATGTGTCAATGTTTTGAGAACTGAATTATTGGTTTGGGAAATTAGGCCAACTGAATCAGTAATAGTGTGTTAGCAATCAAGAAAAACTGTAATAAACCAAGTATTTCATTTATATCTCGCGCTAACTCAGATAAGAAGGACTAATGTTGCTCAAACGAGGTTTTGATTAAACTCGCGAGATTTGGGGAGGCGCTCGTTAGAAATATACAATACACATATCTAAAACTTTACTGTTTACTTGCAGTGGGATACTTTCACTTTCTTCGTTTTTTTTTTAAACGTAACCTAAAATCTAGCTAAAGTTTTTGCTTTGACGTTAACTTTAGCAGAATTTAAATGATTGCGGTGTTTAGGTATTTTATTTAGCCTATCGGTTTATTTCTCTTATAAGCCGCATTTTATTTTTATTTAGAGAGAGAGAGCGAGAGAGAGAGAGAGTGTGTATATGTGTGCATGCATGTGTGTGTGTGTGTGTGTGAGAGAGAGAGAGAGAGTATATTTGTGCGCGTATTTGTGCGTGTGTGTGTGTGTGTATTTGTGCTTGCGTGTGTGTGTGTGTGTGTGTATTTGTGCGCGCGTATGTGTGTGTGTGTATTTGTGCGCGTATGTGTGTTTATATTTGTGCGTATGTGTGTATGTATGTGTGTATGTGTGTGTGTGTGTGTGAGAGAGAGAAAGCGAGAGTGTGTGTGTGAGAGAGAGAGAGAGAGAGTGTGAGTGTGTGTGTGTGTTTGTGCGTGTGAGTGTATGTATGTATATGTGTGTGTGTGTGTGTGTGTGAGAGAGAGAGAGAGAGAGAGAGAGAGAGAGAGTGTGTGTGTGTGTGTTTGTGCGTGTGAGTGTATGTATGAGACTCCAGTGTTACTGATAAAAAACTCCTTTAAATCTCCTGCTTCCTCCATTAGTGTGACCCATTAGCGCTTTTGTTCACTAATTATTGAGGTGTTAATGAACGATGCGCCGAGACTGCAGGAAAGTGTGTGTGTGTGTGTGTGTGTGTGTGTGTGCGTGCGCGCGCGCGCGGCACCATTTGCGCATTCTCTCTGTTGGGTATGCAGTGCACCAAGGTGCAGAAACCATTTAACACACACCTTAAACTAGACATTGTCTGGAGAACATCATGCCTTAAGTAGTACTTTATTTATTTGTTTGTTTGTTTATTTATTTACTTACTTACTTATTTCCAACTAAGATTAAATTAAAGCCTGTTGGACTTTTTGCCTAATGGTCTCACACACACACACACACACACGACCCTCCTTCTGGAAGGATGTTTTTTTCCCCAAATTCAGTGTTAATCGCCCGTTCCATTAAATCCACATTACAGCCCTTTTTTTGCGAGCGGGTGTAAATTGTGTCCCACAGCGTGTCAGTGTGTGAACGTCAGGGTGTATGTGTGTGTACAATGAAATTAAAAAAAGAGTTCATATCTAGCACTAAATAAGGCACATAGTGACATATAGGCTATATGGCCATGTGAAGGTCTATCATATGCATGCGTGCGTTCCGCACATAGAGAGCCTGCTCGACACTGCACCAGGTGCGAGAGACTGCGGCTCTGTCCTGCGCTCCCGCCCCCATTAATCCTGCCGGACCCCCCTGTGATCTTCTCCATTACACGGCCATTCATTAAGCATTAGAGGAAACGCAATTGATATTCAGATGACTATCAGTCTGAGAGGACGAGGATGTGGATTCGGGGAGAGAGAGAGAGAGAGAGAGAGAGAGAAAGAGAGAGAGAGAGAGAGAGTAACCAGTGGACCACCGACCACACAATAACATCAACACTGTAAACATGCAGAAAATGCTCAGAAACATTTGTTGTGATAAAACAAATCATTTGTTCCCCATTTTTATTGCTATTATTTAATCCCTTTTTTTTTTTAGAAGTTGTTTGTAAATGTCTATGTCTGTAATTTAGTGTTACCAATGCTTTGGCAATGTAAAGCCTTTTGCCAGACCAATAAAGCTACTTGAATCTTGAATCTTTAGATAGATAGATAGATAGAGAGAGAGAGAGAGAGAGAGAGAGAGAGAGAGAGAGACCTAAGGCTCATTTCCAGTCAGTCAGACTCGAGCTCAAGCAGCAGATTTAGTGAATCTATCTATCTATCTATCTATCTATCTATCTATCTGTCTGTCTGTCTGTCTATCTGCCTGTCTGTCTACACGAAAAAACTACAAATTCTTCTTTTGTTCTTTTTACAGTTAAAAAAGTCTTGTATGTCCTTGTACCTCTTTAAGGCTGGTGCAGGCTCCTGCTCATGTGTTCGATGTCCTGGTTTGTCAAATAATAATTTGACTATATTTACACTATGTTTGTATATCTGCTCTCCTATGTGTCATTGCTCGATTCTGTCTTTTTATAATGTTATGCCTAAAATGAAGAGATTAAATAGGCTATGGTTTAAAAGGAATCTGACAAGCTTAAAGATCACTGAGCAAAACCTGACATCACTTTATGCCTAACCTATAATCTATTCCTAAATTTGCGTTTCGGTGTTTGGTTTAAAACGGAAATAGGTTTATATTTTTCCATGTACACAATCAAGTGCCAACAAGTTTATAGAATGAATAAATAAATAAATAAATAAATAAATGTTGCATTTCCAGAAAAGTCAGCTGTATATTCTGTTTCCAAATAATATTAATTTTAACTTTATTATTTAAAATGTATTTATTTATTTATTGCAGCGATTGCTTTCTTGCATTGGTTAATATCACTGGTCGTAATTATATTTATAATAACCTAGTCATTGTCGTTGTTTTTATTATTATTATTATTATTATTATTACTCAGTTAATACATTTAGTGCCATTACTGCAGCAACAGCAAAATAAATAAATAAATAAACAGAATTATTTTACAGTATTTTATCTTACGTCAGAATAATGTTTTCGAAAGTTGATTCAAACTTTATTATAAGGTCTGATGCCGATATACAGGACAGCAGGGGGCAAAAGGGGTTCGTCCTGAAGCCTGCATGACCCGGAAGGAGGAGGAATGAAATGATGGTAATATTTAAATGAGGTGTGGATGGGGGCGTGGCCTTCTTTTTTTTTTTATACCTGAGCTTAAAGCCGGCTGAACTTTTACCTCCACACGCACTCTGTGACTGAGCCCCAGTGCCTCAGAGGCAGCCCGGTGCACGCGCTGCTCCTCTGCTTCTTCTTCCTCTCCTTCTCCTGGATTTACTCTTAAACCTTTCAGGGATGAACTGACACTGAGCCTGACAGACATACGAATACATCAAAAACTCCCAGTTACAGCAGAAGAGCTCAGTGTTTTAAGACGATATTACTGGAATTCGCGGTATTTGGATTTTTTTTTTTTGGATATTTTCTCCTGAATATCGCATCGGATCCTGACTTTGTATGTTTGTTTGGGTTTTTTTTTTTTTTTTTTAAATATCCAAGACATTTTTTTTTTTTTAACGAAATTTTACATCTATTGTTTTTTCTTTTGGGATGTTGAGCTCCGTGAAAATGGAAAGTCATGAAATACCGGAGTGGAGCGGATTTTACAGCGAGGCCAGTGAGGTAATACACACACCTTAACCACACAAACACACACACACACACACACACACACACACACAAATTGAAGACTGGCTAATATCAATACTACTAATAAGTAGTTATAATAATAATAATAATAATAATAATAATAATAATAATTCAATCACCAGTTAAATTAAATTAAGGTAAATTAGGCTATTAAAATGAAGTCGCGCGCGCACCTAACCCAGCCTGAACACGTACCGAATTTAGCTGTTGTTCTAAATTACCGTAATAAATCAATAAAATAATACTGCAGTAAAACCGCGCTATATTTTCACGTCTCAAGTTTGAACTGTCTGAAAAACACTGCAAAACATTCCCATCTGGATTTACATGAACACATGATCTCATGTAAAACTAGCTGTTGATGAAATTCCGGAGTTTAAATTTGCCTTATAGATGAAACAAACCCAGTTATAAGAGTCATATTTAAAGAAAATAATAATACTAAATCGAGTTTACAAATCTAAAGCAGAATTAAATGTGGATCATTAGGCAGATAAAATAAATAATTAAATAATTCCTAAACGGATTGCATCTTACAAGCAGCTTGAATTGTGCTGACCAATCTCTATGTATGCATTTAATCTTTTAGGAGAAATATTAATTACTGTAAGGAATTTCCATTTTAGAATTCATAGCTTATGAAATAAAAAAATGTCTCTAATAGTTGGAGCCCATGTGATCTCATGCAGCACTCTATCCTGCCAGTGTAGCACAAAATAATAATTATTAAAGAGTTATGTAACAGAACAAAACCTTTTTAAAATGATTTTTTTACTGTTTCTTTTAGACACTTAGTTTAAATACGAATTAAATGCGAATTCCATGATCGACCAAAATAAATGGAATTGTTTATACACTCTACGTATAAAAGGCTTTCATACGCCATGTTCTTTGGTATTTTGTCTATAAAGTCATATAAATATAAACAGCTTTTGCAACTATGATTCCAAATCCAAATAACAAACTCATGCAGTTCAAGGTGTCTGAAATTTATATTCTGCTTGGACGATTAATCCAAAGGAAAATGCAGTGAAACTGTGCAACTATTGCAGCAGATATTTTGTAATTCGTTCCTGTGTTTTTAGATATGAGATCCAGAGACATTATATTTAGAATAAGGACAATTCATTGCAGCTGAAGTGTAATAGTAACAGGATATCTGTTTTTATACATTTCTAATCTAAAGAATAATTAAATACAAGCAGGATATAAGCAAAATAAGCAAAATATAAATATACATATCCTATAAAGGCTATAAACAGGCTTAGGAAAGTATTATGAAACTGTCCTTATAATCTACCAGAGTAAACGGATGTGTAATTATATTTCAGTACCTTTATTTTTTTAAAGATGTGTATATATATATATATATATATATATATATATATATATATATATATATATATATATATATATTTTTTTTTTTTTTGCCTGTTCTGATTTCTTGTTAGCAGTGATGGCATCTATGTAGATGCATTGTGCTTTTCCAAAAAAAGCATCATCCAGAGAAGAAAGAAGAAAAAACATTTGCTGGTTATTTGTCCACCATTTGCTTCTTGGTAGTAGAACTACTAGTGAATTTTATCGCATGAGGAGATGATGTGATAAAATTGAGCACATGTCAGTATCGATCAGAATATAAACATGAATGCTACCATGTGGTTCCTTGCAACTGATTTTCTCTGAGTTTTCTGATGGTTCAGGTGTATACTAGCACAAACTATATGGATGTTTTATAACTCCTGTGTAGCTCCTGTCAAAAATCACTTAATGAGCACACGTAACTCTTCCAAACCATCTTGGCGATTCCCCTGATAATTTTAAGATGGCAGTATATTCCGAAGAATACCTGGAAATAAAACTGTCATACCACGAGAAAGCCTAATAAAAAATTGGTCTTCCTCATCCTGATAATGTGAGGATAGCGCGTTTTGACATTTGCTCTTTTTCCATCTTGACCTTCATATACAGGTGTTTTTTCAAACCATAGGCTGAATTCATGACTCAGTTTTGGAGATATCTGAGGTCTGCACTGGCTAATCATGTGCTGTATTAAAAGTGAACATTTCCTGAGTAGAAGCTTTGGTACTGTTTGTTCTTCTCGCCAGGGATAGGCTGTTCCATTATGTCTCAGGAAGAACAAATTTGAAAAGAATATCTCGGGGAAAAATTAGTGCTGTGAATTTTTTATGAGGGATTAATATCTGCGGTGCTCTGTCTTCCTCAGTGTAGAGGTACACTGATCACCGGCATACGTTATTGTCGCTTTGCATCTGTAGCTGAGATGCATTAGATAAACAAGAGATGCATTTACTTTGTGTCAGATGTAAAAAAAAAAAAATAGTTTATTCATCTTCAAGTAAGTGTTTAATCCTGGTCCGGCTCCTATCCCAGGAACACTGGCTACGAGGCAGGAATACACTATGAACGGGCCGCTAGTCTGTCACAGCGGACACACATTCACACACTCATTCACATTTAGGGGTGATTTAGAGTCGCCAATCCAAGTACCAGCTTGGTTTTAGGAGTTGGGACAAAACCAGAGAACTCGGTGGATCCCACAAGAAAATGGGGATAACATGAGAAACTTCAAACAGACAGTAACCCAAGCTCCGGCTCCAACTAGCTGTGAGGCCACCTAGCCTCTTCAAATGTAAAAGTCAGTTTTACTTATTTCTGTTTCTACTTGCATGCTGATGTTGTGTTCATGAGTCTAACCTGGCAGTCTGCACCTGTCTCAAGCCCTGAGGCCCAGTTTTAATTACACCTTCCTCCAAAACCTTCGCTCTACTTAAGCAGCAGATCCATCTTAAACAGCCATCAGGGACGATGCAATAGGTCCCCATGTTTTCTAAATGCTGGGAATGGTTGGATGGGAGGATGAAAAAGAGTTGGTTGTTGTATTTATAACGTGTAACCTTGGTTTCCCCTTCTGTGTATGTGTTGTCCCTCTTTATACCACAGCACTTTTGAATTCTCAAATCTGCTTGGTCAGAAGGTGTTGATTAATTTTATATATATACGGTCAGGTCTGAAAGTATTTGGATTAGCCCTAGAGTTTGCTGTGCTCTACACTGATTGAAGCTAGCAAAATGAAGATTGGGCAGCGATTGATTATCCTAAACAGAGAAATTAAAGGATTACAAAGTCGCCTAGTAATCCATCTGCCAGTCACATGCCTCATTAGGGAGAGAGAGAGAGAGAAAGATTTACATGGAGGAGTGTGTTAGGTTTAATATCTTCCTCATGGACTTGTTTTCATCAACATGCAGCAACGTATTTGAACGTTTTGGACTGGATCTGCATACAGTGGTGTGCGAATCCAGATCTTGCCTCACTGATATCACTCATATCTCATTTTCTGTCTGCTGTGACGATTTATTGATTTGCTACAGACCAGACTGGTGGCCACATTCTCAAAATAGACATTTATTTGTTCTCTGGCGGGGAGAAATGTCAAATCCTTGGGAACACTGTGGATCGTTCGTATATTGTTTACATCTGATTGATGACCCAGATCTTTAATTTAGTTATTTATATTGACTTTATAGGCTGGCCCCATGTATTATTATATAAAGCCTATGCTATGGAGGCTTCTTTCCTGCCTGAGTTACATATGGCTGGTTCAGTAAAACCAAGCAGTGCACCACATTCTGTTAATTCCATATTTGGCCCCTTGAGTGTGTTTCTATCTTTGCCATGGCACCATCTATGAGTGCTTTAGCTAAATGAAAGTTGCTAATACTGAAAATGTGTTAAAGTCTTAGCAGCTGTGAGTATGGAATGACTTTTCTGTAGTGCAATAAGAAATAAATAATAAGTTTAAGTAGCAGTGGTAGTATTTCTTTCTTTGCTCAAGGATATCCAAGATACAAAACATGAGCTGAGTATTATCTGGCGTTTTGGTCAGAATGAGTCATCACTGGGGGATAGTTTATTCTTTTGTAATGTTATTTTTTAAAATACATTTTGGTGTAATATTTGAAAAAGTTCTATCCAGGGCTTGCACAGCATTGGGTGCAAGGTGTGCAACTGGACCTGGGCCCAGACCATAAGGGGGGCCATTGCTAATGGGATTAAAATAAAATTATTATAAAGGCAGTTTGTGAAATAAATGTAAATGCATGTGTGATTAAAATGCCCTGTTTCAACCAGGAGCCATAGCTGAACATTTTAATTGGCTGATGTTACAGCCCAGTGCTCTAGGGTAACAAATTATATCACGTGTCACCCCGTGGACTTAAACCCATTAGTTTAGTAAGGCGTGCTAATATAATAATAATACGATGATGCAGAAATGTAAATCAGGCAATGAGAAAAGGAAAGACAGCTAGAGAAAACTAAAAAGGAGGCAGAAAATGCTAAAAGACTGTACAGTACCTGGCTGAAGGGTCACTGCACTACCACTTGGATTTCAATGATGTCATTGCTAGATTTGTCAAGATAGAAAGAATCTAGTAAAAAGTTAGACTATTTAATTCTGCTGTTGGCCTATGCCTGTGCACTAGTGGTGGGTTTTCGGGGAGTTGGGGTGTTCTCTTGCACCCATAAATGGTTTGTGCCCATCCTGGTTCTATCTCCAGTCCCCAGTTGGTTGCCAGTTCCCTCCCATTAGCCAGCTCTCCCTTATCATATGACCGCTAGAAAACCAGGGGGACGGAACGCTAACATGTACTTCCTCTGAGTCACGCAGAGAAGAGCGCTATCTGCCCTCTTCCACATACGTGAGCTAAGACATGCCTACAATTGTTTAGTGTCACTGTGACTAACAGCAGAGGGTGAGTATGCCATCCCTTCCACAAAGAGAGCAGGGCCAATTTTACTCCTTTGGCTCCTGGCCACATGACTTTGGCATTGTCAGGATTCGCACTTGCGATTTCTTGCGATACTTTTAACACTTTTCTGTTGCGCCACATTTGGGGGCTGCTATTTACAGAAGCCTCAGTGTGGCAGGCCAGAGGAGAAGGTATCTTTTAGCTGTAGATGAGTAATGAAAATTGAGCATACAAAATGTTCTGGCACATTATAAAGTCTTCAGCCATGTAGAAAATGACTAACATTGGCTAATAAGCAGTGTAGCAATAACTGAAGGTCAGTTAGCAGATTGGCAAGACATGTTTGTGTGGTCACAGGGAAACATGTATAGTAAGTCGTAATGTATTTTAATATAGTTAGTTTAATGTTTTGCAATGAAATTTGTCTTTTGTCTTAGATTGTTTTGTATTTTAGAGCTTAGAGAATACACCAAAACAATCAAAACTTATCAAATACATTGTGATTGTTATCTGGTGTGAATAGGCTCAGTTTAGCTCAAAATTAGCTCTCTGCTGAGTTTATCATCATTCATCAGTTATTTAATGAGATTAACAAATTCAATAAGTTACACTCATATAGATCATTATAAAACTAAACAGTATGTGAGCTTACAGAATAATAATAAAGTTCTCTCTGTGTTGAACTACTATTTGCAAATTTACTTTCTCAGAATTCCAGTAAATGCAGATTATAGTACTTGAGGGGTTTGCTTGCTATAATGACAAATCCTCAGATCCTTAATGTGCCAATATTTTTTTATACCTTCACTATTTTTACTAGAAAGTTGTATGTTTGTATTTTCTCAAAAGGAAGAGAGGAAATAGTAAAGAAAGGGATTTGTTAGGAAGAGAAAAGGGACTTTCTTACTCACTTTAGACGCTAGCAGTTCTTTCGATGAGGCAAGATGGCTCTTGCATGCCAATGTTTAGTCATTGCTGCTGTTTTTTTTTTTTTTTGTTGTTGTTGTTGTTTTTTGTAAACTTTCCAGCCATGTGATCTTTTGTGAATTTGTGAATTTTCTTTTGGACCTCAGTAGAAGGCTGTACAGCCAACAAACTGCCGGGGTTGAAAACTCAAATAACATAAGAAGCAGCCCGTCAGTTTGGGGTATATAATGGTGAAAAATGGTGGACTATTAAACTCCTACCTCTGAAGGCTAGATTAATTTATTTGTATAGATGATATTATCACCATATCAATGCATGCAATTTCTGCTTATTATTTATATGTTTATTTATTTAGAAATCATAATTACAGTCAAGGGAGAGAAAAAAAAAACGTGTTGAGGTGAGCAGCAGGATTTGAATATAAATGAAGTGAAATGATGTGTGTGGGAAGATGATAAACGTTTGAATGGCCTGCACTGCACAAATGATTGTGTGTCCACAGACGGAAACATGAAGCCAAATAGCTTTGAAGGCTTTGCATTCATGCTTATCTGGCCACACAATCAAATCTGGAAAGTTCCCTTGATGTCTATGTGTACCACATAAGTCTAGCTGTGGAGTGTATCTTGTCTTTACATGCTGTGAACATCTTTAATGTTTTTGACGTTTGAGCCAAACACAGCTAACAGCCATATTTATCAATATCAGGACAAATTGATTCTGTTAGTGGGAAAAAGATTAACATCTTGTGGTTTTTGGTTCCTTTACTAACCTTAATCATATCCAGCTTGTGTGATAAATGGATTGAAACACAAAGTGCTTTATTCCTCTTATACCACAGTAATTTGCCAACAACTGCATTTTTTTCTGTTACTTAAAGAATGATATTTTATGCTTTTTATCAGTTTAAAGGTATGTTTAATGTTGGGGAACGTCTCTCTAGAAGTTAATAAGACAAAAAATGCAGCTTGATATGTTACAGAGAAACTACAAAGAGCAAATTCCTCCCCTGTGTCGAAAAGTGTAGTTACAGATTTACCTCTGACTGTTACAAAGTACTGGCACTGGAGACTCCTTACAAAAAATACTGTGTTTTGTCAAAATACACGTCTTCTCACAGAAAACGTCACCATATAAATGATCACACAAGTTTTTGTGAAGCATCTGCCATTGAAGTCCCTATTTAAGGTGTTAATATGGAAACAAATGCGTATTAGAACTAAACGTTTGCAGATTTCTTTTGGCTTCTGATGGCTTTGAAGTGGTGGTGTTTTTTTTTTTTTTAATTTAACAGATGGTTTAACAGATAGAAAATTAATCAACACCTTCTGACCAATCAGATTCAGTCATTTAAAAGTATAAATCTGTAACACATGAGCATAAGAGTATTTTCTTTTTACAGAATTACAAAATAAATAAATATTATTAGATGTATATAATAAAGATTTTCTTGCTCTAGGCTTGAGAACGACTTTTTTTTTTTTTTGGACTGCACACTGGGCTACACAAACAGTTTCCATTACTTCTGTTTGACTGACAAATAAGGTTAAATGCGTTTAAATACTGAGGGTTCTCACAGTCAAGAAGTAAAATGATGTAGCCTGCGAGGTTTTACAGTATTTTAAGCCATCAGTCTCGTAATTCTGTGCAAGCTATTTCAACTATTGAAATTCACATTACAGGCTTGTTTGTTCAGCAGTCTGTTCCTTCCTGCGATCAATGTGCATTTAACGACGCTGTAAAGATGGTAAAGCGGAAAAGCTGTCAAATAAGCATTCCATCATTCCATTACATGTAAAATCCACAAATCAAGCAAGCAGTTAGCGTTTATATGTGAAACCCAAGGTATATATGTGAAACACAACTCGTTCCTGAATGTGGCACTTTGAAGCATCTGGTTTAGTTTATTCCCTCTATTTCATTGTCACAGTGAGAAATAGACTACCTGTCTGCTGCAGACACACACACACACACACACACTACGCTAAGCCTCAGCCTGTGAAGGTGTTTAAGTTAGAGCAGAAAGCCTCACCCAGCTGTGCCTGTAGTCTCTTTCGCACTCTCCACCTGGCTCTGTAGGAAAATACCTGGAGTTTTCTCCTGCTGTGAGCCCAGGAGACGTATTACTAGAGCTTTAGTCCTCTTCTTTGAAGCTGCCAGGCTACACACACACACACACACACACACACACATCTACATTAATAAAAATAAACATACTGATATGCACTTGCAGGTGCATGCAGACATACACGCCTATTAGTGTTGTGTAAAATGTTCAGTAGTTATATTAAGTAAAAGTATTGGCACCTTTCTAGGACTAGTTAGAGAACTACTCTCAAATTGTACTTAAGTATCGGAAGTACAAGATCTTTTTTAAAATACAAGTCAGTTATACCACAGCACATTTGAATGCTCAAATCTGGTCAGAAGGTGATTAATTTTCTATAAAAGCAGCTCTGACAGTAGTTCTGGCTGCAAGGTTTATACGTTAATGCTAATAGTTTATACGTTCAAGGTTTATTCATTAATGTTCTAATAAATTAACGTTTATAACCATCTCGTGCAGGGTTTCTCCACATAAAGGGTTTTAAACATGTGTGTAATTGTTGACAAAGTTTCTGTGAGGATTCGTTTAACATTTTTATGAGGGGAATTACTGTTTATAGATGCTATAATGTAAGTATGTATGTAATGTAAGTGCTATAATGTAACATTTTCACAGAAATTCCACAATATTAAGTGTAGCTATAGATGGAAAAATGTATGATTTTTTTTTAAACTGTTAATAAAAAATATTTTAATAAAAATAAACTTCTATGTTTAAAAATATAAAATAAAATATAATATAAAAAATAAAATATAAAAAAATAAAATATAAAAAAAAATATATAAAAAATATTTTTTAAATTTTTGATTTTTTTTATTTATTTATTATAATTATTTGCATAAAGAATAAAACACTTCAGAGTATGCTGTTATAGGAAAATAATCAACTTTGGAGTGGTAGCAGTAACTCTGCTTAAAGTCATACCACATCACCACCACCCTATTGTTGATTATTTTCCTATATTAGCACACGCCCAATATGAACAAAAGGTTTTATACAAAAAAAAAACCTTTTAAAAATATCTACAATTTTGTTTGTGACAAAGAATGTATAGTTATAGTAATAAAATTATTAATAATAGACAAGCACATTATACTTTTTAATTTAACTGTGAGAACAAAAGCCATTTTGAAGATTCAGATCTCTTTTCTTGTCTGTCTGCTACTTTATATGCATGCCTAGACGTTTTTTCAGAAAGTCAAGGACTTAAATAAATAAATTAGTAGCTTCTGATGGTTTTCTAATGGATCTTAATAGTTCCACATTTCTGTTCATTGGGTTTTTCCATATGGCTTAATATCACACACACACACACACACACACACACACACATATATATATATATATATATATATATATGGAGAACTAAAGTTTGTCTGATAAAATATGGCCAAATAGTTTCCCGATATAGATGGACACATTTAATTTATCAGGTATGAAAAAAAAAAAAAACAGGAAGAAATTTACAGGCTAAGCCTCACCAGTCAAGCTCACGCTAAAATACATCATGTCTAACAAAATGATCTGTTTTCTGAGTGGAAATAAAAACATGAATCATCGTTCCCGACAACATGACAACTTTCATTCCTCAGTTTATCCCTGTGGTGTTTTCTCTGACAAGGTAAAAATGAATCTCTTCTGCCTTACCCACGTGCAGGGAGGAGTTTGTCTTTTTCTCTCATGGCTTTCTGTTAACTATCAAAATGATTTCCTGTCATAAAGCCCTTAACCTGGAAAATCCAAATGAAGCTGGTTTTATCATCTTTGCAGTGCAGGTTTCAGAAATTAATCAGTTGTTGGAGATCTGTATTTTTTTTTTTTCTTTTCTGAAATTAAACTGGACTGGCAGGAGAGATTAAGGCTTGAAGTTGTCTGGGGAAATTTATGAGAGTAAGAGTAGCCATGCAGTGAAGTGAAGTGAATAGAAACCTTTATAAGATTAAAAATTCCCAAAACATACTTCTGCTATGTCACTATACAACACTAACAGGAAGAGATAGTGGTTGTATAGGTATATCATAGCGCTGTTGAATTCTCCATTCTGATTGGTTAGAAGGCGTCGATTAATTTTCTATAACAGCAGATCTGACAATAATTCTGGCTACAATGCAAATCTAAGGGTTATTTTAATGCGCTTGTTCTAATATGTAATTGTTTCTATAGTAACAACTTACACAGAGACGTACATGGTGGACTCTCCACACAAACCGATTTTTAAAAAAAAAAGTAATTGTTGATATGGTGAAGTTTTCTGTTCTGAAGTGTATTGTACAGGACTTGTTTGGAAGGAGTCTCCAGTGTCAGGGCTTTGTAACAATCAGAGGTAAAAGCTGTAGCTTTAAGTTTTGAGGGAGGAGAGAGAAAACCAAGCTGGTGTGGGAACAAATGTTTGTACCTGTTGTACCGTAAGTGATAACAGGAACTAACTTGTTTCACAGACATTCCACATCATTAAACGTAGCTGTAAACGGATACAAAGTACATTTTTTCAGATGTACTCATTGACAAATTACTGTGGTATAAGAGGAATAAAACACTTTGGGAAGTGATGCTATAGGAAAATGATCAGCTTTAAGGTGGTAAAAGTAGCAGCTTTTTACGCCACGTCACACCACACCGTCACTGATTGTTTTCCTATAACAGCACATCTCTGTGTGCTTTATTCCTTACATATGCAGCCTGTCGCCAGTTTATTAGACTAGTAATAACTAATTAACTAATTAATTACACTAATGGTTTCATAACTCTCTGCTTTGTGACCAGCAAATGAGTTTCCTCATGCAGCGTTACACAATAGTGTGTTCATTAATGGGACATTTCCACTAGCATGGATGATCTTCAGGTTGCAGTGCAGTTCAAGAAAAACATCATCCAAGCCTGAATCCTAATTTAAGAGAAAGCTGCTGGAGGAAGATCCGCTGCTGGGACCCATGTGAATTTGTGAAATTTTTAGCTGTCAGAAACAAAGTTAGCGATTTCCGTGCTGACACCAGTGTTGATGCCCTTTAACCTTAGTGGCGAGCGGAGGCTGTGATGTTGTGGCCTCTGTGCCAGAATCGTCCCTCTGATGCCTTGTCACGGTGACGGTGATGGTGCCCGGGGTCTCTGCCTCACTGACAGCTGATGGAGCAGGCTGTATGAATAATAAACAGTGTTCTCTCTCATTTTCTCCCTTGAGCACACAAATGCGCGCGCACACACACACACGCACACACACACACGCAGAGGGTACTGTAAAATGCTACTAAACAGACCAGAATTGGTGTAAGTGTGTGTTACATGAGTTGTCAGAGAGGAGCAGCCCCTGAAATAGAACATTTCACACAAACCTACACACAGTGATGCATGGCCCACATTTGACTATTTATAATGTGTACAACTAATTCTTTATCATGTTCATTCATTAATAACGAAATACAATGCAATATTAATAGTTACTATATTTGTTTATTTTTTTTTCCTTCTTGCATAGTTACTCTGCTACTAAGAAACTTGTTTCTACTCATAGAAAGTCTAGAAATGAAATATTCATGGAACCAAATATTAGAAAAGGGCACTGCAGTCCATTTCACTACGAACAGAGCCGAACTAGAAGTATAGTCGGCTATACTACATGCTGTATTCTCTGTTTAAGATGTGCACTCTGTTTTCATAAAAGATGGAACAATCGAGATCTAATCGAATCTAATCGAATAAAGGCTAGGATCTTTATCACTCTACTTAGGCACATGTAGCACATATTTATATTTCACATTCAATATTAGCACTTTCTGTGAGTCAAATATATATTTTAATATGGTTTAATGGGTTTAAAAGAGAAGCACGCCTACTTTTAATAAAGCACTCATTTAGTGGTTCATTAGGATCCGAGAGCGATCAGCTAATAAGATCCACAAACATTTTATTGCTATATCATTTTGTTTGGTTAGAAAACAAAATTAAAAGGGTTCAAAAACTTTTGCTTGCCAGTGTATCTTGAATAGAACAATATTGTGTTGGAGGGTCAGAACTGAATGGAGGATTAAGAACTTGGACTGTTGCACTGCAACATGAGTCGTGGTGGTGGTTGCATCGTTACACCAGCACTACCTCTAGAGAGAATTTAGACATGAGGATATTAATAACAATTATTAATTTGGAAAATTGCATTGCATGCTACATACACCTGAAACATGGACTTGAAGCTCAAGAAGAGTGGCGAGGAATTTCCGCTACCAATTCTTTCCAGCATCACACACACACACACACACACACACAAAGTGCTAAAAAAGAAAAAAAGCAGTAGTAGGAAAAGTTCGGAAAGGAAAGAGCTGAGTTTCCACTGTGAGCAGGTGAAAGATGAAAGGAGAGAAATCAATAAAAATGCTCCAGCTCTCTGTGTTCTTCTTCCACCTAAACACAGCAAAGAGAGAAACCAAAGACCAGGATCACACATACTACAATCCTCTTCCCTCTTCAGATCACAGAAGAAGAAAAATATGCCATAAACCTTTTTTATGGTCTCAGGAGGAACGGTGTGTAGCTTGCACTGTCTCATGTGGCTATAGTTTACCTTGGTATTGATTTTGGGTATGTATAGTACGTGCACATTTAGTACAGTGACCTCTAATGTCGCAGTGTGGTTAATATAGAAAAATAAATGGTGTGAAGGTGTAATATTCTCAGCCACACTTCATCTTTATGACTAGTGTGTATTAATCTTTTTCTTCCCCAAGCTGGAGAAGGAAATTTCATCTATCCCTAGTGCCCTTATCCCTTAGTGATACCTGCTGCTTTGATTATTAACAATACTATGGGTTTAATATGCTAATGTTCTGAAGTTTTGAGTGATTTTATATGCATTACGAGCCTCTAAGACACTGCTTTATTAACATCAGTCAGGATGCATTTGTGCTCCTTTTCCTGGGGCAGTTCCTTTAGAAAGTGCATTTGGTGCTATTTTGAATGTCTGTAATGGCTATTCTAATTTCATTTTGCTAGTAGAATGCGACCAGTGCTGTGTGAAATACCCGAATTTAAAAAAAAAAAAAAAAAAAAAAAGTTTGCCCATAATTTAAAAAGTCACCAACTTTAAACAGAACAAACTTTGC